>CM034146.1:302056145-302656145 GCA_019776745.2 Taxus chinensis
AACTTACTAACTATTTGTGGGGGGTTTTACTTTAATCAACAAAGCTCATGAACCTCATAGCTTAACATTCTGCAACAATAAGTAACTGTTTATGAAGTATTTGTAGAAGGGGGAAATAACGGGAATTTAAGAAAAAGAAAGGAAGATATGTAATTCACCATTTTACAGAGTTTTATTTCATACCACATGGATTAAATAAACAAGGAGATCTAAAACATATTCCCAGAAGTAAGGAAAGAGAAGCTTCTATATAAAGCTCAGATAACTAATTTATCTACATTCCACAATAAGTAAGAATAAAATGCACCATGGACAACAAATATCTCTAGAATCCGCCTTTTATTCAATTCCACTTTCACGTAAATGACATCAATGGCTGTAACGACAACATCCTGGAACTCAAGAATGCTATTAACAAGTGGTGTCCTTTAAACCCGTAGATCTTCCTCTATTTATGTGTATAGAGGGAAATTACAAATAGGAACTTTTCAATGAATTGCCACATGTGGAGCCTGTGAAAAGGGGAAAACATTTGGCATTATTCTTCCTGGAATTCCTCTTTACATGACATGCATGATTTATAACTGAAAATAGAACCTTATATTTTTGCATGTCTGCCACCTATTTCCAAGTAATTGAATTCTTCTATAGTAATGACTTTATAGCCAATTACCCTAATTTTTACAATTTAGTTATTAATCAATTGATTTGTCAGAGAAAATAAGAGAAAAAAGAAGAAAGATGAGAAGAAAATTAGAAAAAAGCTGCAATTCAGTCTTGTACTTCTTCCATACTCTGGCATGCTGATCCAACCTATATTGCACTTCTGCTTCATTTCACTTTAGCAATGAATGATCTGAATGATATCTCTGCCTTGAATCCGAGATTGTTTTCTTCCCATATGTTGTTGAATCCTTTCCTTCAATTCTCACCAAAATGGATCTGGAAGCAGATGACTGATATTTACTTGCAGGTGCTTACCTCTGAAACCTTCTTCCCTTTTATCCTTGAAGCTTTTATAGTTCTTCTCCAGTACGTGCATTGGTACAATGTTTTTCATAAACAATTTAGAAAAAACTCATCACCCTTCATCGTGCATGAATCAACAACTTTGTCTGAGATCTTCTTCTTTTATTTCTACCTACCAGAAAAACCTTGTAATATGAGAGATGGATCTATTTATGGGCATACCTGAGAATTATATCCTTCTGATTCTGAAGATATTCAATGTATTTGACAGTGACTTTTCCTTCTTTTCATTCACCAATATGAGCACCATGAAGTATTCCTACAAATAATTCAGACAAGTATGCAGTCCATAACATGAATATCTATTTCTTTCTTACCAAGATCTAATTATAACATCCTACTGCCCTCTATTTTTAGACTTTACTTGCATGCCAAGCAAGCTAAAAATAATATTTAATATTCCCCTGTGCACTCACATCAACATGCACATAGCCAAAATAATAAACGAAAGTCTTTCCAACCCTAGGCTCCAAAACTGGATGCTTCCCGGAAATTAAAAGAAGTCAACTTTTAGATATTTAACTATGCCAGAATGGGTCATACTTTTTGGCTAGAATTGTGTGAAAAATAAGAGGGCAAGGAAGTGTGAATTTGTATCCTTCCAAGAAGCTCCAACAGTCCCATTTGTACTTTAAGTGAATTTATCGTTAATAAGGGGAAAAAACAATCTTCCAGAAGGTTCCAAATTCCCACCTTCCTGCTAGCACAAAAAATTCCATTGACACTTAGAAAATCAATCCTTCCAAAAAATGTGACTTGCATGTGAAGAAAGCTTCTTTCAAAAAGCACGACTGCATGGGTGAATAAAACTTCTTTCTTTGGTGGGAATTTTACCCTTCCAAGCAGCCCCAAAAATTCCCATTTGTACTTTAAGTGATTTATCTTTAATAATGGAAGAAAAAAATCTTCCAGGAAGGCTCCAAATTCCACTTTCCTGCTAGCTCAAAAATTCCCATTTGCAGCTTAAGTGATTTGACTTTAATAATGGAAAAAAACAACCTCCAGGAAGGCTCCAAATTCCCACCTCCTACTGACACCAAAAATTCCCATTGGCACTTAGATGACTTGACTCCATCATGGGAATTTTTTACCTTTTAGGTAGCCTCCAATTCCCATCCTTCCAGGAAGCGCCAAAATTCCCACTTGCATGGAGAAGTCATCTTTCCCAAAAAGTGCAACTAGCATGAAGAAAGCTTCTTCCCAAAAAGTGTGACTTGTATTAAAAAATTACTCTTCCCAAAAAAGTGCAACTTTTATGACTTCCTCGCTTTTAAAGTTGTATAAAACTCATCAACAACATTTATTTCCATTTTTGATTTTTGGTGAAGAAAACACAAGAAGAGAATAAATTTTCCAGATATGGAAAGGGTTCGTAAAGATGTAGCAGCGAAAAACTTACAAGTGCCATAACTTTCACGCTGTGGCTTCGTTTAAGGTGTCGTTTTCTCTAAAAGTGCATATTTTCTCAAGCTCTACACAGTGTGGCAGTATTTTCTTATTTTCATAATCCATTATTGGCAAACTGTTTTGGACCAAACAACAACCTCTTCCAATCTCCTGCAGGAATCCTGAGCTTTGATCACCTTAGACAAATTAGTATTAAAAATAGGGATATTTTTTTTCAAAACCCTAGGCTCGGGAAAAAGCTCTGGTGGGAAGAATGAATAGGCTACAGGAATTCCATATGGGAAACAAAGAAGACAAAAATAAAATAAAAACAAAACCCGAAAGAAGTTGTGGGCAATTGCTCGAAAAAATTTTCTTCGATTAGTTGGTCTATAAAAATTCTTCCCCCCGGGTGAATGTTCTATGATAATAATGATGGGGTGAAGTGCTTTTATATACCTAAATCCTCCAATTGCAGCTTAATCTATTTTTAAAAGAAATTTATTTATTTAATAAATAAATAAATAAAGTTCTCTTAGAGAAAACCTGTCGAATGGATAGAGTTGAGTTTTAACATGTGGGGCTTGGGGATTTTGGCTTTTATGACTCCTCTGGGGATAGCTTAGAGCAATGGAAATAACTTTACGCAAAACAAACACAAAATTGACTCATTACTTGAAAAGAACAAAGATTTTTTAAAAGGGGTAGTCCCAGATTTTAGGGTGAAATCTTGACGACACCATGCCCACAGACATACTCATGGGTGGAGGCATGCTAAAGCCTATAGATGATATTACGAGCATGCCCATTTGTTTGAGCCAATTAAGATAACATCAACTACATGTACAATGCTACTGAGCGATCGAGACGAGGCCAAGAGGAGACAAAATGAGCTAGAGAGGTCATTGGTGGAGGTCCTTAGCTTAGGATGTATTTGCGTGGTTTGTGGAGTTTAAGAGTCGCTTTGTAAAGCATTCTACGGAGAACACACTATTGTATAGGAAGTTAGAGAGATATAGAGGTCGCAATCAATAACGTAGAGTTAGTGACAATGATTCTAGTTCTAGGGCTCTAGCAGTTCCAGAGAGTGACACCGATAATGATATATGATATGTATTGATGTAGGGGACCTATCCCCTAGTGATGAGATGTTTTGTGTCTATGATTGTAAACTATATATACATACATATATATATATATATATATATATATAGATATATATATATATATATATATATATATATACACACACACACTCACACATGGATTCATTGTTGTATGATAAGTGTATTTGATGTATATTGATGTGATGATGATGTATGATTTATTTGATTGATGTTACTTATATATGATGCTCGATGTGTTTGAATATTGTTTGCATTTGTTGAATTGATTTGTAATGGGTAAATTTCGATGTTGAATAATGTGATTATAGATAGATAAATCATGATATATCATGTATGATGATAAATGATTTATGTAATGTGATTGTGAAAGAGTGTATTGTATGTACGACTAAAATTGTGATGAATGATAAGGTAAAAATGAATATTGTGTAAGAGTGTGAGATGGTCATAATAGTGAAGCGTATGTTAGTATGATGAAGGGGGTGGAAGAGGGTATAGATGCCCCCAATGTATATATGATAAGGTTTATTTAGATAATACCCCTCAATAGTCAAGAATGAACCATAAGAACATGAGTGCGTCATCGGGGGGTAAGGTGATAAAAATAACCTACCAAAGAGCAAGCTGACATGAAGTAGTGGAAGCATGTGGAATGAAAGAAACATGAGTGTATGAGCTAAACTGAATGTCATGTCAAGTGGTGCCAATGATGGGTGAAGCAGAGGTAGGAAGTGCAAATGCCGAGGGATTTGGAAGCCAATGTGTAGAAGTAGAATGTCGTGGTGGATGAGATGGTGTAATGATGGATGGATGCGATGGAGAGCACACATGAGTAATAACTTGTGACAGTGGGTGAACAATGACCTTAGAACTAGGTGAAGAAGATAACTCAACTAGAGTAATAACACATTTAGGAGGGAGTGGAGATATAGATTGATCACATGCGTGAGAACCAAATGGAATGATACCCTTATCCTCTAATTGTTACAAACAATCGTGAAGGGCATAACAGTCATTGTCACTATGTCCATTGATAAGGTGATAGTTACAGTAAGGTCTATCATGCTAGCATTGCAAGTGATGTGGTGGATGATGATAGTTAGAAGGTAGGTGAATCAATCGTCTGTAGACCAATGCACACAACACATCATGAGGTCTAGTGTGATGCGAAAAATGTAATGGTCCCAACAAAATAGGTGTACAAGTCTAAGGTTTAGCTTGACATGGATTAGGAGATAACAGATGCTTATGTAATGGAGTAGACTAAAATTGTTTGCGAGGTGGAGGAGATGGACACCGCGTAGGACGCTCAATAGATGGAAGCAAAGAAGAACTAGATGATGTAGTAGTAGTAATAATATGAGGAGGTTTTATAACATGTGTAGTAATGAGATTTTGTTCTAAGTCAATGACCATATAATATAAAAACATGAATGATTCATATATATCATATTGCAGTCGTTGTTTCATGACAGGAATCAAACTATGACAAAAGATAAATTGCTTTTCTAAGTCAATAAGTTATGTTATCCATTTTTACCTCATGGGTGAAAATGGACAACTGAGCAACCTTGCATTGAATCAATGGCTGGGGGGGACATAGGTTAATCTAGAGCAAGCAGTGGGACCCACTTTCAGGTAAAAAATGGAAAAAATAAGATGAAGTGTCTGGGACACTCTTTGGCACCTAACAAGGTCCCTAGAGCACTAAAAATCCAAAAAATATGTAAAAGGTTTGAGGAGAATTTAGAAAAAAATTTAAAAAATGGTGTTTGGACCCCTTATTAGCTCGCCAAGCTAGTGGGCGAGTTGGGCTACTGATATTGAGTTGGCTTGAGGTCATTCACAGTGATGCATTGCATTTGCGAGGTGGGTAGAATAGTTACAAATCTCACTGAGCCCACACATTGCTAGAACGAGATGCTTTAAACAAGCATGATCAGTGTTGTAGATTGCGGGGGTGCCAAGCTTTAATCTTATGGCGGCCGAGCTACTTCCAACTAGGTTGAGCTGATAAAGTGACCCCGAATGAGATATTGTTATAGTTGCATTGCAGAAGCAAGCTTGGGTCTAGAAGGGCAGAGTTAGTTGTTGAGGAGCTTGTCAGGCTCAAGCACCACAAAGTTATTAATCAGGTTAAATGAAGGGGTCAAGTTATGAGTTATCAAGCTCAAATTGGTGGCTCATTGCATGTTTAAGGGAAAAACTCATTTAGAAGGAGTTAGCTCACCAGGTTCAAGCTCAGTACATGGAGTCGACGTAGTGTGGCCAAGTCGGGAAGGGGAAAACTTAGCAGAAAATGGTGTAAGGTTAACAAGCTCATCGAGCTCAATTTGGATCCAACCCAATGTAGTGAGCTCGTCGCAGGAGCCTCGAACAATACAAAGCGCTGCAGGGGGCCTTAGGATAAAATGGAAAAAAAAAAAAATGTTCGGTCGCCGAGCTAACTTGGTGAGCAAGAAACCAAGTTCCATTTGGAGGGGGTGCAGCCGGTTCACACATTTGGAGAACTAGGGGGCCAGATGAACTCGGGCCACGAGTTCCTCGAGTGCCCAAAATTGCTGCATGACATTGAGGGCATAGGTAGAAGTAGTCAATGACCCAGTGTGGGTAGTCAAAGGAATCGAGGAAATTTGTAGAGCCGACGTGGTGCTTGGGAATGATGATGCACCCATCGAGGTGGGGGTGGGTACCAAGGCGGTGTGGGGAAATCACATTCTGTGAGCCCACATTGCATGGGACATGTGGGACGTCAGGACCCACATTGGCCGACTTAACCGATGCGGGGATTTGGAGAATGGAGGGCATGAGCCAGATCGGGGTAGGTTCCCCACTTAATGTTAAAGCCCACATTGAAGGGGTGAGGTGACTGAGATCAGGGTGGTTAGAACGATGCATGGGGACTTGCAACACATGGACGTCGCATCGAGCTGACAATAAAACTCTCCCCGCTGAGTTAGAAAACGTAAGGTGGAAAAAAAGCACTTGGAGGCAGTATGAAATGAAATGCGAGGAGCCCAAAAAAAAGAGATGGCTCGGGAGGTGCATGTGGGGTGCTAGCTAGTGAGCTGGCCCTTAGTTCAATGATTTAAACACTTAACTCGCTCCCAATATTAAAGATGGTGAATGTGGTGGGCCCCACCATGAAAATTTAGATACCCCAAGCTATTTTAAACATGCAAAAAATTATGTAGAGAGGGAAAATTAAAATTATTGTTCCTAGCTACCCATTTTATTGCACATTCCCATGAGGAGGAAGGAAAGCCTGGGAATTTTTTTTAGAGCTTCCCACACTTAGAAAGCCATAACTTCTGCATTTCTCAACCAAATCACACAAAATTGGACTCGTTTGAATCATGGCTCTAAGATATACACTCAAAAATAAAGAAATTAAATATTTGTAGAATTTTTGATGGTGAAAATCATAGAAAATGATCCCATTTTGAAATGGTGATTTCCAGTTGGTTGAAATGACATTTAATGAGCATGGGCATCCATTTTCTTTTGCTGCAAGTTATAAGACATCATGGGATGGCTCTTACAGGTTTCCCATCATGATTTATAACCACTTTTGGTAATTTTCAAGTGAATGTAATGGGAAATCTGAGTTGGACAACTTCTCTCTCTTCTCCCTCTTTTTCTATAAATTGAAGTGCCCTCTCATTTGAGAGGGGGATTGCTCTTGTAAAAAAACCTTATCAAAATAGTTTGGGAACACCAATGTGTTGTAGGCATTCATTTTGGACTTTTGACATGATGATACATGTATTTATTTTGTAATGAGATGAATTGTGTATATTAATGAAGAAATAAACTCAAATTTGTGCATTCTCTTGTCTCTCCATTTCATTTGTAGATGTACTATGTATATTTTGTGCTTCTTGCAGGGTCTATCTTGTTGTGACCTCATGGGAATGGTTGTGATTTTTGTTATTAGACTATAGTGATTGTTTCCACCCTCTCCAATCTGTATTTTCTTTCATTTTCCCACATTGGAGAGATTTCCCACAGTCTTCTTTTGGCACATCACTTATTTTAGTGTAGTTTTCTTTCATTTTCATGTTTTTTCTCTCTCTCTATGGTCCCTTAGAATTCATAGGTTAGGATTAACATATTTCCCTTCATTAGAGGTAGTTGTTACATTAGATTAGGAAGAGGAACCGACATTCTCTAGAGGTCCATCTCAATTAACAAGTCCCACAACTTGAGAGATGGCACCCATGTTACAAAATCAAATTGTTTGCCTTAACACACTCACATGCTAAGCAATAAGAGGTTGTTGTGATTTGGTGATAATAGTTATGGCATGCCCGATGGGAAAAGGAAGTCTTCATTTCATTGCAACAAGATTGGTGTGCTCTTGTTGTAAATTCCAGACTTTAAGAGGTTTTGTAGCAACACATCTAGTGACTCCAAGGGGCGGATTTTAGTGGTTTTAATAACCTAAAGCGGTTCAAATTCATGAGAAGTATTCAAACATGGTCAAGAACAAGAGAACATGGTTTTTTTGAGTATTTGTAGCTATCTTTAAGGAGAGGAAGAAGAAGAAGAAGAGTTTAAAGATATCCATCTCCACTAAACATAACATTGTCAGCCCCTCCACCTGGTAGAGCTTTTATTCAATCAACTAGAGTTCTCAGACTAATTAGAATGGCTCATCAAACGCCACTAAATCCTTTTATAAATTTCATGGGAACAACCCACTTTCTCTTAATGCACAAAAACCAATTCCGATGGCAGCATTGAAGAACATCCCATATCTCACTGGAGAAAATCACATAACTCCCATTGATCACATTCAAGACATTGAAAATTTATGTGCTATACACAAGGTTATTGAGATGGATATGACAGTGAAACTATTGGCTTCTTCTTTTAAAGGAAAAGATATACAATGGTTCAGAAGCCTAAGAGCAGGATCAATTCATAATTGGGATCAATTGTGCATAACTCTTTCTGGTCATTTTGGAGAAAAGGTAGACAAATTATATTTGTTAGATCAATTAACTACAATCAAGAGAACACCAAATGAACAAATGGCTGATTTCAACTTTAGGTTCCAAAGAATGTGGGATAGGATTCCACTTTCCATCAGACCAGTGACTAAAGGTGCTTTTTTCTATTTCCTAAAAGTTGTTAATTATGATATAGCTATGATGATACAGTCCATGGGGGGTACACCATTACCCACAACTTATGCCATAGCTATTAGAGCAGAGAATTATTTGATTCAAGCTGACAAGCTTTTATGTAAGACACCTATGCCTCTTTATCCGGAAATGGGAAATCCAAGCTCCAGTTAAGCACCTACGTTAGCTCCAATTCCTGCTTCAAAAAATTATAATTCTACTAAAGCTTATACCTCTTCTCCTAGCACCTCAAATGAGCTCCAAGAGGTCATGAAACAATTGATGGAAAAATTTGTGAATTCCTTGCCAACGCTCTGGGAATCTAAGTCCCTCTACTTAACCAGTGCAACTGTCGTGTATGCATGCATGAGAAAGCATGGATTTCTATGGTGGCCTTTCGGTTAGGGATCCAACAGGGGCACTCCACTGACCCTATGGAAAATGCTTGCAGTTATCTTGCAAGGGGGAATTTTCTATGAAGGTGGGAAAGGGAGTGAGAAAAGAGGTAGGAGAACTAATGTTGCAGGTAGAAAATCAGATTCCTGCACGCACTAGTTAGAAACTTCAACACATGCATTTATGAGAAGAAACAACCCTGCAAATGGCAACAAGATGAGATAAGATTGCAAACTCAAAGTTTCTAAAATCTCCTCATCAAAGAGGCTACAAAATCCTTCTTCTTGTATTGATGCTTAAACAGAAGTTGTACATAATGTGGGAATGGAAGAAATTTGAGAATGGAGGAAAGTAGAAGAAAATGGCTATCTCCTTTGCTTTCTCTAAGTACAATGCACTCGTGAGTTTATAAGATCAATTGCCAACCCCTTACAATGGCGTGAAGAAGCCATTAAATATCTTGCAAGAAACGGTTACAACTTCTTCTTTGTTAGCAAGAAACGGTTTACAATCTTTTCAATCATTCACATCCGTTCAGATTCTTGATTCGTGAAGAAATGCCAATGGCGAGAAAAACCAGACTTTTCATAATGCAGTTGTTACACTCATTTTGTAACTTTGAATTTGAACTGTTCATCTTGCCTTTGAAACTTTAAACCAGATTCATCCACGTGGGAGAAATTTACTGGAGCGGGCGTGGAGGATGCCTTTTGCATTTTGTGACTTTATAGAGATTTGGCATTTTGGAACATTTTGGTCCACTCACCCACTTTTGATATGGTCTTGACACGTGGCCTCACTTGAGTGGAGACAGAGTCGTGGGTCACTTTTATAATTTTACCTTTTTTCAATGCGGGCTCAAAAACACAAATTGCTCTGCCGGCCCACCCCCGCTTTGACCTTCGATGCGGGCTTAATATTTGACTTTTTCCCTTGGCATGGGTGGGGCTTGGGTCACTTTTTAACTTTAAGCCCCTTTAATGAAAAAAGGCTCAAAACCTCAAATCTCCCCAACCCGCTTCCCGCTTTGACTTTCCAATGTGGGCTCAACATTTGACTTTTCCCTTATAGCATGATCGGGGTTGCACTGGGTCACATCATGACTTTTAGCCCTTTTTACAAAAAGGCTCAAAACCTCAAAGTTCCCGATTGCCAACCCACTTCCCCACTTTGAATTTTCAATGTGGGCTCAACATTTGAATTTTTCCTTTAAGCCTTGCCTTCCACTTTCTGACTTTTCAGCCAAATAGCCAATTAGAGCCTTTACTCAAAAACAAAAATGTTAAGTTCGCAAAAAGGACCCATTCCATCTCGCATCCAATTAGATATGTCCATGTACCCATGGATAATGGGCCAAAATTTGATGGGGAAGAAAATGCCCGTCATTCATGACTGTGGAAAAATGCAGAGAAGAAGAAAACTCCACCATTTCACGCCTGATTTTCAAATTTCTTTCGTGAACCAAGGAATTGAAAACAATACAAGGTTCGATGATCCATGGCCATAGAAAGATTGAAAATTTCATTCAAATGAGGACAACAATAAAATTTTCACGCGTCCAGACAGGAAAATGGAAAATTTATCAAAACGTGCAGACTGGAGAGTTTAAACAACTTCAAAGCATGAATTTCTCTATCTTTTCAGACTTCCAACTTTACTTGAACACTTCTGGAGGGCGTGAGCTCAAAATTTTTGAATTTGAATTTAAAAATGAGGGGGGGATTTTGAGGGTGACAACAACTGGCTCTAGCTTGGGGACATGACATGGACTGAGCATAGTGAAGACATGACATGGGAATCCAGAATCTCAATCTCTAGACCCTGTAATTCATTGACCAGTGCCTTATCCATTGGGCCTTGCAGAGTCATGTACAACTTTGAGAAAGAAATATCAGAAGAAGGAAACACACAAGCACACAATGGGAAGGAAACACATGACACACAACAGAAGGGGAAACAAAACCACACAACGGAAAGGGAAACACACCTATGGTACAAGGCGGGGGAACAACCCGCTTTCACTGATGATACAATTTCAAGTATTTCCCACTCCGAGGAAATTCTAGTGGTGTTCCATCCAAATATGAGAGAAGAAAAGTGTTCTCACCGCAAGCTTCATGAATCTGGAATGGGCCGAGCCATAATGAATCAAACTTTCCATGGCTGCCTTTTGGTTCTCTTCTCTTGTCCCATAGCAGGATGAAGTCTCCAACTTTGAATTCTCTTGCCTTGGCCTTCTTATCAAAAATATTCTTTACTTTCAATTGGTGCTCCTTAATGCGATCCACCACTTGGAGTCTATTTTCTTCTAGCTTCTCAAGAAAGAGGATCCTCTTGTCAATGGAATCCTTGTACTGACCATCTTCTATTGCCTGTAGCAGCTTGAGAGCTGGCATCTCGATCGTGAGAGGAATTTCTGCTTCGACTCCATACAACAGTTGGAATGGTGACATACCTATTGCCTTCTTGGGAGTGATCCTATCCACCCACAATGCGTTGTACAACCTTTTGTGCCAATTCCTTTGATTCTCGTTTACAAGCTTGCGGACAATGGTCACAATGTTCTTGTTGCTTGATTCGGCTTGTCCATTTCCTTGTGGATAGTAGTCAGAAGAATGAGATAGGGAGATTCTGTAGCTATAGAAAAACTTAGTCAGCTCTCTTGAAGAGAAATAGGTAGCATTATCTGCTACAATCTTCTGTGGCACTCTGAAACGGACTATGATATTCTCCTTGATGAAGTTGCATACTGTTTCAGTGTTGGCTTGTTTGGCCGGAATGGCTTCCACCCATTTGGTGAAGTAGTCTGTTGTTGTGAGTACATAGGTGTGCCCTGTGCTTGAGTGAGGGTTCAGAACACCAATGAAGTCCAGCCCCCACTATTGAAATGGTTCTTCAATAACCACATGCCTGAGTGGTAATGCAGCGAGTTGTGGTCTTCCAATGAACTGTTGGCATGCTTTGCATTTAGAAACCCAATCTTGAGTGTCTGCAAAGATGGTGGGCCAATAATACCTTCCTCCAAGGATCTTGTGTGCAGTGACCATTGCTGAAAAATGTCCACCACATGCTTGGTCATGGTATGCTTTAAGAAACTTTTATTTTTGCTCTTTATCTACGCACCTGAGGAAACAACCATCAAGGCCTCTTTTGTAAAGCACATGATTCCAGATTACAAATTTAGCTTCCTTCAGCTTGAGTGTTCTCCTTTTCTTGTAATCAAGATGGGGAGGGCATTCTCCATAAGTCAGGTAATAGGAAATATCAACATACCACTCATCAGTAGTGGTGACAAAGAGAACCTTGTGGGTTGTCTTCTGAACAAGTTGAGAAAGCACAATTTTCTTCACCATGTTGAACTTTGAGTGTTTCATCTTCAGCAATCAACTTGCACAAGCCATTTCCCCTTACCAGATTGGAGGGTCGAATCTCCAAGTCATATTCTTGAGTCTTTGCAATCCAATTTCCTCTTTTAGCTCTGGGATCCTGCTATGTCAAGATGGACTTGATTGCACTGCCGGGGACCATCACCACCGTATGGGAATTGAGGATGTAAAACCTGAAGTTTTTTACAGCCTTGACCACTGCATAGGCATGCTTCTCCAATTGGCTATATTTTAGCTCATGCTTTTTCAAAGGAAAACTCATGAAAGCAATAGGTGCTTCCACACCTTCATCATTTTTCTGAACGAGAATGACAGAGAGTGTATGTTCTGATGCATAACAATACATGATGAATTCTTTGTTAAAATCTGGAGATACAAGAGTCAGAGCCTTGGAAATGGATTTCTTGATCTCTTCAAATGTTGCCTTCCCTTCATTGTTCCATTTGAAGTTTTCTTGTGGTTTCATCATGGAAGTGATGTGCTTCGTCAACTCAGCAAACTCAGGCACAAAATGACGAAGAAAGTTCACCTTTCCGAAGAATGAATGAACTCCTTTCTTGCTTGTGGGAAGGGCTAATGCTTGAATGGATCTAATCCTCTTAGGATCAATGTGTGCTCCATGTTTGTTCATAATGTGCCCCAATAACTTGCCTTCTGTGACTCCAAAAATGCACTTTTTTGGATTTAGTGATATGCCATGTTTCCTACACCTTGCAAGTACCTGTTCCAAGTGATAGATATGATCTCCCCTCTTCTTTGAAAATACTGTGAGATCATCAAGATATATGACAATGCAATGCTTCAGATATTTGAAGGCCAAATCCATCGCCCTTTGGAATGTAGCTCCTGCATTGATTAGGCCAAAAGGCATTCTACTGTAGGAAAAAGTGCCCCAAGGTGTTGTAAAGGTTGTCTTGGTGCGGTCCTCCTCTGCCACTTTGATTTGATTATATCCTGAGAATCCATCAAGTAATGAAAGCATTTCAGATCCAGTGACTGCTTGCAGGATATGGTCCATGATAGGAAGAGGATAATTGTCCTTTAGTGATGCCTAGTTCAGGTTGCGAAAATCTACACATATCCTTATTTCACCATTCTTCTTCCGCACTGGCACAATGTTAGCCACCCACGTTGAATGGTGGATGGGAAAGATGATCCTTGCATTAAGCATCTTCATTACCTCCTCCTTGATGGTATCAATAATCTTTGGGTTGTACGGCCTTTGTTTTTGCCTGAAGGGCTTAACACCCTGCTTCAAAGGAATTGAGTGATGCATTTCCTTTGGCTGGAAGGATTTGAGTTCATCATAAGAGTAGGCCAAGACATCTAAGTATTTCTTGAGTAATGCAAAAAACCTTCATTTTTCTTCAGGTGAGCAACATTTTCCAATATTGACCATCCTTGGCTCCTCTGGGGTACCAATGTTTTCTTTATCAAAATCAGCTGGGCACCGAGAAGATTGCTTTTCTTTCTCTTGAATGAATCTGTCATGTTTGTCAAAGAGGTCTTCTAAAGAGACTAGGCCTTTGGGAATTTTGTTCCCTTTCAATTTGATTACTCCCTCATCATCAATCCCTTCAATTCCTTCTTTCTCTTCTTTGGGGACTGCTTCTCGGTGTGGATTTTCACCTCCTTCAAAGAAGAGATTATTGAAATTATCCCTTTGCTCTAAAAAGGCTAGAATTTGGTTATCATCATTGAAGACTTGCCAATGATTTGCATTGTCTGGTACACTAGGCCTGAATACCATTTCAATGGTCACTTTGTCTTTACCAAAAGAAGGATGAGGTGTCACTAGGGAAGCTGAACACTGCAAGAGAATCAGCCTTTTCATTATGTTCCCTTGGAATAGCTTCAATGGAAAATGCATCAAAAGATTCAATGCAGTCCCACACTCTGTTTCTGTAATGCCAGAGTCTTGGATTCTTCACCTGATATTGTTGGTGGACCTGCTTTACTACAACCTCTGCATCACCTTGGCATCTCAATTTCTTGATTCCCATGTCCTCTTCTGCACTCATGCCTAAGAGTAGTGCTTCATACTCTGCAGTGTTATTTGTATTATCAAATTGTAGCTTGTAGGCAAATGGGTACAACTCATTGGAAGGAGAGTACAATACTACACCAGCTCCCGAGCCCACACTGGAATGACTACCATCAAATTCCATTGTCCAAATTTGATCTTCCTCTTCCTCCATGAGAAGTGGCAAGTTCTCCTCTTTTCTTGATGTGAGGAAGTAGTTTCCTAGCCCACAATCTTGAAAGAGAATGTTTGCTTTCAGATCATCAGACCTTCATACTGTGAACTTCATCTTTCTTACTGGTAGTAACTTCTTCATCTCACCTTTTACTGGGATAGTTACAGATGACCAATCCATTTTTATCTCTCCACCTAGGTCTCTGCAGAAACTCCTACTCAATAGCATACCAAAGGATGCTGGGATGTCTGCTACCAGTATGGTTAGGAGCACCTTCTTGTCTGGAAAATCAGCTAGTGCTACATGTGCATCTTTGATTCTTCCTACCAATGGCACTTGTTTGGATTCCATTGAGTAGTAGGTGCCATTTACCTAGGTCAAGGTGAGGCCTAAAGCATTTGTAACTTTGGTTGGCATCACATTGTCGGAGTCTCCAAAATCTATGATAAAATTATTTAGCTGGAAGCATTTAATGAAGAATGACAGGTAGAAAGGTTCAACCGTATTGGTTTTGGAGGCACTGAGGGCTATCATGTTTTGGTAAGGTGGTGTGGATGGTGTGGGTAGTAAGCCTTCAAAATTACTGAATTAGGACTCGAGGATACAAGGTTACCACCACGAACTACATTAATGAACATGTCAAGTTGGGCAGGGTGTGTTTGTAGGTATTCTATTTCTGAGAGCTAGACTTTGGTTTTGCTTGCATGTTCCACAAAGTCAAATGGGGTTATGGTGAGTGAGGAAGAGGTTCCAGAAATGGAGGAAGATTTACATGATAGAGGCTTTGCTACTGTTGGTGTTGAATTCTCCTTTACGGGTGTAGCAATTGGCTTGGAAGGGGGTGAGGGTGTATATTTTGATTGAACCTTAGATGTTTTTGTAGGAACAACATTTAAAGGAGAATTGTTCTTAGAAACTTTTGAGCTAGGAGAAGAATTAGATGACTTACTTGGCATAGTAGCATGATCCTTGACAACTAGTGAGTCTTGGTTTTTCTTTGGCCGACTCCATAGAAGGTGGTAATGGTGATCCTCTGGTGATGATTTTATTTTGTGTGACCTCCGGGGGAGAATCTTCTTTATTATTCTTATCCTTTACCACAAACGTTGGGGATGAAGCACCTTTCTTGGATTGTGCACAAGTGAAAACAACACATGAGAAACTTGGAGCTTCTTCATCCATCTTCATCATCGTACTTAATTAGGCCATTGTGCATATCAACTTCCTCGACCTCAAGATAGTTTTCATAGTCTTCCATATTTTCTTCTTCAAGTTTCATCAATTTCTACTTCCTCCTCTAGACTCTTTGGTGTCATAGATGGCATTGACTGGTGGTGCTTCAAGAGCAAGCCGAATGAGGAGGTGGAGAAATCCTTGGCCTATCTAGAGGGTTTGGTTTCCTTGAAGCATTCCACATTGTGATTTGAGATAGCTGCTTCTTCAAGGCAACCAAGTCATTTGCCATTTTTTGGAACATCGGATCTGTGGTGATAGAGTTTGAATTCTGACCCTTTTGTTTTCCATTGGGGGCTTTCACCTTTTCAGAAAGGATTAGATCATCATCGGTTTCTATTTCATAGTCCTTGGCTTCCCTTAATGTTCTTGGTTGGGTTCTTCTAAGGAAGAAACCTACTTCTGATGGTAAGGCATTGATGAAGAATCTCTTCAAATTATTTTCAGGAGGCACCACATCTTCAGGGATTCTTCTTATCACTCTGTTATATCTTGCTATGAAGTCCCTCATTGACTCGGAGGTTTCTTTCTTCATTTGTACCAATTGGACCAAAAGATCCTGACAATATTCTGTGCTCTTGAACCTGTGTTCGAATGCACTTCTTATATCCTCCCAATAAGTGACGGACCTTGGGGGTAGCATGTAGAACCATTCGACAACTTTCTCTTGAAGTGACTCCACAAAGAGTCGGACTGACACATCTTCATCCTCAACACCCAACACACCACAAGCAGTGATAAATGCTGCTACATGCTCTTCAGGGAGTTAAGAACCATCCTCAACTGACTTTAGTCACCTAAATCACCATCGGTTCCTTTATATACAATTTTACAATTCTTTACATGGGTTGGTCATTCAGTTTTTGAAATTCTATTGCAATCAAGCGTGATTCTCAAAGCCATTCTTGCATCCAAACGGTGAGGACACACCACCAGATTACAACACAAGTAACATGTTCTCTTCCAGAGTGTTGGAGGATCCACGAGAACACACAAGTTACACTTCTGCGGTACTGATCCATCCATCACCTCACCTATCAACCACAAGCCACCTTTGTTCATGAGATCTTCATAACAACAAGTAATGTGGTTTTTTGTGCTTACTCTAGTGTAGATCTCTTACTTATTTCAATATTTCTATTTCTGATATTACCTAGATATCTCCATCTTCCCACCAATCCACCTACCCAACCATTTCAAGTATTTCCACCTTTCTTAACCTCTTCCTCTGCATTCCTGAGTCTTCTTAGCCATATTACGAGCCTAACCACACCTTCCTCACTCTTTGTGTAATCACAGGGGGATAAAAAGCAATTTTTTTTAAATTTATCACCCATTTCCCCTACCGATGTTAGTTTACCTTACCGCCATTGGTTTCATCCCTATACCGGAATCAATCACTCGACCGATACCGGTCTCTGTGTTATTTTACACCCTCATACTAGCAAGCCTTCTATTCATCCAAAACCAACCTAGATCTCACCTAATCAGTCCTAAACCTTTACCAGACCTCTGACAACCCTGCCCAGCCCTAAAAAACCTTTGGTTTCATTAGACTTAGTGATACATTTCGTATTTAACATTAAATCTAGCATATTGTTTTGTATTGAGAAACCTAAATCATTGCATTACAATAGGACCTTTTTATTTCAGTTTCCTATTTACATTAAATTAAATAGTGGATTGACAACCTCTCTAGGAAGCATCATGCTTCCTAGATCTAGCATACACTAGGAAGTCCACTGGAATATGCTCTTTAATGCTCTTTTGTGGTCTTGTTTTGTATTTACAGGTAGTCCTTCCCAGACAAAAAAGAGTTCTCTACGATCAACTTAAATAACATCAACAACGTGTGCATTCTACCTTCCACCTCCACTTCATAGGTATTCCTCCTTAACCAATTACCTTTTATCTATTTTTTCCTAGAAAGCTTCAACTTATTGGTGAAACAGCCAACTCACGAGCCATCCCTTAGTTCAATGATTTAAACACTCAACTCACTCCCAACATGAAAGATGGTGAGAGCGGTGGGCCCCAACATGAAAATTTAAATACCCCAAGATATTTTAAACATGTAGAACATTATGAAGAGAGGTAAAATTAAAATTATTGTTCCCAAATACCCATTTTATTCTACAGTTCCATGAGGAGGAAGGCAAGCGTGGGAAAAACATAGAGAGCTATCCACACTTAGAAAGCCATAACTTCTACATTTATCAACAAAATCACACAAAATTAGACTTGTTGGAATCATGGCTTCAATATCTATGCTCAACAATCAATAAATTAAATATTTGATAGATTTTTTATGGTGAAAAACAAAGAAAGTGATCCCAATTTGAAATGGTGATTTCCAGTTGGTTGAAATGACATTTAATGAACATGGGCAACCATTTTCTTTTGTTGCAAGTTACAAGACATCATGAGATGGATCTTGCAGGTTTCCCATCATGATTTCCAACCAATTTTGGTACTTTACAAGTTGGTGGAAGGGGAAATCCGAGTTGGACAACTTCTCTCTCTCTCTCTCTCTCTTCTCCCTCTTTTTCTATAAATTTAAGTGTCCTCTCATTTGAGAGGGGGATTGCTCTTGTAACAAAACTATGTCAAAATAGTTTTGGAACACCAATGTGCTACATGCCTTTATTTTGGACTTCTTGCATGATGATCCAGACCTTTATTTTGTAATGAAATGAACTATGCATATTAATGAAACAATAAACTCAAATTTGTGGATATCTCTCTTCCATTGTCTATGTTTGTTGCATTCTCTTGCCTCTCCATTTCATTTACAAATGTACTGTGTTTATTTTGTGCTTCTTGTAGGGTCTATCTTGTTGTGAACTCATGGAAATGGTTGTGAGTTTTGTTGTTAGAATGTGGTGATTATTTCCACCCTCTCTAATATGTATTTTCTTTCATTTTCCCACATTGGAGAGATTTCCCACACCCTTCTCTTAGTGCATCACCTCTTTTAGTGTAGTTTTATTTCATTTTCACACTCTTTCTCTATCCTTGGTCCCTTATAATTCATAGGTTAGGAGTATTTAGTAGATTTCCCTTCATTAGAGGTAGCTATTGCATTAGATTAGGAAGAGGAAATATCCTTCTCTGGATGTCCATCTCAAGTAGCAAGTCTCGTAACTTGAGAGATGACACCCATGTTACGCAATCACACTACTTTCCTTAACACACTCACATGCTAAAAAATCAGAGGGTGCCGTGATTTGATGTTAAGGTTGAAAGACTAGTTGGTGTATGTAAACATTAAATCGTAAAATGTCATCAATAATAGGTTCTATTTTACCTTGATGTAAACTAGGTAAATGATCATATGTAACTCTAGGGTTGTTGTTGACTATGAATCGATGAAGAAAATCTTCTTTCATCTCACAAGAAGTGCTAATAGATCCAAAGGGAAGATGCGTGTACCATTGGAGAGCGTCATCTATGAGACTTTGGATAAATGCTTTAAGTAATAGTTGATCATTAGAATATGAATCCATATCCATACGATAATGCTTGAGATTGAAGTATGGATTTCCAGTGCCGTCAAAACATGTAAATGTAGGAATAAAAAATCCTTAGGAAATGTTAAGTTGTGAATTTTGCAGGAATAAGATTACCATGCAGTGAATTATTATCAATGGAAGCATAGTAGGCCTTGATTTCTAATGTGCGAGATTGGACCTAAGACTGTAAATTACCAACAACATGCATGAGGTATAAGATATCCTATGAAGGAATAGTAGAGGATGGAAATAATGTGTTAAGTGGTTGCAATTTGCCATTATGAGTAATCGTAGGAATATCAAGAGGAGACATAAGAGATTCTGATGCTAAGGGCATGCTAGATATTTGTGCCAAAGAAGTAATAGGTGTCAAGGAACATGGAATATCCATAGAAATAGTTGGACTAACATTAGAAACATCCCTATGAGATGAAGTGATAGGTAGAGATGAATTGGTAAGACGAGATGAACTAATAGACGGAGATGAATCATGCACATTATTAGATATGATATCAGAATAAGATGACAGTGGAGTGGGGGATTCATACTCATCAGTATGAAAAGAAGTAAAAACATGTCTATCAACTATTTCATGGAAATCAAACAAAGATTCAGATATAAGGATATCATTAAGCATATCATCGACATAGCATGAAGGAGGACGAGAACTAGTATGCGATGCATGATGAGAAGCATTTTCAGGAATAGAAGAAGTATGAGATATAACTAAGGTATCATCATGACTACTATGATAATCATTATGCACATGTCTATTATCATCAAGTCTAAGCATGAAACTAATGATATAATCATCTATATTTTCATTAGAAATTTGAGAAGGAGGAGTGTGACCAAATGTATAACAAGTTGTACAATGAGTAAAACTCATCGTATTAGAAATAATGCCAATAGTAGAATTATCAAAGCTAGTAGGCACATTGCATTCATTAGCTAGGAGTTGTTGAGTATGATCTGGAAGAGTAACATCACAATATAGGGCAAAAATTTTAGCTATGGTTTCCTCATCATAGATAGGATTAACACTCACATGAGGCATGATTAGCTGAGAAGGAGAAGAGATATCCTTATCCATTAGGGTTTTAGTGGATCCTAGGGAAAATAGTTCTAAGCTACGGGTTCACCAAAATGATTCTATAAAATCTGAATTTTATTATGAATCTAAATGTACAAAACTGGTATAAATTAAATATACTAAAATATGAATGCTAAAAAAATTATTTGATTTTATAAATGAAATGAAATAAGAGGAATAAAACACTTACCTCAATTTTTCTTACCTCGTAGTGACTTGGGACTGATAAGTGTGATGAAATGGTAGAACAGACCATCATAACTGACTACGGGAAAATGTAACAAAGGTGGAAATGGATGGACTGGGGCACTCTGGTATGAAATCTAGGCACCCTGGTCTATAGAAATGGTCGTAACCTAGTTCTGATATGGTTGCTAGGGCTTCACACTTATTCACCTTTTGTCAAGTGAATCTCACACTTGGGTCACTGAGGTACCTATAAACTTGCGATGAAGAAATCACATATAAAACCCCAAATAAAACATCAAACCCTAAAAAAGAAAGATTTAAATGAAGGGGTCAGACTGTCCTCAGCCACCACAATGGTGGTCTTACTGTTGAGCACTGCACTACATATTATCCCCAATGTATTTCTGTGTGTTTGTGTGTGCAATAACGACCCTAGGTCACCGTTGCGCCAATAACGCCAAGATAACAAACAATCGCTAGATAAAAATGCAGATGTGTGGATGGAATAGAATGAACTCCCCTTCATATGAAGTGTGTATGTAGAGTAATAGCCCAAATATAGTACCTTGTTCTATGTAGAGAGTTATCCCTTGATAAGAATAGTATGCCCATATAATGATAAGTATGTTGTGTTTATATAGAGATCTCTTGTTTGAATTTCAACACTAATGACCCGACATGCCGACTAGTATCTTGAGAGATGAGAGGGAAAACTAAAAATACCGACCTCAAATGCCAAAAATAAGATCAAAAAGAAAAGAAAAATGGATAGGAGCACCTGGTGTTAGTGTTCAACCCTGGGTGCTAGTGTCCAGAGACAAGTGATGAAAAGTGAGTGAGAACTGACTAACAAGGATCCCTGTGACTTGACCAAAACTGTGTGTATGAGTGACGAGTGAGAAAGATAAAAACCAATAAAGACTGATAAGAAAAACATATGGACTATGGGATGGTTCATTAATGAATAATTTTCTTATGTAAGATCCATATATAAAACAACATACTTGGTGGTATAATAATAGTACTAAATGTATGATTTTGTCTCTACACTTTGTTGGAATTTACATATCAACAACAAAATGTAAGCAATTTGATTTATTGCAACACCCTCACCCTATGTCCTTACAATTTTTTGATCATCATGATAATTAATCTAACAATGATGCAAAGATGAAGGGTATTTAATGGAATGAGGATCTTTTTCAAGAATCCATATCTGTCTTTCGAGCATTCTAAAGATTGGACTAATGAAAGAAGAATTCGATATACAAAATTGTGGAGAGAATTTAGTGGATAATGATGATGTTCAACTTGCTAGAATTTTTCAAACAACAATCAAAAGAAATAAATTTGATAGAGTTCTTGACTTTTGCAAGAACTGTGATGATGTTCCATACATTTTACCACAAATTATAAGAGTTGTGGATGGAATGTATTCACTTGTTAAAGAAGAGAAGGCAAAGGAGGGTGATCTCCTTATGGGAAGCCCAAGATATGGGTATGTTATTATGTATATTCAAGGCCAAGATTACTTTGGCATAGGTAGTCCTCAAAGGATCAAGATTTGCAACCATGATGCCATACTCATATTAAGAATTGTGGGAGCTTTCAGCTTGAGGAAAATGATGATCATTATTACTATTAAGTTCACCATCCCATGCATTAGGATAGAAATAAACTTGCATATTGTGAATTCTATCAAAGTGGGGAAGGACCAACACTCACAATTCATAAATGTCTCTATAGAGCCAACTTATAAACGTGAAGGAAAGGATAAGGAGAAGATCACTGTTGTTGGGACACCAAGATGTTTGTTGTTAAAAGGAAGGTTCAAGAAGGGTGAGACATGAGTTAAAGGGGATATTTTTGCTATGTGTTACCAATTTAATATATTTGGCATGAATTTGGGTAACAAGAGCTATGATCCATGGATCATTATGAGAATTACCTCCAATTTCAATATTGTTTGTACCTACATTTATAGCTTTCCCCACATTCTAGTGGAAGGTATAAAATCTCTGTTAATCACAAGGGAGATTCATTTTCCACATGTGGTAATTGATGAGTGTTTGTATTGGGCACAAGATGGTTTTCAACCACCATAATCCCAATTTTTAGTAATGAATTGCAATACTACAACCATGATGAGATGTGTAGACACTCAAATTTGGTAATTCTACTCTTTTACACTATTATTCTTGACATTACTCTCTTGCTCAAACAAGTGCACTTTACCCATTCTTATCTGATACATCCCTAGGTATCTTGTCTAGTTTAATTTCTCTTACACACTCATATGTCGATAATTTCTTAGAATTGAATGTATGAAACATAGTAAGAAACACCATTTTTCATTTTCCAAATTTCACATTACAGATTATCTCTCTTAGGTAAAAAATGTACAGTAGGGACATGAACGTAGTGTGGTCCTGAACCTAGTATACGGTTTTGAATTGACTCACTTTGGTCCCAAATTATCCATTACATATTATTCTTTAGGTCACTTACTTCTCCTTAGTAATCCTTTTGCAAATTAAAGCACATTTAAAATCATATATAAGAGAGTTAAATTCACCTCATTTATAACCTAGCACTCTTATGTACTCCTATTGTAAAGGCTAGCACAAAAGGAACCCAAACCTCCCTACACTTTGAAAATACCTCTGCACATTCATTAGGGCAATACTATATATAGGTTTAAAGATTCCCAATAGGTCTAGGGGACTTGATTCCCACAGTCACAAGCACTCAAAGTCACTCACTCAAGTACATTTGTAAGAGACAAACATCAAGTTAAATATTTTCAAAGGAAGGATGTCAAATCTGATTGGCACTACAACTAGATATCACGTGTTAGGTGGAGAACAATGTGTGGTTTGAGGCCGTCTTCAGAGTAGTGCCGATATCGATAGTACACGGGGGTGCTCACAACCCAACTAATATTTATTTTGTATAGGACTTCTCATCCATTCTTAGGGTTCTAAAAGATTGAGTTAGAGCATTTAGAGACCCTCATTGTAGTGTGATAAATGGTGAGTGATAGAGAGCAATACAGAGATAATTAGATAAGTGAAAAAACCAGAAAGTCACATAGACCACAATTTTGAGTAGGTGAAAAAACCATACAAATATGTCAAGACCATATAAAAATTCATGTCCCTGCTATAAAATCTTACTAGGGAGATTTTTAAGTCACAATTCCAATCCCAAATCATTCTTAGGTCCAGGTACACTTTGTTTCATCATCTAGATCACCCAGATCATTTGAAAACCACTAGTAATCAACTAAGTACACTTGATCCCATGTATTTGTGAGTTTTCATTGCATTGTGTACATTTTTTGCAAGTATTAATGTGTTATTATCATATTGGATAGTCAATATTGGAAGTTAATTAATTAGAATAACCCATGTATATCCTATTTCATTCCTTTTTTAATTATAGTGTAAAAACCCTAATCAAACTTAAAAAGGTGGAAATATTTGGTGAACCCCACCTCTTGAATTGAATATCATGCCTTTCTTGCCATAGGAATTACATTCTATTTTATTGTGTGTGTATATTATGCTTTATCATGTTGACTCTCTAGTATCATTATCAATATCTATGTCACTTACCCAATTATTTTGATTCCCATCCCACCCCCGCTCACTCTCGTTCCCAATTCCATGATGGTCTATTTTCAAATGTTATTTTGACTATAAATGCTAATCATGCACAAGGTGATGCTATCAATACTCACTTTTAAGATCATACCTAGGACCTTACTAATGATGATAATCAATAATTTACACAATTTTTATAAGAGAACCCATAACATTCATCTCTTATTATATGTTGCACAAGAGAAACTTAAGAATGATCCATCATCTAATTTAGAAACATCTACTATCCCTATATCTATGTTGTCCACATTATTGGGGGCACCTATCATGTCAATGTATAATGTTTCTATGCCTATTCTTGCAACCACTATTACTATTACACCTCCCATATATAATGGTTCACATACTTCTTCATCTAGAACACAAGCTCTTGAAACCCTTATTCACACATTACAAGATCAAATATTACAATTATAATAGGGTATGTCCACTTCTCTTCATATTATGGACTCAACCTAATTCTTACATAATTCACTTGCTCCTGAGGTGGCTTCTTAGTCTTTGCCTCTTAGTTTTGTTGCACCTAAGCTTCCTATATATGATGGAAAAGGTGATCCCATGGAACATCTTAAATCATTTTATGTGGCTTGCATCGATTATGCCTCTTATGACATCTTGCTTGATATTTTATTTCCTAGGAGTCTTAACAAATTTTCACTACAATAGTTCTATGGTATCCCCATACATTTTACGCATTTTTTTACTACATCAAAAATCAAATTTTAGCCCATTTTTATCAACATTGGAGATAAATTTTATTATGCACAAATTTCCAAGCTACGCCAATGATCTGATTAAAATATTAATGATTATGTCTTACATTATCAGACCATGATTACTAAGATGAATAATCTCTAGCTGATAGTGACTTGCAAGAACTTTTTACACAAATCCTACTTCCTCCTTTGCAAGAATTGGTCATATTTGAAAATTTTATATCATTTTACCATCTATACCATAGAATAAAAGAGATTGAAGCTAAGTTATTACATATGAATAAGCTCAAGTATGTTGCCAGTACACTCCTAATCCATCTCATGATAAATTTCAAAGCAAATATACATTTAAGGGAAAGACCAACGATGCTAAGGATCCTCCCAAAGACATTGTCAATGTTATTAAGTTAACCTACTAAGCTACAGTTACAACCCACATAACAAAATTTTACACGTTTACCATGTCCCTCACTAATGTTATCCTAAAACAATTACTTGAGTGCAATCTGATGTCTCTCTCTCTCTCCACCATTTGAGGTTGACATGAGTAAGCTTCATGATCAAGCTTCAAATTAAGAGTTTTAATGCCAAAATCTTATTACAACTATCATTGATGTATTGTTCATTCTACGGAAATATGCATACAAGCTTTGTCATGTTTATTTAAGATCTTATTGACTCTGATGTCCATTGAATGTGACGAGCTCACTGAATCTTACTAAGCCAACAAATGACAATTCTAAATCAAAAATATGCAATGATCCATTCCCTAAGCATACAAGTATATAAATCCACTTTTTAAGTGCATAATTGCTCATTGTGCAGTTCAGCACCACCACCCTCTTGTGATCATCCCTTAGATGCTATAATATTAGTTCAACTATTACTCATGTAACTCCTTTTACATCATGCATTACTTTTGATGACTTTGATATAGACGACACTTTCATTTCTGATACATTGTCTATTCCTATGTCCTATACATGGTGTATTGGTCTATCTACACAACAAAGATAATGTCTATTCTTTTTCATTACTTTAATGTCTTGGTATCTCTACTCAGAAGCTTATATTTGACTCTAATCCTCGCTATAATCGTATCACACTCCCTATCACTATTGGTTTTTTACCACACCCATTTCATTCTTTATTGCTAGTTCTCTTAGCTATGATACATTACTCCTCGGTCTTCCTTGGTTGTGTGATCTCGAGGCTATATTGTCATTAATTCAATAATGTATCAAGTTCATTCAAGATCAATATGTTGTTACTATTAGAGGTATCCCTTTTGAGGCTCCTTCCCCTAGCATGCCTAGTCATTATTCCATAGCTTCTACCCTACTCTTAGTAAACCTACATATAAGCCTTTGGATTCACACACTGATTCATGTATCTCTAATCTTCCTAGGTCTTATAATAGGTCCTTGGATTCACACACTAATTCACATAGCTTTAGTCCTCCTAGGAATTTTGGTGGGCCTTTGGTTGCACTTGTTAATTCACATAGCTCTAATCTTTCTCAATGTCCAACTAATACTTCATCCACACATATTGTCTCTCATGGATTACATTCTCATAGGATTCCCCACCAATCCATTAGTTCCCCATGTCGCTCTACATCTCCTCATAAATATTTGAGGTATGCTTTTTCTTTTAATCTAATGTAAAAATCTCATACACCACATACTAGTCATTGCACAGTAATGTATTGCTCTTATCCTAGGCCGTCTTTGGCATATATTAATACCACTGTTCTATTGGAACTTCAGTCATATTCTTTGGTACATATGAGGAATGATATTTTATCATCTACAACAATTAATTCACCTCCTCCAAAGGTTCTCATCGGTTAGCTTTCATGCGATTCCTTTCTCATGTATATAGATATGCATTAGAAAATTCCAAAAAACATTGATATAATCACAAAAGGTAAAAACATCCACATATATTTTTTAAAAAAAGTCAAGACCTATTTATCTAGCATACATTATTAACACTTTTCATTATACATATTTTCTATCCTTTTGGTTTGATAAATAACATTTTTTCTTTACACACATGCGTTCATAGGGTATATTGAGCATGATGCATGACATACAAATTGATGCTTGATTATGGGATCTATCATTGTTCCTTACATACTTCTTCTGGGGGCATCCATCCACATAAATCAAGTGTTATTACTTTATTATAGTGCCTTTTCACTTCCTTATTACACTTGATTTTTTTATTAGGGGTAAATAGTTTTGAAGGGACTATACCCTGTTATAAAAATCTCACAAGCCATATAGTGCATCAAAAATATACTGAAGTATTGAAGGGACTAAGCCCTAATACATGAAGGCTCAAAAGTCAGAAAGTGTGGTAAAACCATAAAAAAATGGATCATAATCCAAGATAAACATGAGTACCAACTATAGCTTAAACAAAAGCTATAAAGAGAGAACTAAAAAGAACTATAAGAAGATTGTTCCAAGCCATGATCTTAGATGATAATAACACACCACATTAGATTTACAAAATAGAAGAGATAAAATACCATATATGGAAATCCATCATAATCCACAATGCTCAATACATTACAATACAATGACTTGAATTACTCAATAAGAAAGATGTACCTATAGGAGGATAAAAGTGCAGCTACTACCTAAATCAATGGTGAATAACTCCCACTAACTGACACTGGTAGTTAAGTTAACTCCATAAGACTAGTAAGCTAACTCAACATAACTAGTAAGCTAACTCCACACAACTAGTACACCTAAGAAAGCTAACCCAGCAAGTGTAGGGCTAACACACGTGTAAGAAGTATCCTAATAAATAAATAAAAGGATAAATAATAACCTACACTAAAACCCTAATGAGGTACCCACGTATAATAACTAGGAAAAATAGACACCACAAGGTACCCAAAACCAATAATAACAAAATAGAGAGAGAAAAATCTTGCTGCAAGATATCCTAAGAAGCTTGACTCTAAAAACTCATACAATGTTGAAGAAGTTTGGTGCACATTATGGTCTGAATCCACTGCTCGATCATAGAACTCAAAAACAACTGACATTGGGCTTCACTAGAATAGCTCCATGTCAATGGAGTGATGTCTAAAGTGTAAAAAAAACACCAAACATAATTTGATCAACTGCTACAAATAGGTGTGCCATGATCTAAGAACAACTAAGGAAATAAGGTAATGAAACGAGATCCAAATAAATAGGAGTGCCACGATCCAAGAAAAGCCAAAGCAACAAGGCAACGACACGAAACTTGAAGAAGCAGTAACAATGATATGACATGAAACCCAAAGAATCAATATCAACACCATACCCTCCCATACTGCTGAATGGGTAGAGTGACACCACAGATCTGTATGAGTTACCAAAATTAAATACTTGAACACTGACAAGCTAACACTGGGCTTCACCAGAATAGCTCCCCCACAAGGGAGACTGTCAACATGCCAAAAAAAAGTGTCAAAAATATAGATCCAAAATATCTCAACAAAAAAGAGATATATAAATGCATACACCCATAGATACATGAATGCAACAGCCAAAATTTGAGGATGTCGGGCTCAACCAAAATTGTTTCCACAAGTGATTACAACACCCTCCCAAGTTTGACACTTTACAATTGAGTTTGTGTAAACATTACAATGAGAAAAAGTACCTTTTACATTTGAAATATGTGCTTACAAATTTCACCAATGCATAGATATCGAAAAAATACACAATTTCAAAAAAAGAATCACCTTAATCTGAGCTACAAATCAAAAGTTATGAGGTCTAGAAGGTTTTGTTATTAAAATAATATTTTAATGTTGATCTTTTTTTTAAAGGTACACGCGACACCTAAATGTTCAAAGGGTAAAAGAGTGCATTCACACGATACAAGCTTACGACTAAAGGATAAAAGCCTGCACCCAAAACCTAAAATGTCTAGAGCGTAAATCTTTGCATCCAAAGGGTACACGTCAATATTCAATGGATAAAAGAATACACCCAGAGGGTACATATATGTGTCCAGTGGATAAAAAACTACATCCAAAACAGAAATATCCAGAGGGTAAAAGAATGCATCCAGAAGGTACACACTTATATCCAATGGATAAAAGAATGCATCCAAAAGGTACACGCTTATATCCAATGGATAAAAGAATGCACCTAGATGGTACAGATACGTGTCCAATGGATAAAAGACTGTATCCAAAATCAAAATATCCAGAGGGTAAAAGAATGCATCTGGAAGGTACATGCTTATATCCAATGGATAAAATAATGCACCCAGAGGGTACAGATCTATGTCCAGTGGATAAAAGACTGCATCCAAAACTGAAATATCTAGAGGGTAAAATAATGCATTTGGAAGGTACACACTTATATCCAATGGATAAAAGAATGCACCCAGAGGGTACAGATCTATGTCAAGTGGATAAAAGACTACATCCAAAACCAAAATATCCAAAGGGTACAAGAATGCATCTGGAAGGTACACATTTATATCCAATGGATACAAGAATGCACTCAGAGGGTACATATCTGCATCCATATTTGACTATCTTAAACCATGGTCAAGTTTACAGTCAAATTCTAGGGTTTTGGCACCTTCCAAATCCAATGCCGCACTCCATTTTGCGTAAAAATGCATGCTGCAGAAAATTGCTAACAAATATCAAAGACATGAAAAAATAAACCCTTGATTGTAAATAGAAACTTACATATGGATGTCTACATCATCTATATCTCTGATACCATGAAAGGAACGATAAGAAGATTGTTCCAAGCTACGATCTTAGATGATAATAACACACCACATTATATTTGCAAAATAGAAGAGCTAAAATACCATATATGGAAATCCATCATAATCCATAATGCTCAATACATTACAATACAATGACTTGAATTAATCAATAAGAAAGATGTACATATAGGAGGAGGGAAGTGCAACTACTACCTAAATCAGTGGTGAAGAACTCTCATTAACTGATACTGGTAGTTAAGTTAACTCCATAAGACTAGTAAGCTAACTCCACATAATTGAGAAGCTAACTCAACATAACTAGTAAGCTAACTCCACACAACTAGTACACCTAAGCAAGCTAACCCAAAAAGTGTAGGGCTAACACAAGTGTAAGAATTATCCTAATAAATAAATAAAAGGATAAATAATAACCTACACTAACAGGAACAAAAAGAGTCAAATCTGTAACAAAGCAACCTAAAAACAACAACTATACAACATCAAAACAAGAATATGAAAGCAGTAATAGTCCACATTACTTGATTGCTTTATCAATCTTAGTTTTTATCTTCTGAAGAGAGGTTAATAATGCCAGGGCACTGATATGGGAGGGGTCCTTTTTATCCAGCTGCGAGAGAACCAGATCCCTTGCTAAATCTGACTCCCAGATGGCAGCAGGAATGTCGCTGAGTATGTAAAAACTTTTGACATGTTGCTCCATGAAGTTGTATATAGCCTTGAGCACAGAAACAGTAAAGTCATGTATGAATTTTGTCAAACCTAGTCTATTGTCCATAGAATTAAGTTTTTTTATAGATTTGCAAAGTCTGATCATTATCCGTATATGGGTCATCATTTATATTCCTTTTACCTTCTCTCTTATCAATCTATTTGAGCTATTCTTTAAGGTATCTAACTTCCTTTTCCAACTTGACAATTATGTTGATAAGTCCTTCCTCCTTTTCATTAGCAAAAGATTCAGTAGGGTTACTAATATGGAGCATATTTTTTACCGATTTATTTTCTTTACTACTGCGAAGGACCCTTTGGGAGGGGAGGGGTTGAATGATGGGATAAAGAGGATTTTTGGTTTTGATTTTTCTATGCTCAGGAGCGGTGGTGGGGGTAATGGAGTTAGGGAAGGGGGGGCAGGGGAAGTTGGGATTGTACAAAGATGGGAAAGACAATGATGATTCAGTAGCAGAATGAGACCTTGATGGAGGGGGGTGGCGCAGGTGTGGTTTTGAAACTCAAGGATAGAATGATCCAAGGAATTTAAAAGATAATGTAGAAAACTAACTTGTAAATTCATTATAAAGTGATTTAGGAAAACTAGATGTTTAAGAGGAACCATCACATATCTACCTTCCAAAGTTACATACCTAACAATCATCCTTGTAATTTCGTTGAAGGGTTTAGAAATGGAGGCCACTTTTACCCTTGCCACAAAAAATTCAATATTTTCTCCTTCTATAAGGAATTTCTTGGCTTCAACATTCTTGTCTACCCTTTTACTAAAAAATATAGCCCCTTCTAGGCTCATACCCGTATCCTCAACAATAAGTTCTTTAGTAATTTTGACGTGAATCTCCCCATATTCAACTGTCCTTTGTTTCCACCCAGCTGTAAATTGAACAAAGACGTCTTGATCATGACCCTGCATTTTCTCAATGAGGTTAGAGACCCCACCCTTTTGCAAATAATTCTATAAGATCACATCATCCTTCCAAGCTGGGTCAAAAATGGGTTCCATTTTGTATGGAGGTCCACCCATTTTGCTGTTATTTTTTCTTTTGTTTCAAACTGCAATGCTTCTTCCCTAAATCCGCTTCTCAAAAACTTCTTCACATACCCAAAAAGCATGTGAAATGTGAGTGGTATTAATTAATCTGCATGCAAAGGAGATAATCACTTTCAAATTGGTGGAGGGGGGCTCATTAATGATAACTGTGAATATCATATCTATCCTTAATAATTTCATTGTGTACCATGCTAGGGAGAATGTCATCACTAAATCATTTTTTCATGTTATTACTAACACCATAGTTAACCAGACTATCCACCACTTTGTTGCCTTCATGGTAGGTGTGTGTGATTTGAAAGTTTGCAAAATATTTACAAATATCAATAGATTCATAAATGAAATCTCTAATAGTCCAACTAGGGGTTGAACTTGATTTAGGAGGTTTATTATGTTCAAAGAGTCCCCTTCAATTATAATATTGGAAATGTTGCAATCCCTAACTAGCCTTATCCCCCATAATGTTGCTAAGGCTTTAGAATAGTGGTTTGTTTGGTGGCCCCTTTTACCTGCCAAAGTAGCAACAAGATACCCTCTGTGATCCATGATTACTCCACCTCCTCCTGATGCCCCAGGATTTCCTTTGGAAGCTCCATCAAAATTCAGCTTAACCATAAATTGGGTGTCTGAATCCAATGAACTGTCGATCTATCAATTCTATTTGTATCATTTCTAATAATATTACTAGTGTCAATATTACAGGTATCAAGAACATGTTCTTCTGCCTTTAGATAAGGTTTATTTTTAGGAGGCATAAAACCTTTCAATGTTATCCTTGACAACAATAGCAATTTCCTTAAAGATCTTATTGCATACCTATCTGTTGTTCCTGAAAATTATACCATTTTTGGTTTTCCACAATCTCCATATGGTATGATGTAGAAACAAATTCCATAATATTCTTATCATGCCATGTTTATAAGGTGGATGCCATTGCTCCTAGGTCTACAAGAAGGTGTTAAGAAGGACCTAGTGAAGATTGAAATTTGTAAAGATAAGACTCCAAATCTTTGCAGGATATTCACAATGCAAGAAAAGATGTTTGATGTCTTCTACCTATTTTTTGCACATACAACATCTGTTTGTTATAATGAAACCCTTTTTAATTAGATTATCATTAGTAGGAATCTTTCCTTTTAAAACTAGCCACAAAAAAAATAACTTTTGGGGTTAACTCAGGCATCTAGATTTTACTCCAATTTAATTTTGTTTGATTGCTATAAAAAAGCATTGTATCCTGATTTGACTATATAGTCCCCATCAAAAGAATCAACCCAAAGGAGCTCATCTTTGCTATCCTTTTGATTAAGAGGAATGAGAGAAAGTTGTTTTTACAAAGAGAAGATATCAAGCTGTAGGTTATCAACTTTAAGCTATTTCCAATCTCTCTTATTACTAGCCTCTTCAATGTAATCTTTTACTTTACTACCATATTTCTCACAAAGACTGTCTTTGAGGGAACCAAATTTATCACTCATCTTGAAACCAGTCCAATTGTCTTGCCAAAAAAGAATATCTTGACCATTTCCCACTTTCCATCTACACCTTTTGACAAGAATATGTTTGATTTTAAGTGGGTTGTTCTAGAAAATGGAACTAGTGGGAAGTTGTTGTTCAAAAAGGAATGAATTCAAATTTTACTGTGCCAAGTATTTAATTCTAATAAGTTCAGTCCAAGGTTAATTTTCCTTAAGAAGTCTCCAACCAAGTTTGACAATAAGAGCAACATTCATCTTTCTGATATCCTTAATTCCCAATCCACTAATTTTTTTGGTATACAAACTTGATCCCAAGTCACTAAATGGTATCTAAATATTTCTTCAGTCTCATGCCATAACAAGTGATTTTGAATTCTCTCTGTGTTGTCCACAATTGCTACTGGAATGTTGTATATTGACATGATACATATGAGCAAGTTTTTAAGTGTACTTTTGATTAATAAACATTTTCTAGCAGTAGAGAGAATAACCCCTTTCCACCCAGCTGCTTTCCTGTGAAATCTATCTAACAGGGCATTCCAAATAGCATTAGAGAGTGTATTAGTGCCCAACGGTAATCCTAAATAGGTAGTGGGTAAAGAGCTGATTTTACATCCCAAAATGAGTGCAATTCTTTTTTGCCTATCATTAGGAGTATTGAAAAAATACACCGAGCTTTCATCAAGCCAAAAGCTACTTCATAGAATATGAGAATAGTCTTTATAGGTTTTTCCTCTAGAATAGAAGCCATCAGAAGGATTGTGTCATCAGCAAATTACTGACGCAAAGCTGTATGATTGGTGGAAGTTTGTTTGAATCCTTTTAACATGCCATTATTTACAGTCTTAGTTATGGATATGTTAAGAATATCAACCATAATTATAAAAAGTAAGGGGGATATGGGGTCCCCTTGTCTTATACCTGTAGATTGAGAAACAGGGACGGAAGCCTGTGTATATTTTATTGATCTCAATCAGTAAACAATTACAGAGAATGGGCTGCAATATTTATAGATATTGCACAGCCAAATACATCCGGGAAAATGAGTTGCACAGGTGCAACCAAAAACCAGATTTCACAAGCTTCCAATAACATCCGGGAAGCAAAATTACATAAAGACAAATATATTGTTTATAACAATATAACAATGTGCAAACAGACAAATATGGTTGTTTAACCATATAACAATTTAATCATTAATTATTTAATTAATAAAATTAATTAAATAATCCTACTATGCATAATTAATAATAGGATAATAAAATTTATCCTAACATTCCCCCCCTTAATTGTGCATTGTCTGAAGAGATGAGGAGAGAAATGCTCTGAACAACTCGAACTTGTCACGTGCAAGTGACTTTGTGAAAATATCTGCTCGTTGTTCAGCTGTTGGACAAAATTGAAGCTGGATGTTGTGCTTCAATACATGTTCGCGTATGAAATGAACCTGAACTTCAATGTGCTTTGTTCTCTCGTGAAAAACTGGATTGCGAACAAGTTTGAGAACACCTTCGTTGTCAACATACATGGTGGTCGGTTTGTCCTGTGGTATTCCAAGTCCTTCCAGTATGCGACGTAGCCAAATCGCTTCACAGACAGCTTCTCCTACAGAACGATACTCGACTTCTGTGGAAGAGCGAGAAACAAAGTGTTGTTTCTTACTTCCCCATGATATTGGTCCAGATCCCATAAAGAATACAAATCCAGAAGTGGATTTTCTATCATCAATGTTACCTGCATGATCTGAATCCGAATATCCAGTCAAGAAGAAGTTTTCGTTCTTCTTGTATTCTAGACCAAGATCCACTGATCCTTTGAGATATCTTAAAATGCGTTTTGCTGCTTTCCAAGGACAAATTTTGGGTTCTTGCATGAACCTGGATAGATAGCTCACTGCAAAGCTGATATCTGGTCTAGTGTAGGTCAGGTAAATGAGACTCCCAATCAGCTGCCGATAGAGAGTGGCACTTACCTCAGGAGATGGATCTGAACGAGATAACTGTAATCTGTTCTCCATAGGTGTAGCAATTGGTGTGCAATCCATCATCCTAAACTTCTCGAGCGTTGTCTTGGTATATTTCATCTGAGAAACAAATATGTGATTCTCTTTCTGCCATACTTCCAGTCCAAGACAATAATGCATAAGCCCGAGATCTGTCATGTCGAATGATCACTTAAGATCTTTCTTTGTTTCATCAATCATCTTCACTGAACTGCCAGTGATGACTAGATCATCGACATAAACTACAATAATCACCATCTCCCCCCCTTGCTTTTTGAGGTAGAGATTGGGATTGTATGGATTTCTGACAAATCCATGTTGTACGAGATGCTCATCAATCTTGATGTACCATGCCCGAGGTGCTTGTTTGAGGCCATACAGAGATTTCCTGAGTCTGCATACCTTTTCTTCTTGACCAGGTACTACATATCCCTCAGGTTGAGTCATGTAGACTTCTTCTTGCAAATCTCCATTCAGGAAGGAACTTTTTACGTCCATCTGGTGAACTTTCCATCCAAACTGAGCAGCTAGAGCAAAGATCATCCTGATGGTTTTGATCTTAGCTGTGGGAGCAAATGTCTCCTCATAGTCAATGCCTTCTTTCTGTGCGTACCCCTTTGCTACAAGTCTTGCTTTACACTTGTCTACTGTTCCATCTGCTTTGTACTTAGTTTTGAATATCCATCTGCAACCAATGGGTTTCTTCCCTGGTGGAAGATCGACAAGCTGCCAAGTGTTATTCTTCATCACTGATTGATATTCAGAATCCATGGCATCTTTCCAAGCTTTTGACTGTAGGGCTTCCTGGACTGTAGATGGCTCGTCTGTTTCAATAACTCTACTCATCAAAGCAAAGTTAACTTCTTCTCTTGCTTTACTGCGAGTCCGTGGTCCAGGGGTGGATGTATCCGGTGGAGCATCCAGTCTTGCATCTCGTAATGTGCTTGTACACCATTTAGGCATACGTTGAGCTGTTCCCATGGGTTGTGGTCCTATCTAATCAACACCATCATCCCCATCATCACTTTCATCTTCTGAGGGAACATTTGCTTCAGTTTTTACAACTGGTGAAAAATCTACATCTTGCGAGTCCGGAGGAGGAGTCTCTACTTCCTTCTTCTCGAAAAACTCAACATCTCTACTTGTGTAGACTTTTCTGGTCTTAGGATCCATCAGTCTGTACCCAAGAGTCTCTTCACTGTATCCAATGAAGATGAGATTTTGTGACTTCATGTCCAATTTCTTTCTGTTCTGTTTGGGTATGTGCATGCTGGCTTTGCACCCGAATACTCTGAGGTGTGCAATGGATGGTTTCCTTTTTGACCATGCTTCTTGTGGTGTAATTCCATCAAGAGCAGTTGTGGGCGCTCTGTTTAACAAATACACTGCTGTTTTTGCTGCTTCTGCCCAAAATGTCTTTGCAAGTTCAGAATCATCGATCATGCATCGCACCATTTCCATGATAGTACGATTTCTTCTCTCAACAACACCATTTTGCTGCAGTGTGTGTGGAGGAGGCATTTGTCGACGAATCCCGTGAGTTTGTAGATAGTCTCTGAACTCATCACTGGTGAATTCCCCCCCTCGATCTGAGCGGGAGAGTTCTGATGTGACGACCAGTTTCTTTCTCAACTGCCACTTTGAACCTTTTGAACGTTTCAAAGGCCTCACTTTTCTTATGAAGACAAAAAATCCACATTTTGCGTGAATAGTTGTCAACACAGAGCATGAAGTACTGGAACCCTGAATGACTTGGCTGCATTGGACCGCACAGATCGGTATGAACCAGGTCAAGTTTTCCATGAGCTCGAAAAGTACTTGTTTGGAATGAAACTCTGTGTTGTTTCCCTGCTAAGCAGTGAGGACACTTGTCTGTATCCTTCTGAAGAGATGGTAGCCCATGTACCATATTGCACCGGCGAAGTGTGTCGATATATTTGAAACTTACATGACCAAATCTCCTATGCCACAACTGAGCTGAGGTGGAGTTTTTAGCCACGAGTGCTTGATCATTTTTGTGAATAAAATCAAGTTGAAACATTCTTCCCACATTAGAGGCTTTTGCAATTATTTTCGAGCCTCTGGATTTATCTCGAATCAAACACATTTTCTTACCGGATTGACTATCAAAGTCAATTTTCAAGTTGTGATCTAGGAGTTGATTGACCGAAAGAAGATTCTTTGTCAACCCAGGGACATATAGAACATCTGATAGTTTGCATTTGCGTGAACCAAGGGGTAGAGAAATGTTTCCAATCCCCTGTACTGTATATGAAGAATCATCTCCCAATGAAACATGATTTTTCGATGGCGTGTCCCTCATTGAAATAAACCAGTCTCTGTGGCCGGTCATGTGTCGAGTGGCTCCCGAATCAACATACCAGACTTCACTAGATGACGTGGATGGTTCACTTGATCGAGCAGTGAACAAGAAGTCTTCATTGTCTGACTGATCTTGTTGCTCAGCAATATTACCTTGCTGGTGGGGTCTTCTTTTCCAGTTCCCCTTTTTCTGCCCGTGATAGTTGTTTGACTGTCCCTTGTAAGTTTGTTGTTGTTGTGGTCCAGAATTACTTGATGAACCTTTCTTATATGTGTTAAACCAACAATCTTGTAAGTCATGTGCTCTTTTGCAAATTGGACATTGCTTCTTCTGTTGATTGTCCCCATGATACTGATTCTGATGTGGGGACTTCTGATAGGATTTAGGTTTTCCTTTACCTTTTCCTTTCCATTTTTGATGTGAAGACAGTGCCTGCTCCTCTTCATCATCCTTGTTGTGCATTGCTTCCTCTTGTTGCAGTAAGTTTACTAACTTGTCAAAACTAATTGTCGTATCTGACAAGTTTAGAGTTGTGACAAAAATTCGGTAAGAAGAAGGGAGAGCTCTCAGAACAATGGGAACGAGAGACTCATCTTTGACCTCTTCTCCTAGGGCTAGAAGTGAAGCCCTCAACTCTGCAACTCTTCTTAGGAAGGCTTCAATTTTCTCATTCTGTTTGAATTTCAACGTATGTAACTGACTCTGCAAATTGAGTATGACATTCTTGTTCTTGGCCTCATATATTGTGCTCAGTTTATCCCAAGCTTCTTTTGCTGATGTAGCATCTCGAATGTGGACTTGCACATCGTCGGATACTCCAAACAAGATGATGAGCTTTGCTTTCTGATCTGCTCTATCAAATTGTCGTTGTTGTGTTGCATCCGTTGGTGATCTGGTTAGAGTATCAGTCACAACAGGCCAGATTTCTTCAAACTCAAGCTGTGTCTTGATTTTTGTCTTCCAAGCAGCATAGTTGCTTCCTCTGAGCAATTGTGAATCTGGAAGAAAAAATTTGGGGGCATTGGTGCCCATTTTGCAGAGATCACTGACAGGGTTTGGCTCTTATCACTCCAGGTATAAGGTCTCCCAATCTATATACCGTCAGTCCGATATACCGAACCTTTCTATATACGCGCCCTTCCGATATACCCGTCGGTATGTGGAAGAAGCTCGCCCTTTCTATATACCCAGCGGTACGTGAAAGAGGCGTTAACGTACGTGAAAGAATTCGATACGTGGGTACCAAGATAGTACTGATGGGGTCTGTGTGATTATTGACACCGGCTCAAAGAAATATCCTCATACGCGTGCGTAACTTCGCTATATACTCGGATAATTTCTCAGTCCGGATTTATGTCTTGCAATCGTTCACAGATGGATGGGATGGTTCATAGTGTGTGCACTGTGACCTTATTACTCCCCGTCGATTTATAGGGACGATGCCCAGACGACGTTGTTGCAGCTATATTAGGCGTTAAGTGCAGTAGTAGTCGCGACGGCTTTACCCGTAAGCGCTTCCCAGAGGCACTGTATATACCGAACGCTGCGAATGAGATCTAGGATCTCGTGAGTGTTACAGAACCAAATTTACTATTTTTGATTACAATTCTGCCAGTTTCTTAGCAGTTACAAAGTTTTGCAGTTGACTATGGCAACCTGCAAATTAGTACAATTTATAATACAATTTGAATGACAGGCAAAAAATTTCAGTTTCGGGGTCCTGGTGACCTCCTGAGCCCTAAATGCTAAAAATTGCAAAAAAATAGCTGAAAATGCAATTTTTAGGTGGGTCTCCTTTTGCAAAAAATGTCTGGAATGAGAAAACAGACCAAATGGGAGAAATTTTTTTTTTTTACCCTAAATTAGGGATTCTCCGCTAAATTTAGTTAGTTATAACTAAATTCAAAAAAGCTGCTAAATTTAGCAGTTCTGCCAAAATTTCCGCCAGATGCAAAAGGAGAGTTTTTGAGTGTTTTTTGTGGGATTTGATCCTCAAACCTCTCACTCCTAAGGCACATGCAATAACCAACTTGGCCACTTGGGGCGCTTGGACTATGAAAGGAAGAAATTTGTATTTATTGTCAAATAAATTGACTTACCTCTTGAAAAATGAATGCCACGTGGCGCATGCTGGTGAAGGGGCGTTTTTAGGGTTCTATTTACCCAAAAAATGGATCTGAGACTTTATTTCTTTGCTCAGGCCGCAATTTCTCCTTCCCAGGCCGCGTTTTTTGTGTTGGGGCACGTTTTTATCCTTTGGCCGCACTGTACAGGCCGTTTTTTGCTGTATTTTTCTCCTTGGGGCGTTTTTTTACATGCTTGGCTGCATATTTTAGTTGTTGGGCGCGTTTTTTTGCTGTATTCTTTGCTTGGGACTACGTTTTTGATCACTGGCCGCGTTTTTTTCAATGCCTGGGCCGCGTTTTTTGTTGAATGTGCTCACAAAAACGTTGTTTCTCCTTTGTGCAGGCGCTGGGGGCAGAAAATGGCGCGTTTTTCCTGTTGTTTGCTCCAAAAAAATGTTTTTTCTTATGCTGGCCGCGCATGGGACAGCAAAGGGCGCATATGCTCTCAAAAAAATGCTTTTTTTCTCCTTGTACAGGTGCTAGATCAAGAAAAACGCCTCTTCTCTTTTTTTTTAATTTTCTTTGCTCTGTTTGTTCACTGCAGGTGCATATACACAGTAAAGCAATCCTCCAAAACAAAATATACCTCTAAATGCAGTAAAATCAAAACCCTGATTGGGGAAATTTTTATTTTTTTTTTAAATTCAATACCTGTAGCAATTTTTGCCTGGTGCTGAGTGCACCAGTGCAAAAAAAAATTTGCCTTCCAAGTACCTGGAAGGAACAGGCTGATGTGGGGGAGGCAGGGATGGGGCTGGGAGTTTGCACGAGGCTACACAGGCTCTCGAATGCTGCAAATACGTCTCCAATCTCCTCTTTCTCTGCTGCTCTCTCTTCCACACCTTCACAGGGCCAGAATTTCGCTCTGGTACCAAATGTAGATTGAGAAATAGGGACGGAAGCCTGTGTATATTTTATTGATCTCAATCAGTAAACAATTACAGAGAATGGGCTGCAATATTTATAGATATTGCACAGCCAAATACATCCGGGAAAATGAGTTGCACAGGTGCAACCAAAAACCAGATTTCACAAGCTTCCAATAACATCCGGGAAGCAAAATTACATAAAGACAAATATATTGTTTATAACAATATAACAATGTGCAAACAGACAAATATGGTTGTTTAACCATATAACAATTTAATCATTAATTATTTAATTAATAAAATTAATTAAATAATCCTACTATGCATAATTAATAATAGGATAATAAAATTTATCCTAACAATACCTCTACTGCTGGTAAATAATCCCACCAGAGTACCATTCATAACTACTGAAAATCTTGAAGTGGTAATGCAGGCCCAAATGTTTTTTCTAAATTTACTTTGAAAACCAAATTTTGATAGGACTTTATCTAAAAATTTCCAAGATACTCTATCAAAGGCCTTATGCATGTCCAATTTTATTGCCATACTTGATATTTTGCTTTTATCCATGGAGTGAATGATTTCATGAACCATGATTACCCCATCCTGAATTATCCTTCCTTTTATGAAGCCACTTTGATGTTTAGAGATAAGATCAGCTAGCAAAGGTTGTAGTCTAGTAGTTATAATTTTGGTAAAAATTCTGTAAACAACATTAACTAGGTTGATAGGTTAGAAATCCTTGAAGTCTTTAACATCGAATTTGTTTGGGGCAAGCACAATGTGAGTATTATTCAGTTCCTTTATAAGAGTTCCAGTTCTATAGAATTCATTTACAACTTTCAGTAGATCTTTCGAGCATATGCCCCAACATTTTTGAAAGAAATTTGTAGAAAAACCATCAGGCCCTGGTGCCTTGTTTCCTTCTAGTGTAAAAACTACCTTCTTCAGTTCCTCAATAGAAACAACTTTTGTAAGATTTGTGAATCTCTCTTCAAGAAGATTATTACTTGGGATTGAGTCAAGAAGGAAAGAATTCACTTCTTCATTACAAACATTACTTTCCATCAAAAAATTCTCATGGAATTTTAGAGCTTCTGCTTTTATGTCATTTTGATCTTTAGTAACCATACCATTTCCTTTGGATACCTCAGTGATTCGGTTTCCTCATTACACTTGATTACATACATAGCATATTTTCTATTTTTTGAACTAACAAGACTAACATGTGTGTTTTTTGTGGTGTTGACAAATATTATTTCACAAAATATTATATATCACTTGCTATGACATTTCATCACATTATAATACTCTAGTTTTCTATACATGCCTGCTAGTTATGTGTGTAATTACTTGTTTACTAATTTGATTGTATCCTAAGGGACTTGATTGTCTTGTGACATTGTGGGTGTCTTATGTTTTTGACATAATGTATTTCTTTTGTAACATTGCATCTCTTGTTTTCAGGCCCAAGTGCTTTGATTTTCTTGTGACATTGTTTACACTATTATCTTTTCACTTATATATGCATTACTCTAGTTGATTACTGCTAGTTCTCTTGTTGACATTGTTGCTATCATTATTATTATTATTTTTACTCTTGATTGTGTGCCATAGTCTCCACCATGTGCATACTTTTTGCATTCTTTGTGGCCACCACATCATCCCTTCACGTGTCTTCTAAAAAATTATCAGACATATAAGACATGGCTACACATCTATTCTTTTGATCCATGCACTCAAAATCTTTATCACACGTGCCTCAAAAGAGGGGACATCCGTTCGAGTATTTTCTAAACCTATAGAAGATGTAGAAAAAATTCTAGGATTAAACACAAACAAGAATATGAAAAATCAATTAGAAACACCATCAGACACAAAGAATTTAGAAAAGCAAGCTTACGGTAAAAAACGTACAATATAGTTAAGACTATATATATGTTCCTGAAGTATTCCTATGATTTTTCCTTGGGGATAGTTATAATAATTTTATCATTAGTTTCATATTCTCACCTACATGCACATGTTTTTGGAACAATTTCAGACTCAAATCACTCAGTTTAGATTAGTTTCAGGGGCATGAAAGGTTTCATTCCTTCTTCTCCACAACACTTAGTTTTAGCTTCAATTTCAAGAATATTAAGGACATGGGTCTCCTTTCTCCATCTACATTTTAACACATTTCAGTTCTACTTAGTTTCTACTTATTTGAGTGGCACATGGGGAGAGCGTGAGAGAAATTCATTATCTTTTGTAGTAAGTGTCCTAATTTAAAAAATTGGGCCTAGATCCATCTGCAGTAGTGTGGTCCATGGGGTTATGGAAGGTATAAAAGTGGATAAGTTATTCACAGGCAATCCTTTCTATCATCTTACACCTAAGGGGGAAGATATCAAAGTTGTTGAATGAATTTTATCCACGCTTTTCTTCCTTCACGAGGTTCTTCGAATCCTCATTATTCTTCTGTCTCTTCAACATTCATGTGTTGGGTTCCATACACCCAAATACTCTGACATCTCCTTAGAAAAATGGGGACTAATCAGCCCTAATCCTTTGAAAAACTTCAACATTCCAAATCATCAAGTACAAGAAAAAATGGGAAATTATTTCCTTTGTAAAATAAACAAGTGTATTCCTTCCATGTTTTACATCTCTTTATTTCACTATTTATAACTTCAATTTCATTTACACTACATATTTATATTTGAGTTAAAATTTAATTCTTTATCATGGGCATTAACTACACTTTATGTTGCAAGTCTCATCATGGAGCGTGACAACACCAACATAATGAAATCTTGCAAAACAAACATAAAAAAAAGACAAAACGTGTCTACACATTCATGTATCTTTTCCTTTAAACATGTAATTTAATTTCATACTTAAAGGGGGGATGTAGACACTAAAATTTGGTAATTCTAAACTTTGAAATTTTTGCTCTTGACATTTCTCTCTTACTCAAATAAGTACACTTTACCCATTCTTATCAGATACATCCCTAGGTCTCTTGTCTTGCTTGTTTTCTCTTACACATTCATCTGTTGACATTTTCTGAGAATTGAATGCATGAAACAAAGTAAGAAATTCCACTTGTTAGCTTCCAAAATTCACATTGCACATTATCACTCTTAGGTCAAGAATGTACAACAGGGGAAGGAAAATCATACAGTCCTAACCCTAGTGTATGGTTTTGACCTTGCTCAATTTAGTCTCAAAATCTCCCTTGCAAATAAATCTTTGGGTCACTTTTGGAAGCATATATAAGCAAGTGAAACTCACTTCCTTTATAAGTTAGCACTCTTATGGACTCCTATTGCAAAAGATAGCACAAAAGGCACCTAAATCTCCCTACACTTCAAAAATACCTCTTTACATTAATTAGGGTAGCACTATGTATAGGTTTAAATATTCCCACTAGGTCTAGGGGACTACTTCCCACATTCGTAAGTACTGAAAGTCACTCACTCAAGTAGATTTACAAGAGAGAAAATCAAGTCAAGCATTTTCAAAGGAAGGATGTCAAATCTAATTGCACTACAATTAGTTATCATATGTTACGTGGAGAACAACATGTGGTTTGAGGCCTCTTTGGATTAGTGCTGATGCCGGTGGTATAAAGGGGCGGCCACAACCCAACTAATGTTTGTTTTGTTAGAATTTATCCATGGTCAGGGTTTTGAAAGATTGAGTAGAGTATTCGGATACCCTCATAGTGTGATTGACAGTGACTGACAGAGAGTGACAAAGAGAATAAGACAAACGAAAACCCAAAAAATCATAGACCTAAGTTCTAAGTAGGTGCAAAAACGTATAAAGAGGTCAAGACCATACAAATGTTCTTGCCCCTATTGTATGGTCTTTCCCTGGGAGATCCTCAAGTCACAATATTGGTTTTGAAGCATTCTTAGGTCCAAATACCCATGTTTCACCATCTATATCACCCAAATTAGTCTAGAATCACATGTAATCAACCAAGTACACTCAATCCCATGTATTTGTGAGTTTGTATTACATCATGTACATTTATTGCAAGTATCAATGTGTTATTTTTTATATTGAATGATTAATGTTGGAAGTTAATTATAACCCCATGTAGCTCATATTTCATTCCTTGTTTGATTATAGTGCAAAAACCCTATTCAAAGCTATAAATGGTGGAAACAAGATGTTCTTCTCAATTTCATATGTTGGATTGTGAATATATTATTTGAAAAAAAATATATGTGCATGTTTGAAGGCATTATTTTCATTTAATATTGTGTGTAAGAGGTTTCACTCATTGAGATAAATAAAGGCCAATGTACCAACATATTTGGTATTGTTTAGGAATAAATTTAGGGAAAAGTATAATTGTTATACTTATGTAAAAACACTCATAAGTTTTGATCGGAACCAAATTTTGAAGAGATTAGTTTGGGGCATCTTGGAAGCATCTTTTGAAGATCAAGGTAATAATTATGATAGCAATCCAAAAGAGTTAAGTATAAATGACTGCATGCATTGTTTATATCTTGTGTTGGAATTCAAAGATAAAGGGAAAGACACAATGCTTCAAGGTAGAGTGAATGGAGTTCCAAGTGTGGCTACCACACCTAGAAGGTGGAGGAATTTCTAGTTCATAACCTATTTTATATTATTTTTAGCTAATAAGGGGAATTTTTCATCCTTTATGCCTTTAATTTGTGCAAGAGGAAACTAGTTCTACTACTATTACACCATAAACATGTTGTTGGTGCAATCGTTATCTGTCATAGAAAACTGCCATTGGGCACACTTTAGGGGATATTTTTAGATGAAAGAAATGGGATAAATGACTCAAATGAAGGGAGTCATCATCATGACTAGCAAGATACCTAGTTGGGTAAAATATTAGGTGAATTATGACTATCAAAACTTATTTCCAGCTCTCACACAATGTATTCTGAATTCTACTTGGGAAGGTGTTCATGATAACCCCTCCAAGGAAGCCATATGATATTGTAAGTTAGATCCGGAATCTCAAATGAGTATCCTATATTTTCCATCACATGGGAAGAGTCAGGGTGTGTGAAAAAATCACAATGGTAAGTTTGTATGGCATATATGGGTCTTGTATGGGCTGGGGGATATTTTCATGTAATGCCAAATAGAGGAAGAACATTGCGAGAATGAATTTCACCCACTCGTGATTGTCGGATTGTCTCCTACAATGTAAGGGTCATCCATAATAATTGTAGAGAATGAAATTAGGAGGATTTGTATTGATTAACAAAAGTTATCCCACTTAACAAGTATACTATATAGATTACACTGGCATTTTAGTTTGATTCATTACCTTGTTTTGGTGATACTTGAGCACCTCAGTGATTGTAGACCAACCTTGCTTGAGGATAAGAATTTTTGGGAGGGAAGGAATATAATGTCCTCTTTTGTAAGCTATTTTTAATTAAATACTTTGAGCCCTTTCCACTTCCTTTGGGAAAGAATGAAATGAGTAAGGGGAGTAATTTTCATGGTTTCTAGTTATTTTTGTGAGCATTGCATTCTTTTTTAGTAGTTTACTTTATATAGTTAGGTCAACTGGGTTAAAGATAAAAGTCAAATGAAAATAGAAGAGAAAGGATCCATTATGAGGTTTGCCCTATATTGGGGCATTCTAATTATTTTTGGTGCCACATCAAGGTATAAGAAGGGGTCGTTTGGATTATTTTGGCATCATTATGATGCTGCAGTCTAGTTTCAACATGACACAGTTAGGTGCACTGGAACTTTACCTAAACAAAGGTCTAGATGATGACCCAAAGTATACATAACTCTACCAGGTCCCTTCTTGTGTCGGCTTTCAAGATATAGTTCATGTACCCATGGTTATCACAACATGCAAACATACCACAAGGAGAATACATAATCACAGAATCATAACAATGGCAATTTTATATAACCAAAGAGAGATAAATATTCATTATAAATCATGATGCTCATATAGAGAACAATAACCAAGAGCATAACTTTATGAATTGAAAAGTAATACATATTCCATTAAGATACATTCTAGAAGCTTTGCACAAACTCAAATGTAAAACAAGACCAGATTAGGACTAACTGATTACAACTTATCCCTTACATCGATATTTACAAGTGTATCTATAATGTGGGAAATTTTCCTTCACCGCTTGATCACACTTTAGTATAACAATAGACCAATTCTATACATAGATACATGCTTTACAACTCTTACTTCTCTATAATTATACTCAAACCTACGGTTCTCCAAAAGCAATATGATTTCTTTTGGAAGCTCTATATCCATTGTGTTGGTACCCAGATTTACTCTTCTTCAAAGGCTGAGCAACATCATGGATTTGACAAGACACTCAGAGGTAGATAGATGATTATGTGTGTCTTTTTGTAGCCGGGGAAGTGATCTATCTGAATTTTTAGCACCCAGGCTTTGACAGAAGTGGGTAGCTCCTTAAAAAGGATTTAATCTTATCCAAACTATTTTAGGTTGTGCCTTTCAACCAAGGTAAGAGAACCTATTTTGTAACCTCTGTTATTGAAGGAGATGCAGATACCTTCCTTTTGCACAAATTTTATAAAGAAAACCTTGGGAAAATATGGTCAACACACCAAATTTGACTCTCCCTAGTTGTGACTTCCAGATTATGGAGATATTTTCAATACAAGGCAAAGGTTACTAAAGACATTTGGAATCCTGATTGCTTCTGCATATTTTTGACAGTGGGCTTTTGCATTTGTTCATACACGGGACAAAACAGGGGTAGTTCAGGGTAGGATTAATTTTTTTGAATAATTTTGATGGGAGATGAAGCATGACAAAGTTAATTATACTAGATCTTTGGAGGGAATTCACAATAATGAACAACTTCAAAATAGAAAGCTCCAGAATAGTCAAGACGTTCCTTCAACCAAAAGGTGTACTTCAATGGAGGACCAGATCAAAACATTTTCACATAATATTTGAGACTTCAACACGAAGGCTCGAATTGGGAGACTCAATTAAACACTAAAGTTTCTGATTAATCATGCCTAAGGTACACCCAAAGACTTACATATAATCCTTATGAACAAATGATAGCAAATTGATTTTAAATTTGTTTATCTCATCCAAGATGAAAGCTCTTCTTGAAATGAAATTGCAAATACCATTAGACTATCACAGGGATGATATCCTATGTGATTTCACAAAAAAATTAGTGTAAGATTGCAATAGGAACGAAAGAAACTATTTACAAACATTCTGAAAATAAAGCAGACACAAAATTGCTAGAGATTAGACACAAATTAATTCCAAAATTGCTTAGATTCATCAGCAGGGGAAAGCTTCTGGAGCAATCTTAGAGCTTGTCAGTGGCTATGCATCTGTAACCAACTTGACATGACAGAAAATCTAACGCAAAATAAAATAACAGATAATCTCACCTTTGCCCTCTCAGGAAGACAACTTTCTCAAAAAATTTCTCAAGAATTCATACTCTGACCATTTGCAAGAGTAATCTCATTACATTTATAATACACCCTTTACATCCAAATTTCCCCCCAAAAGAGGAATATTCAAAGCACCTTTGTTGCACATATCGGATCATGATTTACAGAAAGTGACATTCAACAGATTCACAAAAAAGTTGCTAGGTGTTTTAAAAAAGGTGAATCATTACAAATATTTGCATCATTGTTCTAACTGGAGGCATATTCTTCACCCTTGGCACCTGCAGCACCTTTTCCCTCAAAAGAGAAGAATATTCGAGGGACCTTTGCTTGTTACTAATTTGTTTCAGACAATGACGTTTAACAAATTCAAATATGAAATCTTCCAGGTGGACCAACTGTGAACAGATCACGTTTCTTGGGCCCTTGACTACTGACTAGGATGCCATGCCAAAAATTTTCGGGAGTCCCTTTAATCATTCTGATTCTGTCATGTGATAAGTCCCCTTTTTAATCATTTTTTGGAGCCTCTGCATAGCTGGACTTGACAGGTCATCCCTTTTTGCTCGTGAGGCAACGCCTTTTTCACCTTTTGCACCTGCACTTTCATCATTTCATCCCTTTTCCCTCCTTTTCCTCTTAAATTTTACTCTGTAATTTTTGGATCTAGCATTTTCTGTTTTTGCACGAGTCCAAGCAAAATCCACTTTAAGAGTACTTCAAATTTACAAGTTGAGATCCCAAATTAATTCAATTGAACTCTGCAAGCCAAAACGATGCAAATTTGCCAAAAATTTGATGAAGAATGATGCACAAAATACATATCTAAACATCCTGGAGCTTTAATGGAGGAAAAATCAAATGAAATGCACATCTACTGTTGATCTTTCCCTTCAACTTTTAATCTGAGCCCTCCACATGGAAAAATGTGATTGGAAATGGGTATGGGAGCACCTTTTAACATTTTATAACTTCTGGAAGAAAGTAAAATTTTGACATTTTCTCCGCCCCTTTACCCTTAGAAAATGGGCTTGACACATGCCCTAAAGTGGGTCTTAGAGGAACCATGGCTTGATTGTGCTATTTCACCTCATTTTTGGCAAAAAGGAAAATTTTCCAAATTTTCCCTGCAGCTTTGCCCTTCCGCCTTTAGCTTCTGATGTGGGTCTCAGTAGACCTGTGCTTTAACTTACAATTTTATCCCCCCCCTTTTTTTACAAAAGGCAAAAAACCTTAAATGACCCCGAATCTCCGTTCCTCCATTTCCCAGCCTGCTACGTGTCTCAATGGAACATTTTGAGATGGTCCCGAAAAGTAGAGACCCCAAACAAGCGCGGGCCCAACACGTGTCTTAGTTCGACAGAGTCCCCAAGTGTCCTCCTGGTGCTTCTTCAAAATAAAACTCAAGGGCCGATCCCCAATCATGTGCGGTCCCTCCACATGTCCCAGGCCCTTTAAGAAGTTGTTTGAAAAGTCTAAGTACGGGAAGGCCCGGCGAAAGCCTCCACGTGGACATGTTTTGGGTTGAAGTAAACCTTAGAATTTTTAAAGTGCCTACAGAGCCGCATCCAACCAGAAAGGGCCACATTTCAATTGATGCTGATAAGTGATTTTGATTGGGAAACTTCACCCGTCAAACCGTAAAATGCAGGAGAACCACTGTTTGATCCCGGGGAGACAAAAAACATAACAGAGGCCACAAACTGAAGAATTTCAATGACAAATGGGGTGAGACAAATTTGAGCACCAACACATTGTATGCATTGTAAATAGATCTTCTCTATTTCCATCTTATGTACTATAAATAGATCTACTCTATCCATGCATTGATCCCGTATATAAAGTCTTGCATGATTTTATCATGTTACTACTCAATTCTTATCCACAATTTTTCTATTCATGTTTTGCTTAGTAGTCAAGTTAACTCTATTTTTACTATATTTAGATTGATTAGTGATTAAACTATCCCATATTCCTATTACCAAACCTTCGTGGATGTTCCTTTATGCTTCCACGTACAACTCTCACACACTCTTCAAACTTCACACATGTCTAATACTTGGCCATTTTATCAACCCAACATTACCCCACACTAGGTATATTATCCATCCTTGGGAATACAAAGAATGAATAAATGAATGAATGCAATAAATAATCATGTAAAAATGTTGGATAAAGAATACAAAAAATGTTGAATAAATAATATCTTCTCCCATGCCACCAAAAATAAGACTAAGGTATCTGGAGGAGTTCTAGGAATTCCACACCAAGTTCTGCCTCTATTTGTTTCCATTCTTCAAGTGCATTAACGGACCTTCTCAATAATGCTTCAATAATTTATGGAATCCCCTCTAGGGTTACTCCATTAGCTTTCTATTGTAATTCTAGAAAAATGATTTTCCATTTGAAATCCATTCCTTCCAGAATTTCTACTATGTTCGTTACCATTTCCTACAACTCCTACAGTCTTCCCTCTACTTATGTGCATTTTGTGATGACGGTCTTCTTCATCTCTTGCATTTCTCGTAAAAAAATTGCATGTGTTAATTTATCTCCAGTATACAAGGAGGGATTGAGGAAACTCCTCTTTGTTTCTTCTCTTGAAAGGCTATCGTCTATATTGGAAGAATTCATAAAATTGATGAATATTTTCTCTACCCTTTGTGAAGTTTCCTTCACCTCTGCACTAAGGTTTTCATATTTATTTATTTTTTCTTGATCTCCTACTCCCTTGCCTTTTCTAGTGTTAGTGTAGGTTATTATTTATCTTTTTATTTGTTTATTAGGATAATTCCTACACTTGTGTTAGCTCTACATTTGTTGGGTTAGCTTGCTTAGGTGCACTAGTTATGTGGAGTTAGCTTACTAGTTGTGTTGAGTTAGCTTTCTAGTTATGTGGAGTTAGCTTGCTAGTCTTGTGGAGTTAACTTAACTACTGGTATCAGTCAGTGGGAGTTATTCACCACTGATCTAGGTAGTAGTTGCACTTCCCTCATCCTATATGTACATCCTTTTTATTGGTCAATGTAAATTCAATTCTAATGTATTGAGAATAATGGATTATGATTGATTTCCATATATGATATTTTAGCTATTCTATTTTGCAAATATAATGTGGTGTGCTACTATCATCTGAGATCTTCATAGCATGGAACAATATTATTATTGTTCCTTTCATCTAGCTCCTTTGTAGTTTAATCCTATGCTGCATTTACTTGTGATATTAATAGGGAAACCTCTTCTTCCAGGTTATCAATTTCCATGTTATGATCAAGCTTGGCTCCCACAATTACTTCCAGAGAAGAATGCGTGATATTTCTAATAAGCTCATCCACTTTAGCATTAATTGTGACGTGTTTCATATTTAATTTATTTAGTTCAACCACTAAATTCTTATTATTCTTACTAATATCTTCAAAAAATAATGTCTCATTATGCAATGTGAATCCTTTGTTTATGTTCCTACTCATTACCTCCGTGGCCATCTTGATTAGCATGTTTCCAAACTACACATCTGTCAACAATGTTGATTCTAAAATTGATAGTGTTTTTGATGGATCCTTATTCCTTGTAACTCATGGATTACCTCTTGGTTTATCTCAAATTTTGGCTCCTCCATATGATTCTGCATCGCGAATGAAAACACCTTGCATGTGCAAACATGGACTTATGATTTCTCTAGCATATCCCAACAATATAAATCTTCTAGATCCATGTTGTGTTAGAATATTTCCCTAGTTACCTTTGTTGAATCATTGACAAAGGACATAAATTGTCGAAGAGGTGATATTCTTCTTGACCTTACTTCATGTGATGGTCCAGGTCATATCCCTTCCATAAACTGCTCACACAGTGATTCTTGTGCAAAATTATCCTACACAGGGCTGATGTTCTCTTCCTCTTCTTGTCCAGCCTCCTCCTCATGTTCATGCTCCTCTTCTTGTTGTTACACCTCCACATGTACTAAGGTATTAAAAGTTGTTTTTCCCCTTCTTCACACTCCTCAAACTTATCTAGCTCTTATTCTTCAATCTGGATAACATGTGGAATCCTTTCTCCTTATGAGTCCTCTCATATCCTAAGAGTTTCTTCATCATGATCAAAATCTTCTCCTCTTGGGCTTTTTGTGCATGAAATTTTAGTTGGGATAGTTAGAGGGGTTCGAGGAGGGATGCACGCTAAAATTACCTCTTGTTGTGTCTACATCCTCTTCCTTATGTTGTGGTCTAAATGCCCTTTGGTTTCATCTTCCTTTTCTTCTTCCTAAACTATCTCAGGCATGTGCTTCTTTTGTCTCATGGCCTTCCTCCCTGAAGCTGGTGGTATAATGGATGTATCGCACTCCTCCGCCACTTTTCCATCCTTTAACTTTGGGTGTAGATAGATATAAAATCTGTAAGCCTCCTTTCCAACCACCAAAGTTATTATGGGATTGAGGTCCATCCCATTTGATTCCATGGTTTCTTCGTAAGATGTCTTGTTGTGTAGTAGTAGGTCTTGTATAGAGTATGATACTCTACGTCCACCTTATTTGCATTGAATTTCAGTTGTTGTGCATCCTTGATTCGGTTCACCGCACTCTTGAAGTACTTGGTTGTGAAGGAGAAAGGAACCTTACACTAAGGACATATTTCTCCATTTAGCAGTAATAATATTGCAAGACAAAATTATTGCATCACAAAATTTTTTGCTTGTCTAGCCAATACGGTAAGTAGCTCCCTAGGTATGCACCATTCATTCTTGAAGGAATCATGCATCTTCTTGTACCATAAGTATAAGGGATCCTTGTATGCATTTTTTATCATCTCGTCACATGTATACTTTGTAAACATCTTCGTGGGGGATCACATGACCACTGAGTGTTCCAACTTGTGCCCTGGTGGTCCATTTGGGACTCTGATCTCCCAAAATATAATCAATAAAAAAATTGACCCCATATTGTTTTCTCACCCTTGTCTTGTTGGTTATGGGCCTCTTCTATAACACTCTCTGTAATGTACAAAGAAATATTCTATTTTGTGTCATGCGCCATCTTATGTGCAATATGTAAAAAAAATCTTATTCACCTCAGACCATATTTCTGAAGCTCCCAACTTGCAACTGACCAAGTGCATTTCCACTCTTATCTTGGGGTGTGAGATATTTGCAATATTAAGCGCATGGCTTCTCCTCCAGTAGTGCGATTTAGTGGTTGTTTCTTCCACTTCCACCTCATCATGTATATATATCATGATATATTCTCCCATGTCACGTATTCTAGTTACTTTGTTGACGAGTCATGTGGTTATGCACATTCTCCTTCCTGCAAAGTAAAAATACTCTTCATGTAACCTTGACACCAACCAATTATAGAGTCATGTGTGCTTTCTAAAGAAAGGTAAATCAAGAAATTACAGCACACCACCACTATCCGACATCTTGCACACCCTATCATCTATCATAATTTTCCCTTCCTCCATGCACTAGCCTATTTCCACTAATGTATCATTCCTTGTATCTACATCATGTCATGTATAATGATGATTGCACTTGATTATCTTACACCTCCACACCTTTGAATCCCACTCTTTGCCAATAATGACCTCTTGTGGGTATTTCATCTGAAAGAACCAATCATCTGGGGACTCCTCATCTAGCTTCTTTGCTTTTGGTGCCTTCTTCACCCGTGTCATTGTTTGATCTTGTACTTGAAACTCTATAAATTGTGAACCTTGCAAATCACGTGCCCTAAGTTTTAAGCCATTGCTTACTCAGTCTCAATTTCTTACAATATTTTTGGTGTCTTCTCTTGAAATATTAGGCTTCAATCACCTTTTTCTTTGAAAACCCAACTCTTTCTTGGTGTTTTTCTTCAACCCAATGTTCCCTAGCTTTGTAACTATTTCACAACCAACCCTGCAACCCTATCTCTTCACACCTCTCCAATATTTGTACCTCAATTCTCCAAATCCTTCCTCAAATACCACTCTACTACTTGGACTCCAAATCCACCAAGTACAAGGAGCTCATGATCTCTAGTTGTTGGTTCCATGATAACACTTGGTTTTCATTGCTTCTATTCACCAAATTATACAAATTTACAATAGTTATCAATTCGCAAGAGAGAAATACAACTAACACTCACCCCTTTATATATATATATTTCTTTTTGAGTGCATTTAATGTTACACCGTACATGAGCTTTAAAGCGGTTATTTTTTCACTTTTCCACTTTTTCCACTAAGTTTAGGTCTTACGTCTTCTCTCTGTGTGTGGCATCCATAACCTTTTGGCATACCATTACTTCTTAGGCTATAGATCCCATTGTGCATACCTTCTCGTGCCACACCTTTTCTTCCCACGCTTCCTACCTTGCATTATCTTGCGCACTATTCCACATGTTTTCATTACCACCAAGTGTTCTTGTTCACAATTGAGAAAAAACAATCCATCATTCTCACCATTGTTCTATTCACCATTGTAAAAGGTATATAATTGGATTTACTTGCCACCCCACACTAAAAGTATGTGCAGTCCTCTACACATCAAACTCCATAAATGGACCATCTCCTGTGCACGAACGCACTTATTAATAAAACTAAAAAGAATAATATTTGAAATAGAAAATCTAAGCTAAATTACAATATTGCCTTATTACAACAATAATATAAAACAAGTTTATGTATAATAGGGCTTAAACCTACTTCCATTGAAGTAACCCGATAACATTGTTCCATCAAGTGTTGTAAGTGACATGTGCTAGATTCCAAAATCTTGGTTACTTTGAATGGTCCCAAACAATGCACTTGTAGATTTCTTGGGTGGCATACAAAATTAGAATCATAGAGAAGTAAAAATCCTCCAACTGCAAAATAATTATTCCAGTTGTGCCTATTATGTAAAGATCACACTTTCTATGATTTTGGCTCTATCTTGCAATCATAGACCTTTTGCAATGGTGAATATAAAAATAGTGTCAATGATGGACTATTTTTCTCATATATTCATACAAATCTAGAAAATCTTCCACCTTATGTCCCTTTCCACAATATGTGTAGGGGGCACTCATGCTGATAATGATCAGGTGATCCACATGAATAAGAAGTGCCTCTTCTGAACCAACCTTGACCACCATAACCTTTTCCTCGATAGCCACCTCTATACCCTCTATTTACATTCTAACTAACCCCATGGTTTTGGCCCTAGGAATTTCTTTCCATACTTTCTTGGCACAATCCCGTTTCATAGGATTCATGGATTTGATCAATCAAGCAACATTGAGTGGTATTGTGCGTGTGCACATCAAAAATATTGTAATAGCTTGAAACATTCTTCTGTGTAGCACATTGAAGGAGTGGAAATTCCTAGACATCATGGTTCTTGTGACATATTTCAATAGGCTAATAATATATCTCACACATTACAACACAGATATATGTTGTTAGTATGCCCTTCCACCTCACATCCAGTACACAAAATTCCACTTCTAGTTTCATGCAATGAGCTAGCTGATAGCTTCTCCAATTATGTTACCATAGCTGCAATTTGTGCTTCCCAACATGGGCTCACCCCAGTGTCTACACTTCCAACTACTTCTGCATGTATAACTGATTCTAGAGATTTATGCGAGTTAGTAAATGTCTTGTGCGATAGTGCCCTTCTGAAAGGTGTCAATATTCCACCTACAAACCATTGTGCATGTTGAATTTGGTGGAGATCATACGAAAGCTTCAACAAAAAGTTTTGAATTACACATCATATTCTCATAAACTTTCAAAAAGTAACTTCTTGATGTCCTTTAGTGCGTTGATGCTCTGTTTTTCAAACTCGGGGATATGGAATTCTACCAAGAAGGTGGTACATAAAGTTTCATAATCCACTGTTGTCTAGTGTGGATCATACTTTTGGTACCAACTATGCACATGACCTTGCAATGTAGTTACAAACTGACTTTCCTTTCTATTTGAAGTAGTGATTCTCTTGGATCTCCATAGAAGGTCACATTTATGCATATGCTTAGCTGCATGCTCAACTTCTTTGTATTTAGGACAGTGGAGTGACATCTTGTAATAAATCTGAGGCTATTATGGAGGGATATTTCTTTGTTTTGGAGGAGGATTAGAACCTATTCCTGAACCTCCACTAGTATTACCTCCTCCCAGAGGAAGATTAGAGCCTCATGAGCCCCCTATTATAGGAATTCCTATCTGCGTGCCTATGGTTGAGCTAGTCTATGGGCCAATGCTAGAGCTAGTCTACATGACAACACTCTACTTGGTGTTGCACCTATGGTATTACTCCCAAATAGATTTTGGTTATCAACTATTAGAGCCTTTTGTTCAATAGTTTCCAATTCCATTCACATTTATTTTATCTTGGGAACCTCCTGAGAAATTACGAATACACTTCTACTTGTATCACCTTCCCAATGTGATGATCCTAGGTTTACTTCATGTTTTTTACCCTCACTATGATAATATTCTATATGAACTTCAAAATCTTGAGAACCATGTGTAAGGGCTAGGAGCTCAGGGTGGTCCGGATGTGCGCCAATAGTTTACAAATCCTCACTATCCAAGGGGTTCGTTATGTGCTTTCCCAATATCAGAGGGACATAGTCATGTGGCCCCTCACTTTCCTTAGGTTCTCATTACTACCGCCTTGCCATATTCCTCTCTGTATCAACACTTCTTCAACCACCTTGTCTTATGCATCACTGTATCTGTGCAATCTTTCTTCTATATCTACTTAAATTTAACCTAATGTTATCTTTCCAACCCCTTCCCTTTTATTTGTGTGCGATGAGGATTTAGCCAGCCATAGGTTGATATTCAAGTCCAAGCTCAATCAACACGATCTTAATATCAAGTGGAATCATGTGTAAGTACGATCCTCTGGGCTCCTGAAAAAACTAGAACTCAACTTCCTCCAGACATGAATAAGTGGACATCACATACTCTAAAGTATAGTTGATCAAAAAACCTTCCTAAAAGAGGTCTACTATGTGCATCCATAACACATATAAATCAGTTAACACTTGATACTTGTCCTAATGTCAGAGTTGTCTTTGTCCAAGTCTACTCCCTCTATTTTACACATAAAATGCTAACAAGTCATGTAATTCCCTCGGAAAGAAACTGAAGAACATCTCATAAAGCACATCATAAAGGTTGTCCTTGAACCATTTGCATGGATTGAAATTATCACCGGTGTTGTATCTTAGCACAAAATTGTTTTAGCCCTCGCATATCCAATGCTAAATATTCTCCAAGGATAACTGAAATGCCATGTGTGCACCACATCTTGGGAGTCTAAATTAAAGAAGGTCCTGAAAATGGAACCAAAATGTCACATTGCAGTCTCAGTTCAATATGAAACAATCATGCACACTGACACTTACCTAGACAGAGGTCTAGATGCTCACCTAAAGAGCACATAACTCTACCATGTCCCTTCTCATGTTGGGTGTCAAGATGTAGTTCCTACACCCATGGTTATCACAACATGCAAACATACCACAAGGAGAATATATACTCCCAAAATCATAACAAAGGCAATTGTATATAAATAAAGAGAGTTTAATATTCATTATAAATCATAATGCTCATACACAAAAATTGACTAGAAGTATAACTTCATGACATGAAAAGAAAATACATTATCAACTCAAATACACTTCAGAAGCTTCACACAGACTCAAATGGAAAAAAGGACCAGACCAGGACCGACTGATTACAACTGAACCCTTATATGGATATTTATAAGTGTATTTATAGGGTGGGAACTTTCCCTTCACTGCTTGATCATGCTTTAGTCTAACAATAGACCAATTCTATACATAGATGCATGCTTTACAACTCTTACTTCTCTATAATTAAAATCAAACCTATGGTTCTCCAAAAGTGACTTACTTTTTTCTGGAAGTTCTATTTCCATCATATGCACTATAAATAGCTCTTCTCTCTTTCTATCTTATGTTCTATAAATAGCTCTTCTCTATCCATGCGTTGATCTCATCTATAATTAGTCTTGCATGCTTTTATCATGTTACTATTCAATTCTTATCCACACTTGTTATATTCTTGGCTTTCTTGGTAATTAATTCAACTTTGATTTTCCTATATTTAAATTTCTTAGTGATCAAACTATCCCCTGTTCCCATGTCTCAAACCATCACACATGTTACTTTATGATTTTGTGCACAACTCTCGCACACTCTTCAACCTTTGTACATATCCAATACTTAGTCATTTTATTTGCACAATAATCATCATCTTGTCTAATAACAACTTTGCATGGTTTTTGGGCTGATTTCTCAATTACTTCAGCTTGAGGAAGAAGACCCTCTTGTTTAGCCAACAAGGAGGATGAAAACCTTCCTTAGTTGATTGAAGAACAAAAAATCTTCAATTCATTGAGGATTCTCCATCTTAGGGTTTCCAAAGAGTTTTAAGAAGATTGATTTTGCATATTTCCAGCTAGGGTTTGGTTTTAAATCAAATTTTAAGCCCTCTCTTTGGGGAGTGACCCACCTTGTGACCACCTTATAGAGGATTTTAGGTGTTTGTAGGGCATAAAAACATCCAACTAAGACATCATTGTGTTTCTCACATTTTTAGCAGCCAAAATCTACATCTGGACATGATTTTTGGGCTTGCAAGCCTTCATTCCCAACCACTTTTGTAAGGTGTTCATTATTGTCATGTTATTTAATTAAATAACTAGTTGGGGTTTGAATGCATATTTCTTGGTTAATAATTATTCTAAAATATTTCTAATTTTCCCTATATATTTGAGATGGTGTGAATGATTATTTTTTGAAGAGATATTACATTTTCCTTACTGTTGTAATAAAAAATTAGAAAATTGTACCTTGTTATCATAATGTTTAGTTGATTCTCATAGTTTTAAATTTACTATCTATTGGGGTTTGTGAAATTTCCCTTTGTTTCCATTTAGAGCCCAAAAATGGACCTTACATACACACATATTTCCCTTTTAGTTATCTAACCATGTTCATGAAGAGATAGTACAAGTATTCTTGGGTTTCATCAATTACAGGTCACTTCAGGAAGGTGTCACATAATTTTGAGCCCTAGTGACAAACAAATAATCATATTTCCAAACCGACGATAACCACTAGAAGTTATAGAAACCTAACACATATTATTCCAAAATCGTACAACTCAGAACCAAACCATTTTATGAACTTATACAAGTTATACAATTCCTTACATAGTCAATTTACAGACATAGTTCCAGAGATGAAGATTTTTTTGATCTTATTTGACCTTTACATCCATTCTGCACTCCAAGATCACCTATGTACCTTTATGTTAAGCTAAGTACTCTTCCCTCCTTGTGTTTTAAGAAATTGTTTCATCATTTATATATCACACATTATATTAAAAACTATATTTTTTTACACATTAATGTTTATTAATTTATTCAAAATATTCTACCTGTAATAACTTTATGCATTTAAATAGATAAATAAATAACTATAATATCAAACCATTACTTATTTATTTAGAGTGTAAACATTTGGTGAATTCGATCATTTCTCAAACCCTGGGCGGCCCTAAGGCCTCCCCTTAGTTATTTTGGTTCATGATCATTTTGCATGCCCTAGGATTTGTTATCCTTTACGCTTCCATGGATTATTCTGTTGCACCTTTCCCTTATTAATTTACCGATGAACCAAAATTTGAGTCTCTTCCCAATGTCATATTGTATGGTGATTTGATGATTCTTCTCAATATAAGTGTGATGACACATATGAGTCTTATAATGATACAATTTTTAATACTTATGCCCACACATATCTAATTTTTTATGTCTTTCTTAATACCTTTTATAATATCACCATTGAGTATTTTGAAGGAGAAGGCTCCCATAATGACTTTGATGTTCATACTTGCACTCTTCCCAAGGATGATGAAATATAATTCACACATTTTTTATAACATAATCCTCAACACATTGATGCTCTTTTACACATTGTTAAAGATGATCTCAAATGAAACCGTGTATTTATAAGCCTTGAGTCAAGTTTCAAATCTTATACTATGGCTACATTTACTATTGCTTCCTCCACAGTGCCTATATCCTTAAGGGTAACCAATCCCCCCATAGTGTTACTATATCGATTCTAATGTCTACTACTATTCCCACATCTACTATAACACCCATAGTGGTTTCCATCCCTCTTCTTATAACACAAAAGATCTTAAAACCCTTGTTCACAGTCATAGACACATAAATTTAACAACTTATCCATTGACAACATCAAGTTTGGATTTGTTCCCATGATGTGATGCAAACTCGCATTTTAAGAAAAAATGATATAACTGTTTCTCTCCTACATGAATTTATTAACTCTACACACTCTTATGTCTCTCACTCACTCATTTTAATTTATCCAAAGTAATATATCACTCATAGGCATCTCACCCACAATATTTGTTAGACATCACTAACTACCTATATGAAACTGTATAGTGTGTGACCAGGTTGTACTATAGTGTAGGTCAACCTATGTGATCTTGTCTCCTACTTTACAACATATATTTTCTCAATTTTAATATCATTAATGGTATTTTTCTTATCTTATATGTTGGCCTTGTTGTGATACCTAACCTATGAAAGCCAATATAAGAAAATCTAATTCACTTAAGAACTCTCTTGGCATTCTCAAGAGTATGCATTGTAAATCACACTCCTAAAGTACTCAATGACATCCCAAAGCTCCCTAAAAAAGCAATACATCTATGAGAGAATCCACTACACAAGTCTAAAGCACTCAAACTATGTTCAAAAGTATAATTTCCCCATCCACAAGCCTCTAAAGGCCTTAGAGCTAAGCACTAACAAGCGAAATTCACATGAAGCATTGCAAAATTTCTTAAGGGAAAAAATAAATTAATTTAGCATTTGAAGCACATCACACGATATCAATAATGTGCATGATACATCTCTATTTTATCTATAGTTTCATGTTACTCTTTGTGTAATGAGATACAAGGTAAACATAGGGAGTTGGCTTAGATTTACATACATTATTACACATACACAAAGAGGGGATGAAGTGTAATGCCTTGATTAATTTAGTAGAGGTTGAACATCGGGGTCAATATAACTCCACCCACACAACACTTTATCATTTTTTAATATAATCATGTTTATGAAGTGCTGGTAGAGGTATTCTATGGTTTCATATATTGTAGGTAATTAAATAAATGCATATTTCCATGACACCAACAATCAGTTGTAGTTATAGAACCCTAACATCTACCAGTCCAAGACTAGACCATACTACACCCTAATTTTTTTTTATAGTTCCGTATAGAATTTGTTTACAAGCACAGTTCCAAAGAAAAATCATTTCCATATTCTCATAATTTTGTATATCAAGATTGCACACCCAAACTCTTATGTATCTCTCTAATCAACTAAGTACTCATCCCTATTTATGTTTTAAGAAATGTTTTCATCATTTTATCATCATATATTGTATTTATAGATATATTCTTAGTTATGTAGTTAATGTGGATTAATTAATTTATAATATTCTACCTATAACATTCTTACATCTCTTAATAAATAAGGAAAGAACTCATATTAAACCACTAGTTATTTGGTTTAGGATATAAACAATAGTTTAAAGTCTTAAATCTTAAAATTACAACATGGTACCTCTACCTCTTATAGTGTTATTGACTCTTCTAAATTTCTTCACAACCCATTTGCACCCGAAGTGGCCTCGTATCCTTTACATATCAATTTTTTCTCATAATATTCTTATTTATAATGGTAAAGGAGATCTTGAGAAAAACCTTCATGATTTCCATAATGCTAGCTTATATTATTCTTATCACGACATATTAATTCTAAGATTTTTTGTAGAAGCCTAAAGGATTTTGCATTATGATGGATTTATGATATTCATATCCATTATTTATGGGAGTTTACACCTTTGGCTAATCAATTCCTTGCAACATTTTCCATTAATATTACAAACAAAGTATCCTATGATCAAATATATAAAATGTGACAATGCTCCAACTATCCAAATGGTGACTTTGTTCTATGTTACAAGAGCATGATTATTGAAATGAAGAATATATTAGATGACAATGAGCTCTTCACTCAAATATTTCTTGATCGTTACAAGAATTTTTTATATTTGAAAAGTTTCAGTCATTTAATCACTTATATCACACATTAAAAGAACATAAGGCCAAACACCTTACCATGAACAAGCTCCAGTATGTTGCTAATGATTCTAACACATATAATCCTAAATTTCAAATATAATGACAAATTTTTTGAGGCTAACGTTATTATAATGATATTTATCAATCTACAAATCTTTAGTTACAAGATCCTCCTAGGAGATAATTGACACTTTCCTTGATCACCTCAATTGCTTCTTAAACAGTTACTAGAGTGAAACTTTGTATCTCTCCCTCTATTTATAGATGTTGATGCAAGAAAGCTTTATGGTAAACATTATTAAACTAATTCATATTTTAATTATCATAGATGCATTATCCATTATACTAATCGATGTATTACACTTTGTAATATTATACAAGATCTTATTGATGTAAATACTATTAACTAGGACCCACCCTTGAAAAATCTAAGCATGCTAATGGAACTTCCAAGCTTAATATTTTCAATTTCCTACTTTATGGTCACAATAATTCCAAATCCAAATTGGAAATGCATCATGCTTATCGATTTATGCCTCCTTCTCCTTCCTATGATATCCCACTAGACTTTTTGATTGGTACTATTACTATTATGCCCCCACCTAAGTCATTATTATATTTGATGATACTAATATGACTCACGATCTTGTTTCAAATACACTTTATATTCGATCTTTTTTTTGGAGAATGACCTATTTATAGTGCATTGATTGGAAGTGGTGATAGACATAATATTTTCACATTCAAGTTACTTGTATGTTTTTGTCATACTAAGAATAATATGACATTTGATACTGAGACCTCTCTTGGGAAAGTTTTTATACCTCTTATGGTTGGCTCCAATATTTTGGGTATTCCTTTTTCAGTTACTACTTCCCTTGGCCAATGTGATACATTTATAGGTTTCCCTTGGATGCATACTTTTAAATCTATACCATATATTTTACATGAATGCATCAAGTATACTTATAATCAACAAGTTGGTATGGTTAAGGGTATCACACACAAGGCCCTAATAGCTAAACTCCTAAGTAAAAAATAAACATTATCCATTTCTAATCCTATTGCATCTTCACATGCTAGCCCTAGTAGGTATATCCTTAATAAGAATCCTCCTAGGTATCATATTACACATGCTAACTCTAGTGGGTCTATCCCTTGTAGGACTCCACCTAGGTCACCTATTACATGTGCTAACTCTAGTGGGTCAATCCCTTGTAGGCATCCTCTTATCCTATTGCACATCCTATGACTCCTAAGTAGGCTATATAGCCCTAAATTCTTGAGGTCCATCCTTAACCTACTACACAATGAAAAATTTGAGGCTTGAGCTTCATTTGTATTGCAAATTCACCTACTCTATTGAGGTCCCTACTACTCCCACTATACATGTAGCTTCTTTGAGGTTTGGGCCTAATTTAATTGATGGGTCTCCCATGCCTCATAATAAGGTTTTCATATAGTATCTCTTACATTTCCCAATGTTATAAAAATAGCTAATTCCAAAAATATAAAATACATTCAAATAACCACATAGCACAAGAAAATATTCAAATATTACAAAACTAGAAAAGGAGGACCTACATATGAGTTAATTTGATAGTTTTTTACTTTTCATATGTTGTTTGTCATATATTTTAATAGAGAGAATATTTTTCTATATAATTTTTACATAGATGCACTTATAAGGTATGTTTAGATTCATGTAGGACATACACATATTGATGCATGGTAATGGGTACTAACCTAGACCCTTCCTAGTTGACCTTGATATTCCAAGGAAATCTCCTACACTACACATGATTTTGTTTTAGTACAATTATTTTAATTCCTCATTACACTCAATATTTTATATTATGCATATGATATTTTCTGTAATAATATGGCTAACACATGTGTTTTGTGAAGCACTAGCTTATCTTACTCTATGTTCATTATGACTATTATTTTCTATTGTATTCACTTTCTTGATTGCTTTCCTCTACTTATATAGCATATGACATTTGATATGTTTGTTTGGTGACACCTTATGTACCTTGTTTGTGACTTATATAACCTATTGCATTTATTTTTTGTTGTGTGTGACACCTTTATCTCCCTTATTTTTAGATATATGCCTTTGATATGAATAACATATTTGACATTATTTATGTACTTGTATACTAGATTACTTGTATATGTGTTTTCCTCTACACTTATTTACTACTGTAAATTATTTCTTTAGTGATCATTTATTTTTTCTCGTTATTTATTTTACATCTTTACATACCATAGTTTCTACAAAGAACACCCCTTGCAAGAACACGATCTCAACAATGACTACCCAAGAAAACCCTCTATGTTATCCAATGTAGATTATTAAACATATTTGACATGGGCACGCATCATTTATTTAGAGCCGCATGCTTTTTGCACATCTCACATGCCTCAAAAGAGGGGGTATTAAAGAAAGGGGCATGTCATAAAAATATCAATGACACATATATAATTCATGACTCATATACGAACATATATAGGGCATATATCCTAAAAAAATTATCTAGACACAAAATAGATACATATTTGGCATAGGTACACAAATTTCCACTAGGGATGAAAGTGTGGTATGCTATGATCCATGGTGGATGTTTTTATCATGAGGGAAGATCTACATGATATATCAAAATTTTCATATTTCATAGATAGATATAGGTTTTTGGTACAACTTTAGGGATTGATGACATATTTTAGAGAAAGGCCTACTTATTACATTTAGAATACAAGTAATGTGAGTACTTCACCCCTTCAACACATGATTCAGGTACATTTTTAAATACAGGGTAAGGGAATATGCCTTCTTATGTTTCTATATTCAACATTTGCATATATCTCAATAGTTACAAAATGTGCTGAGGGCATGAGACACATAATTCCCTTTCAAATATGGATTATTTTACACGTAGGCCTGAATATCTTTGTAGCAGTGTGGTCCATAGGGTGGGAAGATATCAAAGTGACTAGATAATTTGTAGGTTATTCTTCTTTAATATGGGGTTATTTACGAATAAAATCCTATGACACCTCTCCTCTTGGTGTTGGGTTAAGTGAACTCAATTCCTTTCCTACTTTGGTTTATCCTTTAGTAAAATTGGGGAATGATAATCCCTAATCCTTTATAAAATCAACACAAATAAGAATCTACAAGTAGGAAAAATGCGGGAGATCCTCCCTCATAAAATTAAACAGGTGTATTACATCCATGCTCTATCCCTTTAATTTAGTATGTAAAATTAAAATTTCAAAGTTATAAGTAAATTATTCATATTTGAGTTAGGATTCAATTTATTTTATATATATTGACTACACTTTGTGTTGTAGGTTTCATTATCAAACATGCTAACACAAATGTAAGAACCAAATCATACAAGAAAAGACAAAGTATGTGTGCAAACTCATGTATATTTTGATTTAAGTATGTAATTTTTACTCGATACATAAGGGGAAGGGAATCTAGACACCCAAATTTGGAAACTTATCCTTTAGCAATGAAAAATATACCTTTTTTTCTATATGAATTGCACACACATCCTATGTTTTATTTACTTGTCTATCTATCTCTCTCCCAATATTTTTTTTCTATACACAATGCTCAATGTTCTAAATATTCAATTGTACTTATAAAAAGTAGTGCATTAATCACATGCATATTTCCTAGAATATTGCTTGAACATTATGAACTTCCTGCCCAAAACTATATGGCCTATGACTAGGCCATAATATGGTCTGGGTTGAACTATACGGTTGTGTACCCTACTTTCATATCACTCTTTTTTAAATTTAATATCTTTATTTTGGTCATTTATTATCCTTTAGGCCATCCTTAATGTGACATCTAATCTACAAAATCCTATATAAGCAAGTCAAATGTATTTAAGAACTTACCCAAAACTCTGAAGAGTTTCTATTGTAAATTACATTAAAAAAACACTAAAGGCTCCCCTAAATCTCTCTAAAGTAGGAACACGTCGTTTAGAGTAACCATTACTCAAGTTTGAAGCATTAAAACTAGGTTCAAGAGTCTAGCTTCCCCATCTAAAAGACTCTAAAATTTCTATAGCCGAGTCATAACAAGATAAAGTCAACACAAAGCATTCCCAAAGTTCTAAGGGACAAAGGGAATCTATCTAAAATATGAAGCACACAAATTTATATCACTACCATGTAAGGTACATCATACTTTATCTATAGTTACACCCATTGTTATTCATGTCAAGAAACATAAAGGCACAAAATGGGGTTGGCTTATCTTTGCATGCACAATTACACATACACTAGGAAAACTACATGAGGTTTTCTACTTCTTGTGAGGGGATGTAGTGCAATGCTTGTATTGGTTCAATAGGGTTTTACCACCAAGGTCATACCAACTTCACCCATACACAAATTATTGTTATATTATCTATTCATCTTCATGAAAAGCTACTATAGGTATTCTAGGGTTTCATCTATAACATGTCCCTACAAGAAGGTGTCACATAGTTTCAAGCCTAGTGACAGAAAAAACCATATTTTTAGGCCACTAGTGACCACAAAAATTAGGATAACCCTAACACATATTGGTCCAATACTATATGCCCAACCAAAAATTGTACTTCACCATGGGATAATATGTATGATTTATTATAGGATTAGTTTGCAAACATAGTTCTAGAGACAAATAATTTCTAGATCTTATCCATCATGTGCATCCAATTTATACTCCATTATCACCTATTTACCTCTATGTTTAGATAAGTACTCTTCCTTTCTTATATTTTAAGAAATTGTTTCATCGTTTCCATATCACACATTATATTAAAAGCTTTATTATGTTTTGCACATTAATGTTTATAAATTAATTCAGAATATATACTACATGTAACAACCTTATGCATTTTAATAGATAAGGAAAGAACTCTAATATAAAACCTCTATTTATTTATTTAGGGTGTAAAAATGACAAACAACACATGAAAATTTAAAAAGACAACAAATTGAGTCATATGTAGGTCATGATTTTGTATTTTGAAAATATTTGAATGCTTTTGTGCTTATTAAATTATTTGAATGGTTTTGTATTTTAGAATATTTGTGTAAAAAACAAGAGAAAAGAAAGAATTATTCGACATCGAGCAAATAATCTGAACCAAGATCAAAATCTATGAATCATGGATCAACCATATGATAGAGATTATTCAAACAAGGAACATTAAATGAATTTTTTTTTGGAGACATCACACATGAGATAATATTTATCGATATTTCAAGCCTAACTACATGACCCATCATTAGGTGAAAATAATTTTCATTTCCATGAAGAAAGTTATTACAACATATAAGACCTTGCTTGGTGCATGACCTTCCATATTATTTGAGCCCATTGATTATTTATTTTTCATTAAGTGTATTAAGGGCTTCTAAGAATTACTTAAAACAAGTCCATCATCTTTATTTGAATTTTTAGGGATTTTTTCAATTTTGATTACCTCATATATTTAACATTCTTTCCAATGGTTTACTTTCACAATTAAGCAGACATATTCTATACAAATGTGTTGTTTTAAAGTAGAAGAATATTCTATCATTTCTGACTTTCAAATCATTCATATAAAATATCTATGTTGTGCTCCTTAAGTCTAATTTTTAATGTTCTTCCTATATCACCAATGTTTTTTTTCCCATGATTGAGAAAACTTTGCCATATATTTTGGGGTCATAAGGGTCCTTTTATCTATCTAGGATGTTCCTTAATATTTCCAAGGGAGTAAATACTAATTTTAAATCATTCTTTTTTAAAAAGTTTATAATCCTATCAGCGAGGGCTTGTATATAAGGTACTTTAATTTTGGGATTTCTTTCATCCTATGAAGTTTTTCTTTCTTTGCTTCTTGCAATATGGTTTGTTTTCCTCATAATCTAACTATCTAGTATCTCAAAGTTAGTATAGTGTCATTATTTATTCCTTATAAGTATAACGTGGTCCTTGTTATGCCATAGTATGTTTCCAATGTGTCATATTACATTAGTAATCAACAAGGCCTTCATATCAAATAGTAACATAAGTGTGAAGTAAAGGGAAAACAATATTGAGATTGTGTTCACCAATAGTGTTTTTCAAGCATCACAACTAGAATAACCCCAAAGAAATGGGTGTGGGTTGAGGGTCAAGTGAAACCCGTACTTTAGTTGTGGTTACATGTAAGCCAACAAAAATAAGAAGCATAATATGACCTTGAAAGGTATAGGATGGAACAAAGAGTGACATAGTATTTTATGGGGTAAGACTAATGGTGTATAATACCATCTAAGCACAAATACTCTTATTTTTATCCAAATTAAGTAAGACCTGTTCCTAAAATATGCCATGGATATAAAGTGTGATAATAAAGGATTCAAAATGAGGCCACTTGCTTGGTTGTAGTGTATCAAGAGAATATGGTTGTTTGAGGTGTAGAGATACATAAATAAGTATGTTAATAATGAAAATAAATTTAATAGATTGTTTTTAGTTACCAATTTTTTCTAATGGTTGGAATCATGGCTAAAAACATGATGATAATCACAAAATGGATTATTAGGATGCTAGGAGAGATGCTCAATGGAGTAATGGCATATAACGGGTAGCGTTAGCAACTTATAATAAATAAATATAGGAAAAATAACTTGTGGTGTGTCTAAATGTGCATGAATAATAACAAAGATAAATGTGGGAATTGAATCATGCATATCATCAATGTGTTGCATAACACTGAGATAGTAGTGGGTGTCTTATGATCAACATGATTTTCATCAAATGGAATCAAAGGCATTAAATAAGTCACAGGGTGAGTAAGATTACACTCAACAAAAGTATAGTTAAGTGTGCTATAAATATTTATCTTTATATGAGAGGTATTTTAAGCATATATCCTAGCGGACTTGCGTCGATAATTCCCAAGGTTAGTGGAAGACAAAAGAGAATGAAACATGGCCTCATCATCATCCACAAGATTAAAATCAAATTTATCTAAAGTCTCATCAATAAGTTCTATAGTATCACTATCACTATTAGAGAAATCAATGACAAGGCCATATTGTTGCTCTGTATTAACTAGCAGAGGCAAGTGAGGAGGATTTTCAAGAGAAAGTGGAGGTTGAGTAAGAGAATACAAATTTGGATTGATTAATAGAGATCTAAGTCATAGAGGGACAATGTCAACTTGATATTAGCTCAATAATTGGTGGCACTAAATGTGTAGTATCAAGACTTTGCTTGATTCACCACGTTTTTATACTTGAAATAAATAAATAAGGGCTTGGAATTAATTTAGTTCCTTATTTATTTAAAAGGTATTAGGGTTGTATAGGTTTTTGTATTCTAAATTATTAATAACATTAATGTGTAAAATTTACTCCCAAATAAATGTGCATCATAGAAACAATTACTTAAAAAAACAAAGAGGAGAGAACACTTAGATGAACACAAAAGTACAAAGATGATAAGGGTGTGTAGCTTGGATGTGCATATTGGTAAATATTTGGAAGTAAGTTTTCTCTAGAATTGTGACTGCAAATTGAACTGATATAGAGCCATACAACTTGTCTTGGGGTGTAGTATGGTATTTTCTTGGGTTGTATGGTTTCAAATGGAGTTATTTTGGTGCACCAAGACTTATGGTGATCATTGATTCCTAGGAGATATGCTTTATTTTCTAAATATAGGGTTTAAAACATTGTGAAAATTTCTATAATAACCTGTAATGAATGATAACTCCAGTTTCTTGCACTAGCACTACATGAATATGGTCAAATACACAAATAATAAATTTATGTGTGGTGGATTTTTCTGAACCTGGTGGTCAAACCCTATTGTATTGACTCAAGCATTGCATTACATCCCCTCAAATGTATGAAAAAACTCCATGTAGTTCTCTTAGTGTATGTATAATCATGTATATAAATCTAAGGCAACCTACTATTGTGCCCTTTTATCTATTGAAAAAAAGATAACATGTGTAGCTATAGATTAGAATGTACCTTCACATTTGTGATATAAAATTATGTGCTTGATGATGCTAAATTTATTCCATTTAACCCTTAAAAAATTTGGAAATTCTTCATATTGAATTTTGCTTATTGTGGCTTGGCTTTAAGACCTTTCGAGGCTTGTAGATGGGGAAGCTAGAATCTTGAACCTAGTTCGAGTGCTTCAGACATAAGCAGTGTTTGTTATTAAAGATGTTTTTTTATTTTAGGATGATTTATGACAGATTTGAGTGATTTAAGAATGTATTTTGCAATAGGTGTTACTTATAATTCCAAGTGAGTTATTAAGTGCATTAGACTTGCTTATATAGGCTTTCACAAGTTAAATGTTGCATTAAGACCAACCTAAAGGATACGAAACAATCCATAAAAAATATAAAATCATAAAAAATCCTTTGAAAGAGGCACATTGATGATAAAAACTGTACCATAAACGTATCTAACCTTCCACTTATCACCAAGGTAAAGATGGAATCAAACTAGTTTAATCGTAAGGACTTAAGACAAACTTAAGCATATGGAGGGTAGTTTAAATGTTATGTTACTAATAAATGTGAAAACTAGAGGAACCTAATAGTGTTTTGGGGATTAAAAATGATTGATTCACTTTAAAAAAAGTAGAAATAATGATAAAAAGATAAGACCGTCAAGAAAGAAAAAGATAACTAACTAAAAAACAATTAATCTAAAATGTTATTTAACCTCTCCAATAGAGTGAAGCATATTAATGAGGTGACCTCTTGAGGGAACTAAAAAGAGAAAATATATCTAAAATACATTGTGATAGATCAATGGTATCAAGAACACATGAATAAATGTCATCATACGATCTCAAATAAAATAAAATAAGGAGCTATGAATTCCACATATAAAGACATTCTTAATCAATACTCTTTCCAGAATAAAACAAATTTAATTCATTTTAAATATAAAAAATGCTCATGAAGCTTTTTTTGACTAACTTGAATAATACAAAGTAATGAATATTTGATTAATCTATACTATACATAATTGTAATAAATAAAAATATGGTTTTTTATTGAAATAAAACAAAGTTTATCTATTTTAAATATCACAAATGCTCATGAAGTTTTTCTGATTAACTTGAGTAAAATAATTGTAATGAATATTTGATTACTACATACTATAATTAAATGTATTAAATTAAAATATGGATTTTTATTGAAATAACATAAAATAAAACAATAATGTATGTATTAACTCTAGAAAGTATGAACACTATACAAGTGGTCATTCTAGCCAAACACCATGATTTTGAATTCAAATAAAAGAGATTTTATTGATGAGAACAAAATATTCACAAATGTAAGATTACATTTAAAGAGATATAAATCTACATGTCGTTACAATGAATAAGTGGAAGCTAAATGATCATGTAAGTCTCAATAACTCCAATCCAAAAGCAATGAGAATATCAAGACATACAAATAAACTACATTCAGTTCATGTTAGAAGACTGAATTATTGCCTAATAATCAACAATATTAAATTGCATAAATTGGATATACCTAATCCATCTCAAATATCATGTTTTTGGCCACCTAAAGTGTCATTGAAGAGACATGCATACAAAACCAATCTCATAAAAATGTAAAAATAAGTTAATTCAAATGAAAATTGACAATTATTGATAGGTTCTTGTGTTTTTCTCTTTATTCAATGTCATTAAGTCCTTTTATATTATTTACCTCCAAAAGTTAGTTTGTATCTTTTTTTTAATAAATGACATCATAAGACTTTGGGTTACAAATAAATGAAGGTAAGACTCATAATAATATGGTAAAATACTTTATTAAAAAAACTCAGGGAATAAAAATGATTTCATATGGAACTTTTGATTAAAGTGACTTAGAAGGGGGAGTGGGGGGCCACATTTAAACATGACTAGAAAGACATAAGTTAATCATAAAATATGATATCCATATACTCAACAAAATGAATACCATGCTCCCAAAACCATCTTAATTTCCAATTTAATCAGACTTATATGAAAAACCACATCATATCATCCACTAAATTAAAGAAAAATGCTACAAATACACATATTTAGACTTATGAGGTTCTCTTGATGTCAAGAAGTCTACTTTAGGTTATTACTTCACATTGGGAAGTGGGTTGGTATCACAATCATCAAATAAGCAAGATAAAATTTATTTATCCTCTATTGAAGCTAACTATGAAGCTCTTACATTTGCTTCCACACAAGGTATGTGGTTGATAAGACCCTTATTTTATTTTAGAGAGGTTTAACTTGAGCCTACACATTTTTTTGTGATAAAAATGGGGTAATATAATTGTCCAAGAATATATTTTTCCATGCTAGAAAAAAAAATATTGAGCTCGAGCATCATTTTATCATAGACTTGGTCAATGATGAACATTTTTTCATTGAGTATGTGAAAAGTGGAGATCATATTGTTGATATTTTCACCAAGGGATTGTTGAAGAATATTCATGGAAGACTTAAGGATATGATATACATTCACAATCTTACATAAAAGGGGGAATATTGACTATGAAACCAATTTGGGCACTTGATTAGTTACTCTTATATTTAGTTTTAGTTTTTTTAGTTTTTAGGATATTTTTTAGTTAAGTGTAAAATTATATTTTTTGAAATATGTTTTTAGGTTGAAGTGCTAGTTAGAGTGCAACTCATTAGATGTGCACTTAACTGAGTTCAAATCACTATCCATTCATTACTAAAGGAAGGGTACCATTTATAAGTGTAAATTACTAAATTTTATTTTATTTTATGTAATCTATATTTTTAGGAGACTTTGGGGTGCCTAGTTTGACTACTGCACATGACAGTTGTGCATGTGTCACCTAAAATGATAATGGATTCTTACATGTTTACCACATATTGTTAGTGGATGATAATTTTCACATTGAGTCTATTTTTAGTCATATTCACTTGAATTTAGTTCATTTATGAGTTTTAGTTCGTATTACTAGTCTTTTACTTGTCATGCAAATTAAGAAAAGTCTTATTATAATGGCTATATTGGCCTTGTTTATTGATTAATTGAATAAACAATAGTGAGTTTTTTTTCCAAGTGGAATTTGTTTTTGCATTAAGTTTATATTTGAATTTATTTGTAGCTATTTGTAAATAAAACTAGAAATGTTGGGTTATTATGTGCATATATTGTCATAAATCTCACTTACAAGAATCTTAGTTTAATAACTATTTATTTTGGGAAAGATTGGATGATCACTAGTTTCATTTAAATGATATTTCAAATCTGATTTTCACTCCTTCCACATCAATAACCTTCAAGAATCAGGATCAGTGCCTAAATAAGGATACATGTTATGTGTTATAGTCTCGAATATAATTGTGTTATAACATAAGAATGTTGGTATAGAGAGGAGTATAGGGAAGGGATCACTAGAGAGGTCATATGTGGTGGTGAAGTATTATGTTAAGTAGGATATAGTATCACTTTAATCTAGGATGTAAGACATTTTTTATTTGAATTAAAAGTTCTAGGAGAAGTCACTAAATTATATTTTCTTGGTCTTCATTGTGCCTTATGTCAAAGAGGTGATAGTATATGATTTATTATTATTAAATTAGGAAGGATTTGAATATATGGGGTGAGTATAAGCCATTTGAACATTTTCATGAAAGGATTTGAATTAGGAATAAAATCCATAGGTAGTAAAAGAGACTCATAATAAATGCCTTGAACTTCGATAACTTGATTATAATATACGTACCTGATAAAATTATGCAAACATATCTTATCAAGCCAATGGCATCTTAGTAACATGTCACATGTACCAATGATTTGAAGAAGTAAGAAATGTGTTGATAGAATAATTGAACGCACTTGAAGGGGAAGTGTAATATGTTTCTTGTTGTATTGTTGATTGACATTGTATACGTGTTAGTGATTCAATGGAATGTATGACAATAATTTGATTTGGGTATTGTATCACGTGAATTTAAGACAAAGATGATATTTTAGATTATAATTATTTATATTTCAATGAAATGGATTTTATATCCACATTTGTACCATGATATTCATAAATTTCATTGTATTATAATGCTAACTTACAAACAACCATTTGAGCCATAATAATGAATTGTAGTCAATTGAAAGTTTTTTTTGCACATTTTGTGGAACAATACCGAATATAACTGTACAATCCCTAGCTAGGCTATATCATGGCCTAGTCCAACTCATACAAACCTATCCTTTTGCAACCAACTACTAATTTCTTAAATTGTGTCTTTCTTTTGGTTGTTTATTATCCCCTAGGTTGGATTTAGAGTGATTTATTAATCATGGACACCTATATAAGAAAATATAATTCACCATTTAAACTCACCTCACATTTTGAAGAGGCACTCTTATAAATACCATTCTAAATAATTTTCAATCTCTCATCTTTCCATCTATAACAAAAAAAAACATCCTTGGAAGCAACACATAGGTAAGTTATGAAGAACTCAACTAGGTTAAATAAGATATCTTCCCTCTCTATGGATTAAGCCATAGTTAATTTTAAGTCAAGGTTGCACATTACTAAACATCAAAAATGTCAAAGAGCATTAAATTTAGGTTTACATGCACTAGCACTATACACACAATCATGAATGGTACATTTTTGTCTATCTATAACTACACCCTCTATCTTTTGGTTAAGATATGCAATGGAAAATTAGGGTTTTGGCTTAGAGCTGCATTCACACTTACAATTTATAGTCCTCGTATTTTGAACTTCTCAAAATTTTAAAATTTTCTCTAGCATTCCTATATGGTTGGGAGACAAAATTTCATTATAAAAACTTGGTGTGAAAATTCAGTTTGGAACCCCATAATCTACGTATGAGTAAAGTTAAGTTTTTTGATCAAGTCTTAAGTTCCCTAATTAATTAAAGTTATCTTTGTCTCTTTTTGTTTTACTAATTGGAAATGGTTTCCAAGATCCTTAAATATTACAAATGGATAAGAAATGTGACCCAATACCACTTCTATTTGTTCCCTATTGGCCTAAAAAATCAACCCACTCCCATTAATTTTTATTAAGCTAGCCACACAAGCACGATCATGACCACCTAATCCATTCTTGGTTGAAACAATTCAAACTTATGTTGGTGAATGCACTTGAATTGTTTGAAAAAATGTTTTGAATGCTTTTGGTCTCATGAATTGTAATTAATTGCTACATATGGATAAAATGGTTTAGTTGAATTTGTTTGTAGTGCCATAGTAATTGTTGATAAAAGTTAACAAGGTGGAAACCTGATGTCAACAATGGTATTGTGTATAAATTTGAATAATATATTAGATGATCTTGAGAGAGTATTTGATGATGGGGTGAATATGACTAAAAATATATGTGTAGACATAAGATGTGACGCTTTCAAAATTGAAAAAAAAATGGAATTCGATTTTTAGAAACCTTAACAACTATGATAAGGATTGATGTCAATGAAGTAGGGAGTTACAAACATAAATGTTAAATTTTCAGTGTTATGTTGTTTCATTTTTATTCTTCTAGGTATTTTTGTTAGATACCTGGTTTGTACATATACCTAGAGCACCAAGTTGCACTCTAGTTACAAATAACCATAATGGATATGCAAAATATTAGATTGAGATTTATTGTGAAAATTTGAGATGTAATGGAAAATTTGATTTTACTATTTACAGTTGAATTAATAGACAATTTTTTTATGATAATTATTGTTAGTTCAATCATGTCTAGAGATGTTTAGGTAGCGTTTCGAGCAAGTCACACTATGATCAAGAAGTTGTGTGTAGACACTAAAATTTGGAAATTCACTATTTGTTGCTAAGATAAATACAACCTTCCCATTCCCTCTTAACACACTATGAGGTCTATTGTTTAGCTTGTTTATCCTTACACATTGACATGTCATCAAATTCTGAGAGTAAAATGTGTTATCTAATTTTGCACACATGACAAATTGGACAACCAGGGCCCATTTCTAGTCATCACGAAGATAAAATGATAAAAATAATTAATAAGTTGCATGGGTGAGCTCACCTAGCATTGAATGGTACAAAATTATGAAAGAGCTCGATGCAAGTTGATAGGCGAGTCAGGTTAGTATAAGATCTCGATCAATACAAATCAACCTAATAATTAATGAGTTGTTTGGGAAGGCTAGCTCATATAGTTTGAGATGTCAATCAAAGACATAATACTAAGCTAGCGCAAGTACACTTAGAATGAGCCAAATCAGGATTGAGATCAAATGGAGGATTACTCGTGAAGTGAGCTTAGTCATGATAGGAAATGAAATCAGTGTAGAGCTCAGTTGGTAGCTCGGTTAGGGGCTTGATATTGTCAAAGAATAGAGCATGGCTTAGAGATCAATAAAATTAGGAAATCATCTCGGCAGAGTAGCTTGGTTTTGAGTTGGTCATTGCAGAGAAGAATAGAGAAATATAGGTTGAGCCATTCGAGGCCTCTGAGATCAAGCTAATTCAAGTCAATAAAACTAGCTCGAAATTTCATTGAGCTTGACATGAGTTGGTCACTTGATCAAACAAAGTATGGTTCAATGTGATAGATTATATGAGTTGGTAAAAAACATAGTGGTAATGTCACATGAGTGTCCAAATGTGTCGGTCAAGTTTTGCAATGACTTATGTTAGCTTGTGATTCATTTGGTGACGAGCCAATATAGAAAGGAGAAAAATCATAGGGCCGAGCTAAGGCCAAGTTCAGGTGAGGCAGAAACAGTGAGATGATTGGGGATTGTGGAGATTATGAACCAACTTTCCAAGTTGGTGAGGTAAAAAACGAGTCGGGGAGTTCTGATATCTCACGTCCAATGGCAGAGTCAAGGCTAATTGACCAAAGCAATATAATGTGGGATCAAGGGAGCCTCCATGCCCCAAGATCCAAATTACCACTTTGTAGGGATTCAATACACATGGGCCAGGCCAACTCGTTACCTTTTTCCCCACGAAGAGATTGGGTCCACTAGAGAAATCTGCCATCAAGCGAGTGTTGGTGGGTGATGGGTTGGAACTCACCAGGGGATTCATTTAGTGGAAATCCCAAGTCCACCATCGAGTCATTATGAGCAATTGGTGGTTGGGAAACCTACCCAACGTGGTAACTAGTCTGATTAATGCAGGATTAAAACGTGATGAGTGGTGGCCATTAAGCATTTTAAAAAAGAGTTCGTTCGAGCTAAAGAAAAAGTGTCTGCTAAGTTGATGGGAGAATGTTGAGTTGTTAAGAATGGGCATGCATGTTGAAATATCTCCTTGAATCACTCGATTGTGTTTCCAAGTCATTACGAGGTGACAAAAAGTGATAGTTTAAATGTGTCGAAATAAGGTCGAATGAGAGGTTGATTGCCATGAGCCAGTGTAGAAGGTGGTTATGTTTTCGACGTGTAAGCATGGGAATGGAATAAGCCTAACGATCCGGATGTGAGGAACAAAGAGCTCACCTAAGTGGTATAAAATTACACGTAGGTAAGATATTTGATAAAATACATACCTTGCAGAGGAAGGACAAGATATTTAATAAGGTACAAGCTTGTTGGGGTGGGCGTGCAGAGGAAGGACAAGCGATGTTGGTGTGCAAAAAAATGAACTCAAGGAAAGGATAAAGCTTAACTCAGAACGATTCACCATTTTGGACCCAGATCGTAGGTATGTAAGGAGGGTCCATATAAAAATCTTGTATTAAGATGAATTCATAGGTTGAGGTGTTCAGGACATTGTTGGTTTGTGTCAGCGAAGGGGCTCGCAATATACAGGGTTGGTAGAATGGTCCAAGCCATTAAAAAATGAAGAACCCAAGAAATTATACATATCTGGCGAGATATAAGCTCAACTCACAAGGGGTATGGTGTTTTAATGGAGTGAGCCATGACAAACTAATTGATAAAAGGTCAACAACATGATGGAGCTTGGGTGTAAAAATTGGGCTCGTCAAGTCGTGAAGGTAGATAGCTTGGCTCGGCATGAGAATGAGAAAGTCGGCTATGAGGTTCTTTGTGGTAAAGTAATCATTTGAATAAATGTCAAGTCTGAATCAAGGAGATAATTTTAGGTGAGACGTCACCATGGAGCTATGTCAAAGCTCAGCAAAACATTGCAAAGAAAAGTTAAGTTGGCATTTGTGCATAGCTTGTCTTATGGAGAAGCATTGCAGAGCCAATTGGAGAATAGGGAGAGATTGGCGGCTGACCCTGACAAGTGAGTTATGATGAGTCTAAATAGAAATATTGCGAGGATTCGACTAGAAACGATGATGGTTCATGTATAGCTCAGAAAATTTGAAATCAAATATGAGGGTCAATGCATGGTGACTCATTGAAGGGAATTCCATCAATGTGATGGAATGAATTATTTGGAAATCAAGGTGGAGCTTTCTCGGTGAAATTGGGTTGATACATGGCCAAATTATAGATTTGGGCTACCTCGACCGAGTCACAGAGGATCTCGGTATATAACCAAGTTGGCTAGTGGGCCAACTCAACTCGATGAGTCATGCTAGTGGTGGAGCTCGGGCATATCAAACTGGCTCGGATAAACACGAGCCATACAATATATTTGGAGATAAGCTTTGGGTATAATGAGCTAAGCTCCTAGATAAGATGACGATGAACTCACCTTGAATCCAGTGGGAAAATGAATATTCCATATAAGATGAGTCATGAGTCATCATGTAGAACCATGCAAAGAATATGAGCTCGACTTAGTGTTGGACCTTGGAGCTGAGTCAGACCGTAAGAATAGCTCATAGGCTGAGCGATAAGATGATGAGGGCGAGTTCTTACCTGAGTTGAATTTACGTTGCAAGATGATTTTGGGAATATGCAAGTCCACATGAATGTGAGATTTTTAGAGGTCAACTTAGCATTCATAGACTACATTGCATGCATGGAAGAAGATTGGATTCTTACAATTGTCATGAGACCGAGCAGGGTTGGTCAAAGAGATGGCTTTAATGAAGATTTAGAGGTGAGTCGATCAGGTCATAGCTCAGTTGAGGTGTCAAACTGGAAGGTAGTTTGTGGAGCGGCAAGATGACAAGGAATATGAAGAGCTTGAACCATTTGAGCCAGTCCAAATGGAGTTCCGTGGGAATGAAGCTCGGTAATAATGGGTGAGAGCTTGGTACAAAATTCAAATGATGCATTAAGTGGCCGATCAACTTGTCATGTTACTGGTCAATTTCAAAAGGAAAGGAGTAGCTCAGTGGATGGTGGTAACGAGCCCATGATGCACTCAGTTGCTATGGAGAAGAATGGCCCCATTCGTATGAAACATGAAGAACTCAACTCGGTGAACCGAGTTGGAATCGAGCTAGGAATGACTCAACATGGCATTCGAGTATGAGCTTGGTAGGGGTCTACGAAGCCAACAGGGTAAAGTCACCCAAGCCAAACTAACACAATGTGGAGCGGATCGATCAATGTGTGTATAATGGGAGCTCGGTTATAGTGAATGGTAGTGGAGCTCGAGCCCAACTCAGTGAGTTGTCTCAGCGAGCCAACCACCGAGTTGGTCTTTTTGGCCATTTCTCATAAACCTCCTCAGTGAAAACTAGTCAACGGGAGGGTCCCACCAAAACTTTAATTAATTTAATATTTTTATTTGAATATTTTAATAATAATATTTATTACTTTTATTTAAATATTCTTTTAATTAATTAAGGAGAACTAGGTCAACAGAGCATTAATGGCACATGATGGAAGCTTCTTAAAGTGGTTCAACCAACTGTAATAAATACATCATGTGCCTTTAATTTAGGAATGTAATTATGACCTTTCCTCTTCTCTCTCACATATTCTTCTATAAATGCAAGTTGGAAGCTCATTCCAAAGGGTTCCAACAGGTCAAATAGGTTGGAAAGTTAGACATCTTAGGCAAGTGTCTATTTTTCAAGAGTTCTCTCTCTTCTTCAAGTTGTCTTTGTATGTTGAAAGAAATTTCAAGCCTCCTTTCCAAGACTGTAATGGAAACCATTACATCTTTTGAATGTATGATGCATTATACACATTATTGAAGCAATAAAAGTGTTTGTTTTGTGACTAATCTCGGTCCTTTCATCCTTTTATACTTCTTTGTGCCTTTTCTCATGCTTGAAGGTACACTGTGCAAGTTCACGTTTCTATTGTAGGTTCTTGGATTTCTGTGCTTATCAAGTGGTGGAGCATTGCATGCAACTGAGTTGTGGTGCTTGTTCACCCTTCTCAAGTTCATCCTTCTTCACTGGAAGACTGATAACTTGTTTTTCTAATCAAGTTTAACAAAGGGAATGCTTGCTTCCTAGTCTGTGGTATTATATACCCTCTCTAAGTTACAATAGGTGAAGTTGACTTATGGTGCACACACCCTCTTCAAATTAACCCTTCTTGATTCTATAAACACCATTTATTTGGTGCATCACCATCACTAGTATAGTTTCATTTATGCAAATTTATTTCCCTAAAACCTATGAAAATGTTAGCATAGGTCTAGATAATTGTTTTATTTCACTAGGAGTATTACAACACTTAGTTTAGGAAGATGAAGCCGACATTCTCCCTAGGTTCACCTCGAGCACAAGTCCCAAAACTTGAGAGGTGATGCCATGTTTCCCAATCACATCGAACGTCCTGTTCACATTCTTGCCATTCAGAGGGTGCAATGATTGGGTGACAAAAAAATGCATAAAATACATAGACAAACATCAAGTGATAAGATATTGTTAGTGAAGAATCACAACACCCTTGAATGTCTACAACTAAATGGGTTGAGACTCTCAGTGTGATTGCACAACATGGAGCATCTCTCAAGGTGTGGGACCTTACAAGTTGAGAGAGCTCTCTGGATTAAGGCCAGTTCTTATCCCTCTGTTCAAGTGTACACAAATAAATTGAAGAGGATCTTATCCTAAGTCTATTCTATCTACCAAGGAGACAGGGTTAGAGAGATGTAAGAAAATAAACCTAAGCTAACGAGGTGATACACCAAAGGAATGTTAGACAATCATTTTATAGTTTAACACAAACCACAGGAATGTAATAAAAATAACATGCACATATGACCAAATTGGAATAAGAGATCAAAGAGACAATAAAGAATACATGAGAGGGTCAAGAAACATCCACAGACATATATATTATTACTCAAGAGTTGATACAGTATATTACAGTAGCCAAGAGGAAAAACTTGCATTACAACCTGAAGGAGAGGTTAGAAAAGCTCCACAAATCCTTTTGTAATCAAAAGAAGAAGGGAGGGCGCAAAACAAAAATGTCCAACCCTTTACAATGAGGCCCAACCCTGCCTTTATAGATTCGGCACAAAGAGAAGGAGAAAGAGGCAAGAAAATTAATTCGAGGCTCAGCTACTGCCATCAATGCCTCCTGCAAATCCACCCCAAATCTATAATGTCTACATCGATTACTTGTTCGGCACCTCGAAGGAGGAGGAATGGTGGATCAGATCAAATCCAATCTAGTTGTTGGAGGAAAATAGATCCTGTATTAATGGCTCGAAGAAATTTATTCATTTTATCCCCACCTAGCATCTCCAAAATTTAAGTTTTAGATCTCCATGGTGTAGACCAGGCTGAGATCTTTCCAATGGTGCCAAAAATTTTAGATTTTGAGCACTGAGTCAAAAGATATGCTCATTTGAAATTTGGATCAGGTTAGTAAAAAATGGTGGGAACCAACTACCAAAATGGGCCCCTTTTGAAACTGGACACGTCGAGGGCTGGCACATGTCTGAGGGTAGCATTTGTATTTTGCTTTTGGAGTTATGCTGAGCTAACACATGGCTTCTTCCATGGCTTATTTAGTCTCTTCATGTTTTTGGGTAAGTCTTTTGCTCGGCGGGGTCATATATCTGATAGGGGACATGCGGAGGTCTAGCACTTGTTTAAAAACCTTCCCTTAATTTTGTTCTTGAATTAGCACCGTGCTGACACTTAGAACCCTCCACTAGCTTATCTCAATGCTTTGACTATTCAACCCGACCCTGTCCCTTTACAATACCGTACGCGTGGAAGCTTTGCGCTCACTTAAAAACCCGCTCAGGATTTTTCCTTTGAAGGAGCATCGGGTTAACACGTGGAGGCATCCGCAGGCTCTTGGACTTTTCAACGACTTCTCTTACCTTTTCAGACCCTGAACACGTGGCAAGATGGCACTCGTTCTCCATACTTAGTTGTTTTTGGGCCCGCTTTGTCCTATTTTTCAACTTGGACTACCTGGTGAGCCCATGCTCATTTGGGTCTCCACTTTTGGATTTACCTTTGGGGATACGCCAAGCTGACGTGTGGTGGCTTCCGCTAGCACTTCTATACTTAGTCTTTTTTAGGCCCGCCCTGTCCACCTTTTGACTTTTAGCTGTTGACTTTACCCCCACTTTGGGCCTGGGACACATGGGGGCCTGACACTTGTTCAAACCTCCCCTTTTGGATTCAATCTTTGGAGGTGCGCCGTTTGGAAAATTGGCATCGTCTGTTGTCTCCTCCATACTTAGCTATTTTTTGGGCTCGTTCTGAACTGTTTCAGAGCCCGAAGACTTTGAAATTTCTCTGTTTCTTCTCCTTTGAGCCTATGGCTTCTTTGACACTGTCTTCTCCTTCCCCAACCCCGTTATTCCATTTCTGAGCCCACCTGTAATCTGTTTGTTGGATTTGAAGCACAGGTTCTCTTGACAGAGTCGTTTCTTGAATTTCTTCTTGCACGAGGTCATTTGATCTTTCACAGGCCTTGCCACTCCATTGTAGAGTCCTTCTATTACCTGATTGTAGGATTTGAACGTGAATTCTCTGGCTTCTTCTTGTGTGGGGTCGTGGCTGATCCAATTTTACTCGAGGGAAAAAATATGGATAACAATTATAAACTTCATATTACATGTTTTTCATCCTTGGGAATGTTAGGAAATAAGCGATAAAATATGCGGAATAATCCCTTAGAGAATCGCAACAGTAGAAATTAATATGCATAAATTATTACAGATCTGAAATAAAAGTTCAGAATAAATAACACAACACAGAGAGACAAGATTTAACGTGGTTCACCCAATTTGGGCTACATCCACCAAGAATCACTTGCTCAGATTTTGTTACAAGCCTCCACTCTCTCAATACAATACCCAGATCCGTTTGGAGCTATACTCAACAAACTCTACAGAATTCACACCCGAATTCAAAACACATCTGCAATACATTTACTTATACATCTATCATATGCATAAGACCATATAAATAGACAACTGCTTAAGCAGTTTGATACAAAACCGTGGGTATCAAAACCAAGGGCAAAAAACCATGGGTATCAAAACAATGGGAAAAAGACCGAAAAAACCATGGGCCAAAAAACAGCCCATAACAGTTACCCATTACCCATGGGTTAATAAACCACCCATGAAAATTTTCTTCTGGGGCTTCGCCCCCGAACCCCCTGACCTACTCACCGGCGAGCGAGATCGTCGTAAAAATACCTGAGTGTAACACATAGAAGGTGTACCACATTCTAACAAGCAAATAGGCTCCACAAACATAACATGGAAGAGCTGTATAGATTGGTCAGGATGTTATATTTATTCTTAACTGAATTTTAATATCCTTGACCGACATGTCCTCCAAAATTTCTTTCAAATTAAAATTCTTTATCAGGTCTTATAATCCATTTGGGCTGGCATTTCCTTGACAAATCATCTAGAGAACCATATATAATCAAGTAAACACTACATCATTTGCTAACCTCAAAATCCAATGAATCTACATTGATACACTCACTTCCAACATTTGCAAAAGATACCAAGGTATCCCTAAATCTCATCATAGAACATCTAAATTTTTTAGGGAAATAATATCTACAGGTATGAATATTTTTACCAGGTCAAGACATCAATCTTTCTCATCCACCAACATTCAAACACCACTTTCCTAAGTATCTTTAACAAGATTAAAATCAACTAAAACATTTTTAAAGAGGGTTTTCAAATGTAGTTGTATCCATTCAAATATTACACGCTAGGCGGAGAACGATGTGTAGTTTGAGGTCTCTTTGGAGTAGTGCCAACATTGGTAGTACATGAGAGTGCCCAAAACCCAAATATTATTTATTTTGTAGGAATTTACATCCATTGTTAGGTTCTAAGATCATGTTCAAAATATTCAGAGAGTTTCTCAACATGACAAACAACTAGGGTTTAACAACAACATAAAGTCCATCTAGGTGACAGTCCTAGAAAGTTATAAAATCATAAACTAAGTAGATCCAAGACCGTATAGAAGGCTTAAGACCCTAAAAATGGTCCTGACATAGTTATATAGTCCTACCCCCGGTTGGTTTCTAGAAACAGTCTCCAAAAAGAAGCATCATTAGGTTTGGACCTCAGGGTTTCAATATTGCATCCTCCTAGAACTTCCCAAAATCATTTGTAATCAGTTAAGTGCACTGAGCCCTTTTTGTTTTCAAAATTTTAAATATTTTTTTGTATATTTTTTACAAGTATTGATGCATTATTATGATATTAGTAATTAATGTTGGAAGTTAATTACTCAATATTATCACATGTTACTAATCCTTACATCCATTAGTGTACTTAGTTCATTAAATCATTAGGTTTCACATAAATCTAATTAGGCTGTAGCCAATGTGTATTTTTTAAAAATGTGGGTCATGCATTTATGTTTCAAATGATGGATTCTTCAGAGATTTTACAACATAGTTTTGTGATTTTTCCACACAATATTTATGACACTTCAATATTTATTCATAAGAGTGAGTCATTTCAAAAGTAAATTAATATTGTTTGAATGAATTTATATCAATATGTAAAAGTTTAATTAATTAATTTATTTATTGAATTAATAATATGAGAAAAATTTCAAACACGAGTTGAGTCAACATAATGACAGGTTGTAGGTTAGGTTTAAGGTAGTGATATAACTACTTTTGGGTGCAAGAGCTTATATAAGGCTTGAAAAAAATTATAAGGGGGATCTATATTTCTCTCAATTCTAGAGAGATTTTTTGTGGTAACTTTGTGTGTGCTTACTGTATGAAGAGAAAATATACATTTTTAGGTGAGTTATCAAATGCATAAATAAAATCTAATTCCAAACACACAATGTAGATACCAAAGGTGCTTAAGGAGTGATAATGTTGTAATTCTAGATGATAGTGACCCTAACTCTAGGCTACCTATAGGTTTCCAAGGAGGATAGATAAGATAAAGATATGTATCCTACCAGGATTCAAAATAAGAGTAGTCAAGGGATGGATAAAAACAAGGGGTGTAATATAATAAGATAATTCAATATATCAAATAAAACATACATCTAACTTAGTCTATAGCAGTGGATGACCAATAAAAAACATACAAGTGTAAGATAAAATACTAAAAAGGGTTGGAAAAACTTATCTATAGTTTATGTGTGACCACTTATACATAATACTCCCCAGATACAACATCACTGAAAGATAATTTATATGGGTGGAGAAGGGGAAAGTTCAATAAGAAGACCTAGGGTAAATTTTAAGACCAACCTAAAAAACTTGTAGATATTACCACGTGAATATGTGAAAATGACTTTCAAAATGATGGTGAATCTCAAGAAAATAGGTTCCAAATGGTTTGTGGAATCATTTGATAACGGTTTTGGCCCATAACAATTTTTAGTTGATAGTATATGTTGCTAGTTGACAGTATATGTTATGGGCCAAAAATATATGTAATTTTTCAAAAATCATTTTTTTTCAATAACAGTTAAAACGATTGTCTCAATGAGAAATATGTCCTCACAAAATATAGCGCAAACAATTTATTTTTTTAAAATCATTTTTCGTGGAAAAAGTGTAGATTTTGCTAGTTTTGTACGTGATTTTTTTTTTGAATTTTTAGTAGCAATTAAAATGATCATCTCAATGAGAAATATGTCCTCAAAAAATATGGTGTAAGCAAAAAAAATTCCCATACTCTTTTTTTCTGACATCATTGAAATTTTTTTACTGATTGATATCATTTTTCATGCTACTGGTTGGTAGCATTTTTCATATTACTGGTTGATAGCATTTTTTTCATGCTACTGGCTAGTAACATTTTTATACTACTAGTTGGTAACATATAGTATGCTACCAACAAGTAAAATACAATATGATACCTACCAGTAGCATATTTTATGCTATCGACCAATATCATACTATATGATTGTTGTCATGCAAATGTGCAACAGGGAAATTGATAGTTCCCGAGCACGACAACTATACCCATGTGCCGAATTTTTCATGTTTTATCATTCCTAGGCACCCCAGGTCAAATACATTAGTCTGGTCACCCCCTATTTGATGTCAAATTGGTCCCCTAGGTGATTTAGGAAATTCAATTTAATCCCCCAGGTGATTTTAGGAAGTTTTGAAAAGATGTTATCTTCTGGCAGTATTGGGAAGAGTTATCACTGGCCTTCCCAGAACTAGATCAACCCCCCTGAAGTGGAACAGAAGGGATAAATTCAACATGGAGGTGAATTGAATACCTTATAACATCATCAAAATTATTTTGGAAGGTTTGGGGAAGTTTTGAAAGACTTGGAGCAGTCTGAATGAAAAGTAGGGTTCACAAGCCTAGGCAGTACACATGCCTAAAGCAACTACTGAGCTTCAAAAGAAGATTCCGAGAGCTCCATATGGAGATAGGAGTAAAACTAAACATCACCAAAAATATGATTCCAATCCCTAAATGATGGTGAAATCATATTTTTCACAACACTTTGGCACATCAGATCTATAGGCAGTTTTTCTCAGGCACATGTGGAGTACCAAATCACAATTCCAATTTTTCACAGATCCAATGGATGAATAAATACATGAGATTCACACCAATAGATTAAAAAGGAAATTTCCATTTAGTATCATATAAAATTTCACAAATAAACTCCACTGAGAGCTCAAGTTATCATCATTCCAAGTTACCCACTTGGAGACAGTTTAAGAGTTAGTCAATTTTTGGGAGGACATGTGTCATCACCAGGAGCCTGACAGGATTTTATGTCCCCGAAATCCTTGAGGTTAGGTACACCAACCTTGGAAAAATGTACCCAGCCCCCATGTGACCTCTGGGACCCTCATGTGACCTTCAGGCTTGATAGTTCAGCCCCCAAGTGCATTTTTGGAGCTCAAATTCCTTACCGTCAGATTGAAGACATGTGTTAACTCTAGGATCACTGTGGAATTTGATGTCCTCACATCCCTGGGGTTAGGGACATAAGACATGGAAAAATTCACCCATAGGAGTCCTTTCGTCATCCACGTGACCGACTTTCAGCTCCCAGTGCTTCTAGTGTTTTTTCAAGAAAATCCCCTACCGTTGGATTGAGGACACATGTCATCCTCTTGCTCACCATAGAATATGATGTCCCTCATGTCCCTGAGGTCAGGGAAATAAAACATGAAAAAAGGCACCCCACCCTTGCATGAGCATTTTTTGAATATTCAAATCCGGTATTTAGCCGTTTCTTCCCCCTCATTTCTCCTTCACAGCTTCTCACAATGCTATGGCCTTGTTCTTGCTTGTCCAGACACCCGGTCCTCCATTACTGATCTGAACCAGCTCCATCATGGTCATAAAACTCTCCACACCATGAAAACACAACAATATCAGAGAAAAATAGATTGAAACAATGAAGAACAAAGAGAAAATGGAGATTTTTTGCCAGATAACTACGAAGTCACTCGATCGAAAAAACCTCATATCTTACAAAATACAAGTCAGATCGAGATGCCGTATTTTACAGAATTCCTCATTTTTCAAGGTGATCAAGATGAAATAAACTAGAGGTCAAATGGTGCCCAAAAATATTTGTTCCAACAAATTCCTCACTTCGTGCACTCACTCACATTTGTTGGATTTCCCATCATTATGGCAATTGAAACAAGCTAAAAACTTACACACGAGCTTCAAATGAAAAACCTATCGCAATGGAGTTATTTTCATCATGAACAGAGATAAAAACTAGACCTGTAAATTTCGAGCTCCATTAATGGCCGCCATGGTAGCTCCATGCTCGAAGCAACTGCCAGGTTAAAATTTCAAAATTTATTTCCAAACATTCTAGTAGGAAAAATCAAGTGAAATTCGGAGAACATGACCATGATGATGAGCCAAATCTAGAAAAATATGTTCTATCACAAATCGAGCAGTGGAAAAAAACTTTCTAAAAATAGTAATTTTTCCTATATAGATTTGCTATGTTTGGAAATTCGTCATCAAAAGTAGCTGTGGCAAAAGCAGTGTGTACCCAAGGTCAAAAAGAAGCCAGAATGATTGTTTAGAGTTGAAAATAGTTAAAATAAACACTTACTAAAAATATTAAGTTCCTTATATGGGTGCTTACTAAAAATAGTGGTTCAACCCAAAAAGCGGCCGAGGCAAGGGTAGTGTGCACATGATCGAATGAGGGAATTCATCACATCGAGATGGTCGTGAAGAGGCAAAAATCACCTCTCACTAAATATAGAATATCATACACAGGATGGGAGTTGTGATCATTAGCAGAATAGTTCACTCAACTTGACGAGCATTCGTGAGCTAATTTGAAGGAGTTTCATAGTGTGAAAGGAGTTCAAAGATTCAGAGTTTCACTGTATTTGGAGCTTTCCATAAATGAGGATCAACAGACTTCATCAAGAACAACATCTCCTCTTCTTCTCTCTCTCTCTCTCTCTCTCCTCTTCCCCCCAAATTTCTTTCACTTTCCAATTTTCTAATTCTTCGTTGGGGTTTGCACTTTTTGATATGCTTTTAAGTCAATTAAAAGTGACTTTAGAAACATGAAGTAAATTAAGTCACCTTGATTTTATTACAGGGACTTAAATATTTTGTAGGAATATGAATAGTCTAAATATGGGGGGTCATGAGGAAGATGAGGAGTTGAGTCTACTCTATAAATTGTAAATTCATTCCCATTTCAAAGGGTTGGTCATTAAATTTGTAAGCTCAAGAGTGCATTCTACCTCGAGATAACAAAGGAGATAGCTAAATTCTTCCTTTTCTCCACTCTCTATTTTTCCTCCATTCTCATACTATGTACAACTTGGTTTAAACAATCCATACAAGAAGGAGTTTTGAGCCTTTTTTGACTAAGGGGTCTATTGATACTTGTTATCCAAAATAAGCCCATGCTTAATTTTGGCTAATTAAATGAATTTTTGGCATGCTTCAGGAACTCAAATTTTTTTGGAAATGGCTCCATCAGATAGAGAATTTTCTCACCTTTTTAGAAAGGTAAAATTTTCCTCCTAACTCCAAATATTTTGAAAGTTATGGCCCAACGGAGTTTTTTGGGGAAATTTTCCCTTGATGAGACTGCATCTAATGAAAAGCTGCCACGTGGTGATGGAGGTTGGGCCGGTGGAGGTAAGTTGGAATATTTTCCAAGGAGTTGTTGGAGGCGCACAGGGGAAAACCGTCCCGTGGGCCCATGAAGGAGGAAATGGAAGGAAATGCCTGTCGAGCATCCAGGAAGCGACACGTGTCCAGTTGGTGGCAGGGGTCGGAGGTGCAGAAGGTTTTGGCAAAATTTTCCAAAATTACAAAAGGTGCAAGGGAGAATGTTGAAGTGCATCCCCGCGGAGTGACCAAAAGCCGATACGTGGCAGCAGAACGATGGATTGCAGGGAAATCTTGGGAAATTTTACCAAAATGAAATCAAAGGAGAAAAAGGCAAGGTTTGAGCTTGCGTTCCCATCAGCAAATGGGAAGGTGCCATGTGGCAGTGGAGCAGTAGGGCATGGAGAATTTTTAGGAAATTTTTCCAAATTCAAAAAAGAGAAAATTTTAAGGTTTGACCCCACCGACCCAATTTTGACCATGTTTTTCGCCATTTTTTCCCTAAATCTTCAGAGGGCCATATCTTTTGATCCAGAGCTCGAATTTTCGTATTATTTATATCATTGGAAAGATGGTAAAATTCTCTACATGTTGGATCCATCAATTTTGAATTTTGGTGAATATTTGTGGGAGAAAATGGAAAAATGTATCTGGCATGCAAAAAACACAAAAAACGACTCCAACCACCAAAATTAATGAAGTATGGGCCTCTGTTTTGCTCTGGAAAGAAATGTAATTCAAAGCATGGGATTTTTCATGGAAACCCATAATTTTTTAGGCCCATTAGATGAATATTTTTGGTGGTTGAAGTCCCAAATAAATTTTCCCATGTTTTCCACATTTCTTTCATTCCACTCGATGGTTAAAAGCCCGTTTTGGCTCATTTTGTAATGTTGGATGTTCTTACTTCTACAAGCTCTTCTCTCTTCCTTAACAGACAGATTTGAAGGAGTTTCAAACCTCCCATGAAGACTGTGGCACATTTTTTGCCTCTTTTCTATTGCAATGTATTATATCAATTCTAGAACTAACAATACCTGCTTTGTGATTTATTTTCCAATGCTCTCTTGCATTGGTTTGTTTCCTTCTGATCTTCCATTATATTTTGGAAAATTTGTGCATGTTTTGTTGCTACATCTTCATAATTTGTGCCTATATTTGGAAAGTAAGGATTTCAACACTCTTTTTGTGTATCGCCTTTCTATTTTTTGCTTAGTTTTGTTTCCATTTCCTTGTTTTTCTCTCAACCCTATCTCCTTGGTAGTTTTAGAATAGGATTTTGAATCAGAACCTCTGCAAAAATTGCATGCATACACCTAAACAGAGGAGTAGGAACCAACCTCAATCTAGAGAGTTTTCCCCATTTGCAAGATTGCAAGCATTTCCCACACCTTGGAGAAATGTTTTGTACCTCAATGTTGGTAATAGCATAAAACCATCACACCAGATGAGTTTACCTTAGAAAATCACTGTGAAATTTTAGATCAAGATTTGAATTTTGAATAACTCATTTTTGTAAAAATATTTTCAAATATATGGGGTGCCAATAAATTTTAAGATTTATTCAAAAATGAATTTGCACTAACAGTTTTGGCACGCCTGGTGGGATTTTGTAATTTTATTCATTCTTACCCCTAAGGTCTTCCACTTCATCTTTTGCAGGGGGGTTGGTGTGTTCTTGTGAAGATTTTAGCCTTTAGAGGCAATTGCAAACACATATGGTGACCCCATCTGGTAAACAACCCATCTCAGAAGTTACAGACCCTCTTTCCATTTATTTTCATTCATTTTTCATCCATTCTTCCTTCCATCTCTTCCATCTTATTTCACTCCTTGAAGTTGTCCAATCATGAGTTCATTTCCCCCATGGAATTCACATTTACAATAGCAGCAATGTTTCCCATCTCCAACATATTTCTCAAATCCTCCAGATCAAATTTTTGATCAAATTCAAAATCAGTATGAATATCTATATGAGCAATGCCAAAATCATTTTGGCTATGAAGCATGTCAAGCACAAGGGTATGCAGATTGTGAGGGTAGTTAAGAAGAAAATGTAAATTTGTTGGAGAAGATCCAAAAGATGGAGGTAAACATATTGCAATCAAGGGCTCAAACACAAATGAAGGAATTTCAGATTGGTTTCAGAGCACCCTGTCGATGGGGAGGCCCTATTCCAAGACACTACAGCCCTCAGGAGAAGATGGACTTCATGGTTGAAATGCTGCCCCAAATTTCAAAATGGATTGAGGAGATAGAAGCATATGAGCAAAGTCTGAATCAGCCTTTTCAATGGGTAAGTCATTCAACAGCTCCTTGTCTTTCTTTTTCACCCTCTCAAGCTTTATCATTTCAACAGTGTCAAGCTTCAAGTTTCCCATATGCTGCCCCAAATGTTGATCCCATTTCTCCATCTCCTAGTATCCCATCCCACCTCAATTTCTCTACTCTTTTCCCTTCCAAATAACCATTCGCTCCAAAGAAAAATGAAGTTTTACCTCCTCCAAAACCACAAAAAATTACAAAATCAATTGAGTCACAACCCATCCATCCTCTTGCATTCCCAGATCCATGTTGGGAAGAGGAAAATCAGAAGACTAGTCAAGGAGAACAGCAAGAAGAGGAACCCAACAGAGAAGAAATGATAGAAAATCTGAAGGGTTGGGCTCTCAAATTCGGGATTACAAAAATCCCCTTGATAGTGAGGCCAAAAGAGGAAGTTGGGGTTGAAGAAACAGTGGTGGTTGAGGCTGAGTTTGCAGCAGAACAAGAACAAGAACAAGAGGAAGAGAATCATCAGTTTTTTGGTGATGAGTTGGGTGTCTCCCTTGGCACTTTGCCCGAAGAAAATGCTAATTCAATCTGCACTGCAAAATCAGCCATTATGGAGGAAGAATAACCAACTCAAAATCTCATTTTTGAGGAGTAAATGGATGAGATCAACTCAGTTTTTGCAACAACAGAAGAAGGAAGCATTATTGATACATTTTTTCTTTCATTTGAAGGGGCTGATTTGATTGATGAAGCCATTATGGAGGTGAATAAAACAGGTCCAAATTGTGAGCAAAAGGCACAAGAAATTTCATGTTTCTCTCCCACTTCATCTCTCCAAAAATCTGATTTTTTGGATGAGTTCGAATTGACAAGTTTCATGTTTGAGGATGAAGCTACACATGGTGAAGAAAATGTAGATTTGGAGGTCACCATGCAAGAGGGAAAATATTTGTTGTAGTAGGACATCAAAGAGTTTGATTGTTCATCAGACTTAGAGGAATGTCTTGAGGAGGAGCCAACTGAAATTACAACATTCTCTTCTCCACCATTCATTCTCCAACAGCAAGAGCCTACTGCCACAAAGGAGAACTTCAAAAAACAATAGTCTGTGTTTTGTGATAGCTCATTGGAAACAAGTTTGGAAGATTTATATCTTCCATGTACTTTATGGGAAAAGGAAGGGGAAGAGCAAAAATATTTTCACCACCTCTTCCACATCATCCATCCAAGAAGGTCTACAAGAGGACTCCATTTTTGGAGTTGAAAGTCAGAGCTATGGGCATGTCAAATCGATTAGACCTTTCCCAATAAGGTATTTGGCTTCATTGGAGCCAAAGGAGAAGCCACAACTAGTCATGCTTGCTTCTAAGCATGAGGGTGAGCTACAAAGTACCAAGGATCAGCTGCAATACCTCTTCAATCTAAATGTAGAACAACTAAAAGAGGTATTGGATTTGTTTTCAGTTGACACCTTGCTAATTTGGGTAGAAGACCAACTTCTTGTTGATTTTCTACTCATCCTAACAGCCATGATCAACTCCAAATCAATTGCATGGCTGCCCATTTTGAAGAAAGGAAGATATTTTGCACAACCAGTTGTAGGGTTTGTTTAGCTCACCTTTGCTTCCAGTTAGAGTAGAATAGGTAGGTTTGATTTCAGCAGAAGAAGTGCTTGTGCACACTCTGCATATCTCACTTGGGGTATGTATGATTTCCAATTTTGTACATAGTTTTGTGGTGCTGGTTTTGCTCTTGCATAGTCCATTACAGTGGCATTTTGGTGAAAACAACTCTAGTTCAGTAGGCTTCAAAGTGGCTCAGAGGGAAGTTTTCAAAGTTTAGATCAGTTTGTAGGCTACTACTCATGACTCCATGCCCAATGGATGCTTCAAGGTAGCTGATCACTTCATCTAGCAGGTAGATGACCCCTATGAGTCACCAAAAGTGTTATCCAAAATAAGCCCATGCTTATTTTTGGCTAACTCCTCCTCCTTTTCCTTTACTAGCACTTAAATAAATTTTAACATGCTTTAGGGACTCAAAATTTTATGGAAATGGCTCTATCAGATAGAGAATTTTCTCACCTTTTTAGAAAGGTAAAATTTTCCTCCTAACTCCAAATATTTTGAAAGTTATGGCCTGATGGAGTTTTTTGGGGAAATTTTCCCTTGACAGGCCCGCATCCAATGAGAAGCTGCCATGTGGTGGCAAAGGTCGGGCCAGCGGAGGTAAGCTGGAATATTTTCCAAGGAGTTGTTGGAGGCACAAAGGGGAAAACCGGCCTGTGGGCCTGCGAAGGAGGAAATGGAAGGAAATGCCCATCAAGCATCCAGGAAGTGGACACGTGTCCAGTCGGTGGCAGGGGTCAGAGGCACGGAAGGTTTTGGAAATTTTTTCCAAAATTTCAAAAGGAACAAAGGTGAATGTTGAAGTGTATCCCCTCAGAGTGACCAGAAGCCAACACGTGGTAGCGGAACGATGGAGCGCGAGGACATCTTGGGAATTTTTCCCAAAATGAAATCAAAGGAGAAAAAGGTGAGGTTTGAGCCTGCGTTCCCATCAACGAATGGGAAGGTGCCACGTGGCAGTGGAGTGGTGGGGCGTGAAGAATTTTTGGGAATTTTTCCCAAATTCAAAAAAGGGAAAATTTTAAGGTTTGACCCCGCCGACCCAATTTTGACCATGTTTTTCGCCATTTTTGCCCTAAATCTTCAGAGGGCCATATCTTTTGATCCAGAGCTCAGATTTTCATGTTATTTATATCATTGGAAATATGGTAAAATTATCTACATGTTGGATCCATCAATTTTGAATTTTGGTGAATATTTGTGGGAGAAAATGGAAAAATGTATCTGGCATTAAAAAACACAGAAAACGACTCCAATCACCAAAATTAATGAAGTACGGGCCTCTGTTTTGCTCTGTAAAGCAATGTACTTCGAAGTATGGGATTTTTTTTATGGAAAATCATAATTTTTAGGCCCATTAGATGAATCTTGTTGGTGGTTGAAGTTACAAATCAATTTGCGCATGTTTTCCACATTTCTCTCATTCTGCTAGATGGTTAAAAGCCAGTTTTGGCTTATTTTGTAATGTTGGATGTTCTTGCTTCTGTAAGCTCTTATTTCTTCCTTAGCAAGTGGATTTGAAGGAGTTTCAGACCTCCCATGAAGACCATGGCATGTTTTTTGCCTCTTTTCTATTGCAATGTATTGTATCAATTCTGGAACTAACAATACCTGCTTTGTGATTGATTTTCCAATCCTCTCCTGCATTTGTTTGTTTCCTTGTGATCTTCCACTGTATTTTGGAAAATTTGTGCATGTTTTGTTGCTGCATCTTCATGATATGTGTTTATATTTGTAAAGCAAGGATTTAAACACTCCTTTGGTGTATCGCCTTTCTATTTTTTGCTTAGTTTTGTTTCCATTTCCTTATTTTTCTCTCAACCCTGTCTCCTTGGTAGTTTTACAATAGGATTTTGAATCAGAACCTCTGAAAAAACTGCATGCATACACCTAAATAGAGGAGTATCAACTAGCCTCAATCTGGAGAGTTTTCCCCATTTGTAAAGTCCCAAACCTTGGAGAAAACTCAATGTTGTGCATTCACACCAAATGAGTTTGCCTTAGAAAATCAGATCTATAACTCATTTTGGGGGTTTTGTGAATTTGCACTAACAATAATTTGTGATCACAAATTTCATTTGTTCTTGTTGCTATGCGTAGAGTTGTTTCCTCCTAATTTTAATGCATGTGATACAAATTCTAATTGATGTATACGTGAATATGATTTTCTACCTACAACATTAGTTCTCCTATCTGATTTCTCACTCCCCTTTCCCTCTCTACAGACAAAGTCTTCTCTTGCAGGTATATGCAAGCTTTTCTGTAGGGTCAGTGGAGTGCCCCTGTTGGATCCTCAACTGTAAGGCCACTCACAAAAATCCACATTTTCTCGCGCATGCATATACAACAGCTGCACCGATTAAGTAGAGGGACTTAGATTCCCAGAGCGTTGGCAAGAAATCCACAAGTTTGTCCACCCGACAAATTTTCTCGCCAACAATGCTACCAATAAGTAACATTATTTATTCTACCATTTGGTAGCATATATCTATGCTACCAGTCGATATTATATATCTATGCTACCAGTTGGTATTGTATATCTATGCTACTAGCCAGTATCATACAATATACTATCGGTCAATAGCATACATTTAGGTTGCTACTTCCGGTCATTTGTGGCATTTTACATCATATAAAACTTCAACAAAATAACATATTAGCTCTTAAAATACCCTTAATTTTTTAGGGTTGTGATATACATTCAATCTCAATTTTCAATGTCTATAGGACCACGAACACGGTTAAAAGAAATGTGAAGATGTGTACTTGATATGTGAAATTGTAAATTTGTAATCACTATATATATGAAGGCTAATTTTACAAATTTCAATTTTACGCTAATGGCGATTTGAATTTTAAAATTTAGCTATTGGTGTAAATGTTGGGTGAAACGAACCCCAAAATTAACATGTACCTAGAAAATTTTGACAACCCGGTCATAATTCCTACCCTAAAAATTTAACAAATATAAATTTTAAGAACTGGAATATTCATGAATTAACAAATATTCGTTACTAAAATTTACCCTGAGACCTTCATTCCTAAATCTCTATGGTGAAAAAAATACAAAAGGGTAAGCTCCAGATCCTCGAGTCTAGCAAGTAGGTGTGAAATAGTGAAAAAATGTGAGAACAATATTAAGTAGTACATTTATGAATTCTTGATTGATGGTGGTTCAAATGATAAAAGAGGGGGGGTATTTATACCCAACACCATCTACCATGGGTGATGGTGTCTGTTAAAGGGAGAATCAAAGCCAACACCATTTCCCATGGACGATAATGTTATCCTTGAGGTAACCTAAGGTCACGAGGTATAAAACAACAAGGAAAAAAATCTAGAGGATAAATGGATGTCATGATATAATGTGAGAAAAAAGGGGAGAAATAAGGCAAGTGTAAGAGGACTATGACATAATAATGACATCTCTTGAAGGTTTTGATCTAGACCATGTGACTGAGTCTGATCACACCCCAATCCTAAAAATCCCCTTGAAGTATCATCTCAATATGAAAATTCATCAATAGCCCCTACAAAAGAGAAACAATTAACACACATAAAAACTAAGGTGTATACATATGCCCCAACCAAAGACCAACACATGTCACAATAGTGAGACATGAGATTGTCTTCAAAAAAATATCTATATATTTCCTAAAATTGAATGTAAATGTGGAAAGCATAAAAGTAATGTAAGTTTTGTATAGAAATAATGAACTCCACCAAATTAAATAAACCTACCTCATACTTACATGTCGGTGTTTCCCAGCTTACCTGTGGCGAGTGTAAGAACTACTTAGAACCTTGAATAAGAAAGGATGAAAAGTAACACCAAAATATAATTAAAAATAAGATAGAAATCACGTAGCTAAGAGATCATGGGAGGAATGATAGCTAAGAGGCAGATAGAAATGCTAAAGAGCACAAAAACCTAATGGGTATATGTTATAAGGATATAAAGTGTGATAAAAGGTGTTAACTAGGATGTGAAGCTATGAATTTAGTAGGACAATAGAAAAATAGATGGATAAATTACAAAAATATCCAAGATATAAAAAATTGGACACAAATTCCCAAGTAGATAGAGTGCATTAATGGTTTGATGAAGTAATTAATGTAAAGATTTTTTTGTGAAAGGTAGTTCTGTACAACTGGATAAGTGAGAAGATCAAACATAGAATTTTATGAGAAAGTGAATAGTTGTTGGCTATACATGGGCTTGGTTATCATATGATAAGTATTATGACCTAATACATTTTTAATGAGGTAGGTACCCTAAAATATTGAGTGTATTTTCCTTATTTTTCATGGGTATGATCTAATTTCAAGACAAGGTTGCCAATTTCAAATTTATTAGCCTTGATAATTTTTTTGTGTTATTTACTGACACACTCTTTGTATTTGTGGTTATGATGGACAATGTGGGTGTATTTTTTATCATTGAATTTTAAGGAACGGTCATGGGCCTCATGTCATTTCTCAATTGGGATAAATGATAATGTTGTGTAATACAATATTATGATCAATGACTGGAATATCAAAGTATCCCCAAGCAAAACCCTCCTTATTTTTATGAATGAATTCATGATGTTTATCATGCAAATGAGGGAATAAATTGCATAAAATTATTATATGAGATGGATAATCATTGATTCTAAAATTAATATTGATTTCAATGAGTATGGTGTTATCATATTGAAAATGGTAGGGAGCTTCAAGAAGCTTAACCTCCTCATTTCTATTAGGATCAGCCACAATGAAAACATTATCAAAGAGAGGGGGTTTATTGCATATATGGCTACATTTGTGATGTGTAAGAGGAAGGTAATCGTTGCATGCATGAATTAGCTCAAGGATATATTCATCATTATCAATGGTAGGTATTGGGCTGTTATATTCAACATTGAATTCAAGGGCGTCATACAACTTGCTATCATGATGTTGGTGTGAATTGATTTATCTAACATAAAGGACCTTAGAATATAGGGTGACATCATGGTGAGATGAGGGAGATGAATTATTATTCTTGAAAAAATTATTTGTTTCAGTAACACAAGAGTTAATAGCATCAGGATGGGGTTTATAAATGTAGATAGGATCGACCATGCAATATATAAATTGGTCGATCATTTCAGATAGATGAGGCATGTGGTCCACATGATTGATCTTGATAAGAGAAGGGGTTGGTTGAGGTGTATTCTTGGTGTCATAATTATATATTTTTATATTAAGGGGGTATCGAGTAATAAGTTATTGCTTTTTGGGACTTATGGTAAAGGTTATTCATCCTCACTATCGATAATATCATAAGAAGGAGGATTGATATGGTATAATGTGGAAATAATATGGTAATCATGATTTAAAGTATTTATTATTTTCAAGCTATGATGACAATGAATAGCATCTGAATGTAGAATTTCAACATGAGATAAGATGTATTCCTCATTAAAGATAGAAAAAGTAGAATGAGTTACAATGACATGATCACAATCAGACATGTTGGAGTCAAAGGTATCATCTTGGGACATGATCCCCAATTTTTTAAAAGTGTGCAGAGATGGAAGGTCTGTGAAGAGATGATAAATATTGACTTCATTTCTCTTGATGGGATTATCATTATGGAGACTAGAGGAAAAAACATTATAAGGAAGCTCTTCAGGTTTTAAATCTATCCTAAGGTAGCAGAATTGGAGGAAGATAGAGTGTAACTACATTTGGAAAATTGTTTTAATAATTATGATTTATAATTCATAAGGTTTATCATCATTTGAGTCAGCTAACATGACTTAGATGTCAGGTAAATAGTCATAAATATTGGGGTAAGGGCTACTAGATATTATTGAAGTAGTGGGAATGTAAAAAGGTTTATCAATAAAGGGGAAACATGTACGTCTTAAGGATTTCGATCAGCATCATGTTTATATTATTTGTTATTGTGGATGAATTTAATGCATTAGTACTCAAATTATGTGAAAATGTGCATATGATGTGTTCCAGGTTGGCCAAGCAAGAGATTGTAAGATAGATGTCAATAAAAAACCATGAGTTTGGCATGGATGGCCTTGGAGCCAATATTGATGAGGATCCAAATAAAAGTGTGTGACTTCTTATGAATTTTTAAAATCCATGTCAAGTGAGTTGGGTATGCTTAATGTCATTAGTATAGAAGCCAATTTTTTTGATAAGAGAGAAAGAGATAGCATTTATTCTAGAACCTTCATCCACTAGGACACTTTTTGCTTTAACTTCATTTATGATGACACTAATGAAAGGTGGGGGGTCATTGACATAGGATAATACTTCATCATTAATCATATCATCCTCATAGAACTCTATGGCTATAGTTTTGGATTTTTGGGAGGGAATACTAGTTTTGATGTTGTGAATTTCAAGGTTGGGAAAGGGTGGGATGGAGGGAGATTCCACAAATTCATCAAAATCATATTCCATTAAACAATGATGTAGCAGGGAAATTTTTAGTGGTGAATTTTCGTAACATCACGAAAATAGAGGATTATGGAAATTCAAATTGGTGAATATTTTGTGATTTGTAGCCAACTTATTCACCGAGAAATTTGACTGACATGTTCCTTATACTATTCATTTTGCCTAGATTTTACCAGGGAAATTTTTAGTGGTGAATCTTCGTAATCTCATGAAAATAGAGGATTATGGAAATTCAAATTGGAGAATATTTTGTGATTCGTATCCAACTTATTTGGTTCATGTTAGAAGACTAAATTATTCCCAAATAATTAATAATATTAAATTACATAAACTGGATATACCTATTCCATCTCAAAAATCATGCTTTTAGCCACGTAAAGTGTCATTGAAGAGACATGCATACAAAACCAATCTCAAAAAAATGTAAAACAAGTTAATTCAAATGGAATTTGACAATAATTGATAGGTTTTTGTGTTTTTCTCTTTATTCAATGTCATCTAAGTCATTTTATATTCTCTACCTCCAAAAGTTAGTTTGTATGTGTTTTTTTTTATAAAATGACGTCATAAGACTTTGGGTTACAAATAAATGAAGGTAAGACTGATAATAATATGGTAAAATAATTTATTAAAAAAGCTTAGGGAATAAAAATTATCTCATATGGAACTTTTGATTAAAATGACTTAGAAGGGGGAGTGGGGCCAACATTTAAACATGACTAAGAAGACATTAGTTAATCATAGAATATGATATCCATATAAAACATCCATATACTCAACAAAATGAATACCATGCCCCCAAAACCATCTTAATTTCTAATTTAATAAGACTTCTATGAAAAACCACATCATATCATCCAATAAATTAAAGAAAAATGATAAAACTGCTACAAATACACATATTTAGATTCATTAGGTTCTCTTGATGTCAGGAAGTCTGCTTCAGGTTATTGATTCACATTGGGAAGTGGGTTGGTATCATGATCATCAAAGAAGCAAGATAAAATTTATTTATCCTCTACCGAAGCCAAGGAAATTTTTAGTGGCAAATTTTTGTAATCTTGTGAAAATCAACGATTATGGAAATTCGAATTGGTGAATATTATGTGATTCGTAGCCGACTTATTCGCCAAAAAAATCAACCAAAATGTCCCTTATACTATTCATTTCACCTAGATTTTACACATATATAAGATGTTATGAATGTAATTCACCACCATTTCGAATCATTTCATGTGCATATTAACTAAAGTAAACATAAGAAACCTCTCAGCCATCTAACTCAGAGTCATCCAACTCTAAGCCATCCAACCTCTAAGCCATCCAACCCTGAGCTGTCTAACCCTTGACTATCCAACCCCTAACTCATCCAAATCCTGAGCTGTCCAACCCTGAGCCATCTAAACCGTTAGTCATCCAATCCCTAGAACTTGTCCAATCCTTAACTTAGCTAACCCCCTGTCCAACCCTGAGCCATTCAATCCAACACTGAGCCGTCCAACCCCTCATATGTTCAACCCATTATCTATCCAACCCCTCAACCATTCAACCCCTTAGTCATCCGTGAGCAGTCCAACTCAGTTTCCAAAATCATCTAACCATAGAGCCATCCAATCCTTTTCTATCCAACCCTTTACCATCTAACCCTAAATTGTCCAATCTCAGATCCTTAGAACATAAGAGTTGTCCCTAAGTAGTCATGGATACTAGAAATCAGGGTAAGAAGGTTACTAATTTAGCCAAAAATACTACAAATACTTTTCTTGGTTATTTTGGAAAATCACAAAAAACAAAGGGAGTTTCTGCATCAACTGAAAATATCGGTATGTGGCATGTGTTATTTATAGGTTATTTAATCTTATAGTATTTAATAATTATGTTTTTCATACTTCTCTTGGAACTATTTTTACTATGTAAAAATTTAACTATAGATAAAATTAATACTATATTTGTAACAATTTTATAGAATTATATGCAGATGTTTCATAAATTCCTTCAAAAAATAATCAATTTAAAGATACAATGATCCATTATATGTTGAGGAAAACATTATGTCCCTTGATGACATAGAAGTACAAGAAAATTCATTGAATTCTCATGATACACCAACAAAGGAAGCTTCTACTCCAAGGTCTATTTCGAGAAAAGGAGACATGAGAATCAAGATATTCTTGTTGAGATCCTAGATGCAGAAGTTGAACCCCAAGAAAAAATAAAATATGTCAAAAGACAGAGGACAAACTGGACTATTGGAAGGACTTTCTAGTTTGAATGGGCTACAAAATATTTGTTTATTGAACATGTGTACACTAAAAATGGTAATGGTGTTCCAACATAATGTCGATGTAAAATATGTGGTTGGAAATAGGGGAAGGATCACACGATTCAGCTCAAACTGGACACAATTGAAAAGCATTGTGGGAAAATATACATTTCCTAAAAGCAAAAGGATGACAACATAGTCAGAACATATAAATGGAAAGATGCAAAAGAGTGTCTACATGTCAAATACGTAGAAGAATATGAAAAGGAACAAAAATGTATGAAATATGTGAATGAAAAAGGTGGGACCATAGTAGCAAGATTGAGAAAAAGCTATGGAGGTAGAAATGTATGGAAAAAATATTCAGTTTTCTACTATATTCCATATATTGAAAAGGGGAAGACCGATGTCAGATTTTAGAGAAAATAAAATTATGTATCAGGTTATTAGTCTAAAAAATATTCCTCAATCTCATTGGTCAGATACAAGTGGATGGGAAATTGTAAAATGTCTATATCTAGTAGAAAAGGAGGATCTAAAACTGTTGTGTTCAAAAGACTAAGTATATTTCCCTTTCAATAGATGAGGTTACTGCAGTTGATAATACTTCATGGATTTGTATTCATGTTTATACATTTGCTAATGAAATAAGAATTCCACACCTCTTAGACAATTCATAAAATGATTGAGAATTGCAATTCTGAAAATATTTATAAATTGGTGGTCTCAAATCTGAAGGATGTCACCAGGAATGGATGACTTTTCCATTGCAACAAAATTAGTTTGCATCAGAACTCAATGGTGCAGACTGTAATCCAGGGAGCTCAGAAATGGTCTCTACGTTATACTTCAGACAACGTATTTCTCCTGTATATGGTTGATTATCCATTGTATGGCTCACAGAATGAATCTGGCTTACAAAATTGTGAGCACATTTGAAAATGTAGCTAGAGTGGAGGAATTGATATGTGAGTTGTATGCTTATTATTCTAGCAATCCAAAGAGATTTTTGGAATTTCATAAATTTGTAATTAGAATGAACAGAAGGAAAAATACTTCTCAAAGATGTAGATACCAGATGGATATCTATGTATGAACCTACCTGTAGAATATTTGATGAATATCCTTCATTGACAGGATTTATGTATAAATACCACAGGGATGTAGATAAAGCTAAATATCTATTGTGGCATCTAATATACATAGAAACTTTAATCACACTATGCGGTATTTTTCCGATGTTGAGGGAGCTTAATATCTTAATAAAGCATGCACAAGATTGTTTTTCTACATAACAAACTTCATAAGACTCAGAAGACGTGTGTGTTGAAGTCTAAAATTTTTATATATTTCTGATGAGAGTTTTCAGGGTGCTGCTTTTGAAAACTAGAATGCATTGACAGATTTGAAAAATCCCAGGTGCTTCTTAAAATACAATATACATGATCATCTGTGTATAACAACACATAGAAAAGAGATTCCACTTCATACGTTCCAAAAAAAGAGTTGATATGGTTGTCTCAGAAATAGAAGAAGTAAAAGTGACACGGAATTTATATGATGCAATATTAATGGAAACCAAGAATAAGTTGAGAAAGATCTCTGAATCAGTTAGCTAAAGAGATCCAGGAAAGATTCAAAAATGATAAAATACTTGAAGTAATGGGAGTTGTAAATCCATAGTTTTGGAATTTTTCTGGGGGCAAACCTTATACATCTATCAGTCCTTTATTTGTCAAAAACATGAGTGATCTAACTAACCATTTCTCTAAGACTGAAAGATAAACAGAAGTTTATGTAGAAGGTATTTTACAAAGAAAAATACTTAGTTCCCAGTCAATGGATTTTGCTAATATTATGATACGAGAAGTTCACCTTCTACAAAACCCACAGGATTATGGTGCCATCAAAAGGATTTGGAAGGATATTTGTTCCAGTAGTATTCTAAGTGAAGATTTGAGTGAGTATATTAAGTTGTATGAACTCTATCAAACTATTATTATGGTCTATGTGGAAGATGAGAGGGTTTTTAGTGCACTATCCTTTTTCAAATTGAAAGTTTGAAACAGATTAGACAGGAATCTAGAAATTTGTCTGAGGTTGTATGTATCACATTACTTAGTGGAGTCTTTCCATTATGATAGAGCACTCACATTATGGAATTCACTAGCAGAAAGAAGAAGATTTAGTAACATTCTACCTGACCCAGGGGATGGAGACACATCCAAAGATCATGCTATAGTTGATTTCCAAGACACGAATGAAAGTGTTGATCTAGGACTGTTTCAATTCACATAGATTTCATTACAATAATTTAATGTAATAAATTATAACTATTGATGTATTTCATATAGAGATTACAACTTTCAATAAATGCAATATTAAATATTTGTTTTTTATATTTGGTTTTTAAACTGAAATAAGGAAATATCTGTCTTTTATATCTGTTAATTGATTTATTTTACATCTGCAAGATAATTAGAAATATAAATATTTTAAACAAACAAAAATCAAGTAAATTTAAGCTTCATTTATGTAAGCAAAGAGACAGAAACATAATTTGTATTATGTAGAAATCCAATAACAATATATAGTTACAATTCCAATTCCCAAAGTACTCTTGAAATCATTCTCTCATGTGACGGATTACTTAATGAAGAAAAGTATAAAATTCATAAAGCATTGTTGGCCAATACAATTATAAAAATGGGGTAGCAATACATTTCAAAGATTCTGGACAAGTTCTATCATATAAGGACACATTATGAGCTCATCCTCTTTTCTGCCTATGATTTTGAATCATAGTTGTCCTTACGTAAACCTCGCGGAATAAAAACAAAAAAATTGGTTGTCCACTATCTTTTAATTCCTACTACCAGTGTCGGAATTTTGACATACACACCTGTCACATGGTTAACTTCACTAACATATTGCATTTCAAAGCTTTCTTATGTAGCATATAAGGACACATTACGCAGGCCATCCTCTTTTCTGCCTATGATTTTGAATCATAGTTATCCTTACGTTTGCCACACGGAATAAAGAATTAAAAAACATTGGTTGGCCACTATCTTTTCATTCCTACACCAGTGTCAGAATTGTAACAACACACCTGTCACATGTTGAACTTCACTAACATATCGAATTTCTTATGTAGCAAGAGAAGATTGATATTTTTCTTACTGTTAGAGGTGGAGGAGTCTAATGTGTCTGTAAATAAGCTATCTGCTATAACTCCTGATGCCTACAAATATCATGCAACAATATTGATATTTTCAAGAATATTTTGTTCCTCCCTCGCTACGTCTCCTGCTGACAAAAGTGTTGCATTTGTGTCTGTCTTTTCCTTCAGTAATACTTCTGGATCCATCTTATGCTCCTTGATTATTCTTCTCAACAGTATTATTTTGTTTATTTATTACTATCAGTTTTTCCTTCAACTTTACAAATGAATTTAGGGTTTTGCGAGCATTCTTTAAATGTGCTTCAAATATAACCGCTTCTTTAAAAAAAAAATCATATTTTGCCTGCAAAACATAAATATACAAATTTTTAGTCTATTAGAAAAGTTAAAAAAATATATACTGACAGTGCTTATAATATTAGGATTTTATATTTAAAACATAAATCCCACTCCCCATAACTTTTTCTTTTCCTAGCATTTACTATTAAAACATTTGTCTTGTCTTTTAGCCCATTTGTTGTAGTAAGCATGTGCTTTACCATTCAGATTCTCCATACCTTGTTTAACATTATGTCTATAATTTCATCGTTGTAATTATTAGTATAGGAAATTATCCCTGACTGAGATTTATTTAGCAAAACGTCCTGCCTTACAAGTTGGCTCTCTACGACAGTGAACAATGAATGCCTTTGAGCGTGATTATGGTATCTTCTATTTATTTATTTTATTAAATTTTTTTCTCTTATCTCCCAAGACCGCACCAAATCCACATCAAACAGTACAACCTCTTGAATTGTTTCCCCCATACGATTTGATATCATATTTTCTAATATAAAATGTGTCTTTTCATCATCTATTTGTGGAGCGTTTGTTAGAGGAGGAGGTGAGTCACTGTCCTGTACATCATGCACATTTTTTTGTTGTGGTTGAGGCAGAGTAGATTGAATCATATCATTAGTGTCAAAATAGTTTCCCTTGTCAGCATTTCCAGTATCGAATCCCAAATACTCCTTGTCAAGGGTGATGTTGTTGAAAATTTGTGAGGTTGTTACACTTAAAATAACTCCTAATGAGAGTCCGAAAAATTCTATTGTTGCAAAATGAATAGTTCCAGCTGATTCTACAGGAAACCTTATATTCTTGCCTATAGATCTTCTTTTTGTTTAGACTAAACGTATTGGTGGTATTGGTGGCTGTACGTACCAAAAATTGTAGGGTAGTGCACCGCCGGAACAATGTAACACATCCCCCAATGATGATACAGGTCTCCTCGCAAGGTGTTCGGGATCCATAAAAGCTCCCCAGGTGTGTGTTAACATCCTGCATGCCCCGCTTAGCCCCCGCGTGCTTTTTTTTTCTCTTTTCCCCTCTTTTCTTTTCCTTTTGCTCTTCAGTTACAAAACCACCGCCCTTCCTGGGCGGCAGTCTCGTGACCGCTGCCCTAAGCACAGCGGTGGTCCTATAACTGCCGCCCTACTCAGGGTGGTGGTCATGCATATGATTTCCAAAATGCTCTTTTAACGCGACTCACATAAATTTAAACATTTACTAGCTTTTTTTCACCGCCTTGGGCTTGCATTAATGATTCTGGTTCCCTAGAATAGTGTTTTTCCATTGTTTATAGTTTAAGAGATCAATTTGGTTTTTACCTTGGGTAAATGTAAATCCTATAAATAGTTGGCTTGTGCTCAAGCAAATGGCCCCTCAAATTTGCCTCTGAATTTCTCATTACAATAGATTAGTCTTTCATTTTTGCTTAGAATTCTTAGTTTCATTCATTACATGCTTAGTTGGTGATTGTTATCTTGCCATTAGAAAGCCACATATCCATCTTGTGCAAATGCTGTCATCACTTCATCCAAATCAATTGGAATAGGATAGTTTGATTTCAATAGGAATCCATTAAAGTTGTAGGTTTTGCTCTTCAAATAGGATAGTTTCAGGTTCTGGACATTTTACGTTGTATGACTCGCAATAAATATCGCTAGGAATTGCATAAGCCAAGCTATGTACTCTTACGCCATCCCTCTCCTAATCACATTGTATTCAGTCTGTATCCTAAGCTGCCTTTATCCCAACATCTATTTCTATTGATTTTAGCATTATATGCTTTTTTGGATCCATGTGAACACGAAGGAACGAGGAGATCACAATAAGAGGACAAAATTACACACATGATCGGATTCACCACTGTTCTGCAAAATCCAGGTTCTAGCTTTCAAAGTTCTAATTAGAAACATATCAAATAGAGTAGCCAATCACTTTATTTCAGTCAATTTTACTTTCGATATTACCAGGGAAGCTGTGGGGATTGATAGTTTCTGAGAGACTATGATTCATTCCTCACTTCTGAGGTAGGATCGAGAGTCTTTCAAATAGATTAGATCAGTTATTTCATTGTTTAGAATAGATTTACAACTGCACAGGAAAGTAGCTATACTCGGTTGCTTTGTTTGTTTTAAATTCATCATTAGATTAATTGTCAATTTCTAGATATATTAAAATAGCTGCTCCTTCAATTTCATTAGATATAAAATCATTAGAAAAATACATAAAAATAGAGAAGTCATATATGCTATAGATATACTTCACATAGTTAATTTTACTTTGCTGCAATTGGATTTACATTGTTGCATTTGTATGACAATCACGGGACCTAGAGAGCCCAGGGAATACATATTCAAGCCAATCGTGCCTTAACCCAATCTCATCATAGAAATAACTGATATAGATCAGAATCTTAGGATCCAAGTCTTCCAAACAACGGCAAAATCTACAACAAGATCAGCCTCCAGTTAAGTGTGTTAAACATAGAAGACGATCAAGCACACACGTTTTGGTCAAATCAACCAAACTATAGATTACCCTAGATATATATCCGCATGACTGTGGAAGGGCTTGAAAGAGAGAAAACATTCAGTTGTGATCCTTTGGTCCCACAGCCAGACGCAGGAGACACTCTCACAGATATAGATACCAACTTAAGAATTCAAGTTGCACGAACGCCTGTGAGATACTCTGAAAAGATCACACAACTGTTAATTCTAAATATAGAGGCTGAGAAAGCATATGACTATTGGATACTAGGGATTAGGGACTGAGTCCGCGCATGACCATAGCATGACCACAATAAACACAAATCTATGGTTTTGACCCACAAATCCCATAGCCCAACGAATCCATAGGTGAATCAGACATAGATGCTGGCCTACATACATTAGTATTCAGATCTACTCCACTTCCACCTATCATCATCGAACAGTTATCCTTGTTAGACGTAGCAGCTAACGAAGCTAAGAAATTCTGGACTAGGCTAGAGAATCACCCATAGAGTCAATTATATTTACCATCCACCCTATGACCTTATCTGGAGACACACGAAACTATCCCAGGTCATTTTCCACGTATTCCACAACCCATAGACTAAATCACACCAGAGCTCGATATTGATTGGAGCCTTCGAGTAAGTCATCCTTGTTGATCGATCTATCACACCAGTTCAGGTTAGGAGGGCCTTCTTTTGCCTTAGATTCACAATTTCCACTAGTGTGTGTCGAAGACATCAGATTTCCTAACTAGTTTGTCTGCATCCCACGCATATTCGATCCCCACCGGCTGTCTCGGCATGACCTCGGGGAGGTCGGGTGGGAGGAAAAGTTACTTGTAGATTCCCATGCTCACTTGTCACTTTTCCATCGTACAAAATTGGTGAACCCGACGTGTGAAGCATGCAACCTTCTAGATACGAAGTCATATTTCTACTTGCTCTTTCAAAATAACATTTATTTCATCTTATTTACCTCATCATCTTTCACCATTAGGTTCACCAACAAAATTCGTGAACCTGACATGAAACGAAAAAATTCTTCTTTGTTTTCACTTCTTGCTTCCCCCTTCACTTTTTCCCATTATTCTGCGGGTATTCATATACCCCCCGAATATGTTGGGATTCGATGCATATGGTAGACCTCTCCTAGGTCTTGAAGCATACTACGCTCAACTGAATAGACAGTCATCACCCTCGCTCTCAGTGTGGGGTGATAACTATTCAAATAACCAATTATCAACACAAACTCCATCTCCAAGGGTCAGATATAACTCATCTTTCCAAACAGAGGAGTTGGATCAGCTCGCTCAAACACAACAAACAGAGCCTTCAGGCTCGAACAATATGACACTCACAGGAGAATCTAGTTCGTCTCCTCAAGTACTACTTAGACCAAAAATTAGTAGACAAGCTGACCCATACCTGGTTTTAGATAATGAACATTCAGATACGTTATGCCAGGAATGAACAACGTTCTCAAAGTATGTACCCACCTATAGGAGGTTTACAAACACAACCCGAGGTCTCTTTTCAAGAAAATACCTCCATGCCACATCATATAGGAAATGCCCTCAGGGAAACTTGGCAGGGCAACGATCAGTTCATAGCGGGATATCACATGCATATACTACACCAGGATATACAACAAACACCACTAAGGAAAAATACTGTGACTTCACCAAATGAAGTCATTTCAACATTAGTAGAAAAAGTGAGAGGGTTAGAACTTGCTCAGGAAAATCACCATTCTCAATTCATGCAAGCAGGAAATTCTATTCCTCCACACCATCCTAGCCAAGTAGACCTCCTCACAGGAATAGACACGTTAGGCATGACTCCTTTATATTCACAACAAACACCAATAAGAACCGCAATTTCTAACACCGCTCTGATACCTCCCAGTCTAGTACAGAATAATCCATTCCTAGACAGTACCCCTTCATACTTAAACATATACTCCAAATCATCACAAGGGGACATGTTCTCCTCTCCCGACATGTTTGCTCAAACACGGGGGCTACCTTATGCCCCTACCAACACATACACTACGCCATATCAACAACCCTTTCCACCTCCACTCCCTCAGTAGGCACCATTAATGGTCAAAACCTACGTGATAGGTACATATTCAGAATACTTGAAGGAGCCCTTAGATTTCACCATACGAAGCATCATGCTTCTAAGACCTCTTCCTGATTTACCCAAATACAAAGGTGAGGGATATCTGAATGCACATATCAAGGCTTACGCCACAGCCATTCGAGAACTACTCCCTTGGGATGGGGTTGTTGCTAAAATATTCCCCAAAACCTTGGAAGGTATCGCTCTCGATTGGTATTATAGAATACCTGAAGCTTCCATACATTCATTCAAACAACTCGTTTCCGAGTTCATCAAGGCATTTGACATGAACAAACTATTAAGAACAGGAATCAGGGAATTCTTGCACATTAAGCAGGAACACAATGAATCTGTATGCTCATTTCATCCAGAGGTGGCGTACAGTTCTTTATTCTTCAGCAAGTGCTCCAAATATGGACCAAATGGAACTATGTGTTTTATTCCTTCATTCTCTCAGCAGAGAAGTGAAGGAAGAAGTCCAGAAGTTCCCACTAAGACTTACGATGAAGTACTTGAAAGTGCTCTCCGAATAGATCAAGCGGCAATAGATAGCGGTCGTAAGACGTATGGAACAAACGGGAGGTTAATCACCACCAACCAGAATACTACGTCTTATCCTACTACCACAAGTGTCAATCAAGGACCTAAAATCCTTAATAGAAATCGTGGAGTGACAACAGATGGAGTAACTGATCAGGCCAAAAGGGTAAATGTTGTGAATACTCCACCGCTAATAAACAACCAACGAAACAACAATTTTACCCCAATAGTCAATACAGTGGATTTTAATCATCCACAACAACAACAACAACAACAATGGCGAAACCCTACACAGGGTCCAAGCCAAAACTCAACTGGATATCAAAACCAAAGCCAAAACCAAAAACAACAAATGTAAAACTTTAATCCTAATAGGCAACGGTTTGATCAGAGTTTTGGGCCACAATATACACCAAGTCAACAAACTAGGAATTACAATCCTAACTCGTATTGTGGTTTTCACAAAATCCGAGGCCATGACACTAGAATGTGCCGTGACTACAATAAATTCATGCAACGTTTGCCAGAGGAACAAAGACAACTTTTTATAGATATGTTCTTGGCAGATCCTACGTCACCAGCACCAAATACTTTTACAGGGGTAGTTTCCCCTCAAAATGCACCCCTCAAGATCTTCAATGATCCACTCCCAAATCACAACGACAAAAATTTAAATTCAAATGGGACAAACAAGGGTGTAATAATAGGAAACACATGATCATGAAGCCTCGACTTCATTAAACCCATTAGTTGTGCCACAATTAGGAAGTCAACCGTGACCCAAGATAGTCAGTTTAGTAGAGTTAGATGCTGAACTACCCATGGAAGCTATAACAAGGACATGAGAATATTCCTCTCAGCCAAATCCAAGTTACCTACTGGGGACAGATAACATCCAACAAATGTTAGTAAAACCCGTAGGTACCTACGATTTAATTAGTGATCTAACAAAAACCTTCTCACACATTTATTTTTTGGACTTACTAAAGAATTCTCCTACCCACAGGGCTTCTCTTTTAGAGGCATTAGGTTTAGGCCATCTAATTAACATCACTCCACCTCCCGAAACACAGGTAAACCATATAGACTTTGATATCCACCCTCCGGGGCAGCCGGATAGGGACACCGAATTCATATTCAAAATAAACAAAATGCCAACAGACGCTGAGATTACACACTGAGGTGATCCAGCCTTACATTTGCAAGTATGGGTTTATAACAATTATGTAAAACGAGCGATGGTTGACGATGGGGCAACAGTTAACGTAGTCCCCTTCTCTTTCCTCCAAAAGCTAGGGTATGGAGAAATGAATTGTTCCACGACTCGAAATACACTAAGAGGCTATGATAGCCTTAAAGCCACCTCAATTGGAACTATAATACTATCGGTCACCTTAGGGCCCAAAACAATCCTAACTGAGTTTTATATTATAGATCGGGAAACTAACTATAATATGATCCTTGGCCGACCATGGATACACCGTATGAAGGCTATCCCTTCTACGTTATTTCAAGAAGTAAGATTCTTACATTTAGGAAAAGTGTTCATAGCCAAAGGTGATCCAAAACCATTTGACATACACCTGGCTAACCTAAAGAAAAGACCAGGCATGCACTCGGATTTTGAACTCCCAACAAACCAACTTAATAAACCTACCGACGCGAAACCGGAAGAAAAGTTGGTACCTACGATAGATCTTGAAACTATGAGCCTAGCCAAGACAATCCCAGCCCTCAAAGATGAGGTTAAGATTGTAGAAACAGTATCATTAGGAACTACTGCAAAAATTGTTGAATTGCTAGAACAGGATCTACCAATGTTCCTACCATTTGATTCTGTAGGCATGGGATACACCCTAGGTGTCGGTTCTCTCCCAGCAGTAGATCTCTGCATGGTAGAGGTAGAAGATGTTAACACAACAAATATCCCAATGCCCATATTCCCAGCTAAGTATTGGACTCTCCATTTCGATGGAGCTAAATGTCGTTACGGAGCTGGGGCAGGTGTAATTGTTACTTCTCCCGAGGGAAGAATCCTACCATTTGCCTTTAAACTAAACTTTGAATGTACAAACAACGGCACTGAGTATGAAGCCCTCCTCCTTGGCCTCATCTTAGCTAAGAGGATCGGTGTTAATAATATCAGGGTGTTGGGAGACTCGCAATTGGTAGCAAACCAAGTCTCTGAGGTGTATGAAACCAGAGCCGGGCACTTACAGCTCTACAAAATAGGTGTACTGAATTTAAGCAAGGAGTTTGACTTCATATCAATTGAAGCAATCCCATGAGAACAAAATATTCTCGCTGATTCAATAGCAACCTCAGCATCGTGCTTTACTCCAAACAGTAAGTTAGAGGATACCCGTTTCATGGTATCCCTTCGTACTGAACCACTGATAAAAACAATGTCAAATCCTCTTTTAAATGGAAATGAAAACAAATCTACTATCCTAGACCACATCGATAGTGATACAACCACTCTTGATTTCTTAAACGCCTATGCAGCGTTACATCTCACCCATCACGTGGTAGATTTATCCTTAATCCCGCATTCATCCTCCTACTTCGGAAATCCCATGACAGAGCTTCCCCCACAAAAGGAACTTAGCATATACACAGTCGAAAATAGAGAGGATCTGGAATTACCTCCAGCCCCATCTGAGTTTGAAGAAGGTAACGCTTCTCTAATCAAAGAAACAATCGATATTAATATCAGAACGGAAGACGAACCAAGGATATTGAAGTTAGGATCCTCGTTAACTCCATCGGAAGTAGAAATACACACTCAAATCCTCAAGGAACATCGGAAGGCTTTTGCATTTAATTATAAGGAAATGACAGGGGTTGCACCACACATTGTGGTACATAACCTCGTCACTAAATCAGATGCAAAGCCGATTAAACAAAAATCAAGACCAATGAAACCTAAGGTAGCTCTCATGGTAAAAGAGGAGGTAAGGAAACTCCTCCAAGTAGGATTCATCAAGCCAGTCGATTACTCTCAGTGGATATCTAATATCGTTCCCATTCTCAAAAAGAATGGGAAGATACGCATCTGCATAGACTTCTGAGACATTAACAAGGCATGTCCTAAAGATGACTTCCTGTTACCATCCATAGACGTCATTGTTGATGCAACAGCTGGATTTGAGCTGTTGTCTCTCATGGATGGATTCTCAGGATACAATCAAATCAGAATATCCGAACAAGATCAAGCTAAAACCACGTTTATAACTCCTTGGGGAACCTATTGCTATGTTGTTATGCCATTCGGTCTCAAGAACGTTGGCGCTACATACCAGCGGGCTATGACGTATATATTTCATGATCTTATTCATAAAATTGTGGAATCCTACGTAGATGACTTGTTGGCCAAGGCCAAGAAGCGTTGTGACCATCTGGAAGTGCTTCACGTCATTCTTTCACGTCTGATAGAATACGGAGTCATGCTAAATCTAGAAAAATGTGTCTTTGGTGTAACAGGAGGGAAGCTCCTAGGTTACATTATATCATCATGTGGGATCGATGTTGACCCAACCAAAATTAAGGTTGTTCTCGAAATGGTCCCACCTTCAGATGAATCTGGAATCAGGTCATTTCTCAGAAAGCTTGGTACAATTCGGAGATTCATCCCGGACTTAAGTTTCGCCATTCATCCAATCAACAATCTACTCAAGAAAGATTATAGTATTGATTGGACCAAATATTGTAATGAAGCTTTCAACGTAGTTAAGCATTTCTTGTTATCACCACCTACGTTAATGCCACCTAAGCCAGATCACCCGTTAATTTTGTATTCGCGAGCTACCAATGTCTCGCTAGCCTATATGCTGGCTCAAGAAGACGATGACATGAGAGAACGTGTGATCTATTTCATTAGCCGAATGTTGCTCGACTATGAAACACGTTATACATAGGCAGAACGAGAATGCCTTGCCATAGTCTTTGCAACCAAACGCTTAAGACATTACATGCTAAATCAAGAAACAAAGGTCATTGTAAAGACAGAGCATTTACAAACTTTCCTCACGCAAGGGTCCTTGTCTAAAAAGGCTGGACGCTTTATAACCTTAATGGGGGAGTTTGAACTAACATTTGTAAATCAAAAGTCTGTTAAAGGACAAATCATCATGGATTGGTTAGCTGATAACCCACTAGACAGAGGCAATCTAGTAGATCTGGACTTTCCGGATGAATGCGTATACTACATCGAAAATAGACCTCCCATCTCTGAGTGTCCCTGGTATACTGATATTATTAATTACATCATGGATCATACGTATCTAGAAGGCATTACATCACAACAAAGAAGGTGGTTACGCATTATTGTAGCCAAATACGTCATTATAGAGCAAGTGCTCTATCGAAAAGCGTTCGATGGAATGCTTCTAAGATGTGTCGACACAGAAGAATCCAAGAAGATTCTCCACGAATCTCACAGTGGAATGTGTGGAGGCCACTTCGGTGGCCATGCCACCACTCGTAAAATACATCGAATGGGCTATTTCTGGCCTACTTTAGAACACGACGCAGTAGAGTTTGTACGAAGGTGTCATAAGTGCCAAGAATTCTCCCATGAGATCCACATGCCGGCACAAGCTCTACAACCAATCACTACTCCATGGCCCTTTTCTACGTGGGGCCTTGATTTGATAGGGAAGTTCTCTCCCTCGTCTACAGACGGCCATAATTTCATAATCACGGCCACCGAATATTTTACCAAGTGGGTAGAGGCCATGCCTCTTACTACTGTACCAGGTTCTGTAATCGCCAAGTTCATTTTGAACCAAATCATTTGCAGGTACGGTGTCCCGCAAATCATTATCTCGGATAATGGGACTTCTTTTAAGAATGATGAAGTTCACGAATTGTGCAATAAATTCAAAATAAGCCATCATACGGCCTCCTTGTATTACCCCCAAGCCAATGGACAAGCTGAAGCAACAAATAAAATGTTAAAAGCCATTCTCCTTAAAACGGTGAAAGAAAACAAACGAGATTGGCATTTGAAGTTATATCCAGCCTTATGGGCCCACCAAACCTCAATAAGAACACCAACAGGGGTGACTCCTTTCTCGCTAGTATTCGGGGCAGAAGCAGTTCTCCCGCTTGAGGTTGAAATACCCAGTCTCTGTATCTCATTACAAGGGATCCTAGATGAAGATGCTTACAGAGAAGCACGTCTTTCCCAACTAGAAAGCCTAGATGAAGCTAGGTTAGATGCTGAACAGTGGCACAGAGTCTATGCTGACCGGATGTGCCAGCAGTATAACAAGAAGGTCTATGAATGTGACATATATGAAGGTGATCTAGTTCTAAGGCTAGACAGCCGGATCGACAAAAAGACCGGCGAAGGAAGGAAGTTTCAGCCCAAATGGTTGGGCCCATACCGAGTCATGAAGGACTATGGAAATGGTGCATATCTCTTATGCACACTGGAAGGTGAGGAATTTGGTGAAACGGTCAATTCCCTACACCTTAAACGATTCTATGCATAAGCAACCAGCACTACTTGTATAATTATAGCTACATTGCATCTTCATATAGTTAGGATCATTTTGTCCACTTGTTTTGTACAACTTTGTGATCAAGGAATTTATTCTTAAAATCAATTCATTACAAACTTCTGATGGTATTGGCATAAACGCTCTAATCATACTTCTCATTTCCATGATATCATCAACTATTTCGGAATCATTTCATCAAATAAAGTTAGATATGACAAAGTCTTAACGGTAACCATACCAAGATCTGCATGCTTGTTCTCACTTTTGGTTTCTTCTTAGGATAGGTGTCTTGCCTATGGTCTGTTCTAGAAGCTTCATCGTGTCACATCTATCCCATATGAATATCTCTTTGGAAGTAAGAGCATGCTGACATTTTACTCAAACAAACAAGTCAAGTATAAATCAAACAGAAAATTTTAAATTTACACATTTCCTTGCCCCACCAACCTTTGGTGATGAGCTTGCGTCTCTTACTAGTGACGTAGGGTTGGGAAAGGATGGAAATGCCCTTACTCACCTATGCCTTGCCTATGGTGATAAACCCACGCTTCTTACTAGTAGCATGGGGCAAGGTGTAGGGGGTCCTCTTAACAAACAAACGTGAAAGGTCATAAACAAACAATTCAAATCTTGAAGTCTTGAGTCAAAAACAAATGAATCGGATGTCCAAAATTCCAAGAGAATTAAAAATCCTAAAAACCCAGATTTTGTCTACCATGTGGCCATCTACGGATCTAAGTCTAGATAAACCGCAAAGCAAGTTGCATCCCAAACTATGGAGTCACTCAAGTAGAGTAGGCTTGTAGCATCCTAATTTGGTTCCACCAAAGCTTTGTCTATCTTTCATCACTATCATTTCAACACATTTCATAACTTGTGCCCTTTCCAACTCTCGGTGATGAGCCCTCGCATCTTACTAGTTGCGTGGAGTTAGGAGTGGGGCAGGTTTATCTGCTCATCATACCGGCTTATCTTCACCACTTTGCCAAAACAGATATGAGGTATCAAAATTGCTTAAAGAAGCTAAAAATTCAAAATCACGTTGTATCTACATTATCATATATCAGCATCATGAAATACAAAAAGAAAGTAGACACTTGTATCATTTGTTCTCCATTGCATACATTCTAAAAAGCATATAAGCATAACATCATAGTTTACATGAGTAAATGGAAATGGAAGCAAAGCCATAAATGCTAAGAGTCTGATCCAAAAAGAATATATATATATATATATATATATATATATATATATATAAATGGTCAAAATTCCTATACAATGCCATCATGTGCTAAGCATGGTCAAAACACTCAAAGAGCCCAGGAAGTACACAAATATCATACAAAAATCTAAGAGAGCCAAGTGGCTTCTCAACCCCTATGAGATCCCTCTGAAGGTGCACGCCCACACCTAGGACTCTTGCTATGCCAGCACTCTGAATTCACGGAGGGCTCACAATCCCGAGGGGTAGCTGTGGTCTCGCCATGAGAATGACTCCTCATCAGGTGCTCTGCTGTCCTATACCCTGCCAGCTCAGTACGGAGGGTAGATACCATCCTAGCCACATGCCAGATGGGGGAAAAGATGTCAGTATGTCTGCCAGCTGCTGAGGGCTCCCCTGCATCCAAGATAGCTCTGCACGGGTCCTCTCCATGGGGATCATCAGGGTATTGGTGCATACCCTGCGAATCAAGTCTCGCCACTCATCGGCGGTCTCTATAAACAAAGGAGAAAATGAATTAGAAATAAAACAAGAGATAAAACACAAGTGTAAACAAAAGGAGAGATAGCAATTAAAGCAATCCTAACTCAAATTAAAAGGGAGGATAACTTACTCGGGTCACCAGGCCTCCAGGATGGATCTCTAGGGTCAGCACCTGCCACAGATGCCGCCGCTGACTGAGGTGCTCCTCCCATGGCTGGAGCGATGTAGCATCCCACAATGGACTCATCCTCCCCACCATGGCCCTGGGAGAGTGGCTCCTCTGAAACTAGAGTCACCCTCTCTGCACTCTGCTCTGCCCTCTCTGCCTGCATAATATCCTGAGTGTCATGCCACTCAGGATCACTTTCCTCCTTAGTCTCCTCCTCTGTCTCTCCCCCTGTGAACTCCTCAGACTCAGAGTCTATGTCGATGGGGTCATCACTGCTATGGGTAGGACCCGCGGACAATCTGAAGTAAGGGTGCCTGAGGAGCACCAGCTCTCCCTCAGGCACGTACTACCTGCCTAGCCGCAATAGGAACGCCAGGGGTAACAACTGTCCAACCCCGGCCCCTAGGACCCCCTCTGGCCTCTCAAACTGACCTGTATACTGGCACTACCGGGGGAAGCATACCCATGTAAGGTAGGCCAAACTGCTGAGGAACTCGGCCAAAGGGGTGTATCTCCACTCGCCCTACTCTGTCAATGAGCTGCCCTGTGGTGGAGCAGGAGATCAAAGTAAGAGCCTCCTCACCCCATAAACCTACCATGGCCTGATACGGTGTGGCCTCCATGTCATCGGTGGTCAGAGAAGCAACTGGCTGATGAGGTGCTCTGAGCACTAACATATCTGTCCATCTGGCTGCCCTCATAGCTCTGGGATCTGCCACCTCTACACCTCTGCCATAAGGGATGAAGCGCTCGTAAACCCAACTCATAATCAGGGTCAGGTGGCTCAAAGACTGCCCCTATAAATGGACTACCCTGTATAAGTCATGGTAGGTAGTCCCAAGTATATCTGCTCCCCAGGTGTAAATCTGGCCATGTCCCTCGATCTGTGCAATGATGGGGGACCAACAGTATAGTAGTGTGTCTCCTCCCTTGTCCCCGATCAATCTCGAGGCAAGGATCCCCATAATAGCCTGGTGAATCAAGGGGATAGGCAGGCTAGGAATAGATCGGACCCTCACCCCCTTCTTCGATCCAGTGGAGATAACTGCATCTCCCATATAAGAAGCCCACTGTGCTATCTGGGCCCGTGAACCTGCTGTCTCAAGGGTGAGTCGTCTCCCGATGATCGGGACCCCCAGGATACGGTAAACATCCTCCAAAGTGATGGTCCACTCACCTCGGACCCCTGGTAATCGGAAGGTGTTCCGATCAGCATCCCAATAGGAAAATAAGTCACAGAGTATGTGACTGGATGGTGCAACATGTGGAACCCGCGATATACGCAGTATACCGGCCCTCTGTAGAGTGTCCTGCTCATCCTGTAAAAGGGCATCTAATACTGTGGGAGCCAGTCACACTCTCTCTCTCGGCTCCACCGAATGTACTCCTCCCTCGCCTGCATACACCCAAAAACACACAAAACAGAGCAAGTTAGCATCCAAATGACATTAGAAAAATCACGAAAACACATAAAGATGCTAAAAATGCAAAAACAATTTCAAACAAGTGTTCTTTTGGCATTCTGTGAAGAACCGCCGCCCTGAGCAGGGCGGCGGTTTCGCAACCGCCGCTTTAAAGGTGGCGGTCGTGTCCCGAAAACCCACGTGGGTTTTATAACTTAAAAAAGCCAAAAAAAAACATGAAAAAGGACCATTTTAACTAAAAACAAAGCCTACCCAGTAGGCGCCCCCCCTAGATGGACCTTTTGAACCTAACATTTTCAAAAATGACCCCCCCACGACAAAGATTTTAACAATTTAAAATTTTGGGGGTAAAAATGATAAATTGATCTCGCGGGTCAATGTTCCACTCGCGGAGGCATGATTGTTATCTTGTCACGAACGTTTTGACTCTACTCTCGTAAGAAACTGTCACCGTGGGTCCCAGAGCTCAAAACCAACCAAATCAACATGCACAAATGAATAGGAAAATGGGCCCACTTTCATATATATAGCAACCTGACTCATTTTTTGAATCCCTTTTTCACAGGTTTGGAGTGCCAACGGAGGTAAGTTCTTACCCCCGCACAAATGGTACGTCCTCATTTCATGTTATTTTAGCATTTATTTTCTGATCTATTTTGTCTATCTGCACTTGATTCCTCTTTTCATTTTGCAGGTGGTGGGAATTTTGGATGGCGTCATTGCGACACACGGACGTATCAGGTATAACTTCCAACTTCCCATTTCGGGACCGCCATACTCGGACCCATCGTTTTACGCCTCTTCATGGCTAAAACGCTTCTCCGAGGGGGCAATATGTACGTACCCAAAATTGTAGGGTACTGCACTGCTGGAACAACGTAACACGTGCCCCAATGATGATACAGGTCTCCTCGCAAGGTGTTCGGGATCCAGAAAATCTCCCCAGGTGTGCGTTAACATCCCGCATGCCCCGCTTAGCCCCCATGTGCTTTGTTTTTCTCTTTTCCCCTCTTTTCTTTACCTATTTCTCTTCAGTTACGAAACTGTCGCCCTGCCTGGGTGGCAGTCTCGTGACCGGCCCATCAGGGTGGCGGTCTGTAACCGCCGCCCTGCTCAGGGTGGCGGTCCTTCACGCATTTTCCAGAATGCTCTTTTAACGTGACTCACGTAAATTTCAACGTTTACCAGCTTTTTTTCACCGCCTTGGGCTTGCATTAATGATTCTGGTTCCCTGGAATAGTGTTTTGCCATTGTTTATAGTTTAAGAGATCAATTTGGTTTTTACCTTGGGTAAATGCAAATGCTATAAATAGTTGGCTTGTGCTCAAGCAAATGGCCCCTCAAATTTGCCTCTGAATTTCTCATTGCAATAGATTAGTCTTTCATTTTGCTTAGAATTCTTAGTTTCATTCATTGCATGCCTAGTTAGTGTTGTTTTGTTGTTAGGAAGCCACATATCCATCTTGTGCAAGTGTTGTCATCACTTCATCCAAATCAATTGGAATAGGATAGTTTGATTTCAATAGGAAGCCATTAAAGTTGCAGGTTTTGTTCTTCAAACAGGATAGTTTCAGGTTCTGGATGTTTTATGTTGCATGACTCGCAATAAATCCCGCTAGGAATTGCATAAGCCAAGCTCTGTACTCTTGCGCTATCTCTCTCCTACTCGCATTGTATTCAGTCTGTATCCTAAGCTGCCTTTTCCCAATATCTACTTCTGTTGATGCTAGCATTACACGCTTTTCTGGATCCACGTGAGCATGAAGGAACGAGGAGATCACACTGAGGGGACAAAATCACACACACCATCAAATTCGCCACTGTTCTGCAGAATCCAGGTTCTAGCTTTCAAAGTTCTAATTAGAAGCATATCAAATAGAGTAGCCAATCACTTTATTTCAGTCAATTTTACTTTCGATATTGCCAGGGAAGCTGTGGGGATTGATAGTTTCTGAGAGACTATGATTCATTCCTCACTTCTGAGGTAGGATCGAGAGTCTTTCAAATAGATTAGATCAGTTACTTCATTGTTTAGAATAGATTTACAACTGCACAGGCAAGTAGCTATACTCGGTTGCTTTGTTTGTTTTAAATTCGTCATTAGATTAATTGTCAATTTCTAGATATATTAAAATAGTTGCTCCTTCAATTTCATTCATATAAATTCATCAGAAAAATACAAAAATAGAGAAGTCATATATGCTATAGATACACTTTACATAGTTAATTTCACTTTGTTGCATTTGGATTTACGTTGTTGCTTTTGTATGACAATCACGGGACCTAGAGAGCCCAGAGAATACGTATTCGAGCCAATCGTGCCCCAACCCAATCTCGTCATAGCAATAACTGACATAGATCAGAATCTTAGGATCCAAGTCTTCCAAACAATGGCAAATTTACAACAGATCAGCCTCTAGTTAAGCGGGTTAAACATAGAAGACGACAAAGCGCACACGTTTTGGTCAAATCAACCAAACTACAGATTACCCTAGATATATATCTGCATGACTGTGGAAGGGCTTGAAAGAGAGAAAACATTCGGTTGTGATCCTTTGGTCCCACAGCCAGACACAGGAGACACTCTCACAGATATAGATACCAGCTTAAGAATTCAGGTTGCACGAACGCCTGTGAGATACTCTGAAAAGATCACACAACTATTAATTCTGAATATAGAGGCTGAGAAAGCATATGACTATTGGATACTAGGGATTAGGGAATGAGTCCGCACATGACCATAGCAGGACCACAAAAAACGTGAATCTATGGTTGTGACCCACAAATCCCACAGCCCAACGAATCCATAGGTGAATCAGACATAGATGCTGGCCTACGTACATTAGTATTCAGATCTACTCCACTTCCACCTATCATCATCGAACAATTATCCTTGTTAGACGTAGCAGCTAACGAAGCTAAGGAATTCTGGACTAGGCTAGAGAATCGCCCATAGAGTCAATTATATTTACCATCCACCCTATGACCTTATCTGGAGACATACACAAAACTATCCCAGGTCATTTTCCACGTATTCCACAACCCATAGACCGAATCACGCCAGAGCTTGATATTGATTGGAGCCTTCGAGCAGTCATCCTTGCTGATCGATCTATCACACCAGTTCAGGTTAGGAGGGCCTTCTTTGCCTTAGATTCATAATTTCCACTAGTGCGTGTCGAAGACATCAGATTTCCTAACTAGTTTGTCTGCATCCCACGCATATTCCATCCCCACCGGCTGTCTCGGCATGACCTCGGGAGGTCAGGTGTGAGGAAAAGTTACTTGTAGATTCCCACGCTCGCTTGTCACTTTTCCATCGTACAGCAATTTTGTGCATCAGCATGATTTTGATCATCATCACCTGTTTCAGTAGTTTCTGAATACAATAAATGTAAAAAACAACAATAGAAATATTAAAATACAGTACTACCTAGTACCTACATAATCTATATTAGTTGTTTGAATTAGTTAATTATATCAATAGAAAACTTCATACTTGTAGTTAATTGTGATGGTAGATGTGATGCACATAGTGACCCCTTAGGTCACTTTTTACGAGGAGCTCTTAGTAGTGTTGAGTCTGTTGAATCCATTTCAGAATCAACAAAGACATGTGCAGGCGCTTTACCTCGAGCAATTACCTCCTTATGAGTTGTTACAACAATAATTCTTCTCTGCAAAAGAAAATCTTACAATTATTATTTTATTGAAAAATATTGAATTTGAAATTATTATAACAACAAAACTATAAAAGTAACAATTACATGTTGTTCTTTAAGAGTTAGACCAATCATTTTATCATTAATTGCAGTTGGAATTTTAGCTTTATGAAATTCATAGAATGCTTCCTGACAGAAAGCAATAATAAAATTGTAACAAGAGAATACAATCTTGTATTTATTAGATTGATTAGCATTGCGGGCACGAGAGACATATATTTTTATTCGGTTGGACAAATATGTGCACCAATCGAATTGTTAACCTGCTAGTGTCCAAAATAAATATTGAACTGACCAATATAGAATGTTTATAGATCTTCCCTATAATACAATCCTGGCCTGAAAAAGTGATGCAACTGCAAGAAATAATTGGTTTGTAATACCTTGAATAAGTAGGCATCGTGATGAATGATTAAGAGGAGATGCAATAACAGAAAAAATGTTAGAGGATTGGTTGGTGGACAAATGTTAAGAGAAAAGGAATTTGAAAATAATAAACTTACCATCAACTTGCACATTGTGATGAGACTCCAATTTTTTTTGTCTTCATCTGTGAGGACAACCTTTGTAGTAACAAGCAGCTTATTTTTGAATGGTAACCCAGTTAACTAATGTACGTCTATGGGCTCAATTGTGAATGAAATTTGACGACGTCTCAGATGTACCAAGAGAACGAAAATTTTTCCATCATTCTCATTGTAAGAGGTGAGAAGGTAATCAAGCACTGAAGTATCAGTATCGAATTGGGGCATGTCCATAAGCCCGGTAAATTTTGATTTTCCGAGCCAATGCTTTTGTGCGTCTTTTGTTTTTAGAAGGGCTACAATATGTGGGAACATGAGGTTTTTGTATTGGAATTTGGGTGTAGGAGTAGATTTGGTGCTTTCCATTGTTGAAATTTGAGAGAACTTTAAAAGCTGGAGAGCTCAGAGCACTAAAAATTTTCATAGAAAAGTGAAGAAATGAACCTTGTAGGGGTATTTATAGGGTTCTGAATGGGTCAAAGGACACATGGCTAAAAATTATTGGCTAGCCAAGGTGGCCACCCAACCCAGAATTAATAAACCCATCCAACCATTATTCATCTAACCCCTCAACTGACCAACCCACTATCCAACCCTTTGTTGTCCAACTCCTTAACCATCCAACCCATCAACCATCTAACCCACCCACCCAACCGTTATCCATCTAACCCCTCTATCATCCAACTCCTTTAACCCTCCAACCCACCTATCCAACCTTGAATCATTCAACCCCCAACCGTCCTATCCACCCATCCAACCCTTAGTCTTCCAACCCCTCAACCAACCAACCATCCCATCCAAACCCATGCCCACCCAACCCACCTGTCTAACCCTTACCTGTCCAACCTCATAACCATCTAACCTAGTCGTACAACCCTTAGCCATCCAACCTTCCTGTCCAACCCACTCATCTAACCCCTTACCCATCCAACCCACCCATCCAGCCATTCATTGTCCAATCAACCCGTCCAACCCACCCATCCAACACCTTAACCGTCCAACTGACCCATCCAACCCCATAGCCGTCCAACCCAGTCGTACAACTCTTAGCCATCCAACCTTCCCATCCAACCCTTTGTTTTCCAACCCACCCGATCAACCTTCCTACCCAATTTGCATGCTAACCTGCCTGGCCTACTTTGTGAAACCAGGGAAAATTACTCTCTGTGAAATTGCCTTTGCCATGAAACATTTTTTTAGAAATTTTCCAATGATTTGAAAGTTGATTTTTGAGATTCACCAAAATTTCTAAACTAATTTTTTAGAGGTACCTATTTAAAATGAACCCTGTGATGTAGTCTCACCCCTAAACATAAATTCACACTTTTATACAAGCATGCCAACAATAATTTAGTTCAACATTTTCTCAAAGAGAGAATCTTAGCATAATAAATAAACCAATAAGAGAGAGAGAGAGAGAACAAGGGATTTAATCTACAATTTACATAGATTTAAATTAGATTACACATATGTTATAATTAAATTCCTTATTTAATATTTAATTAAATTATGGCAGAAAAGTGAAAGATTATATTGACTTAGAGAGAAATAAGAGAATTTGGAAAAATCTTAGGGTGGATAAAGTTGATTTGGAACCTGCAGTTTCCTTTCTACAAGAACAACTGGATCTTATTCCTCTAAATCAAAATGACTCCAAGGATAAACTCATTTGGGTGAATTCATTTGATGATGACTACACTGTCAAATATGGACACAATACCTTCTTTGAGAATATAAAATGTGAGTTCAACTGGAATCAAATTTGGATGCCTGAAATAACTCCTAAGGTAAATATTTTCCTTTGGCTTGTGCTTAAAGGGAAAATTATGACCAATGATAATATGGTAAAAAAGGGATTCATTATGCCAAATATGTGTTGCATGTGCATGAAAGAAGCAGATGATATAAAGCATTTACTACTTCATTGTGATTATGCTACAAAGGTATGGGGTCTAATTTTTACAAAATTTAAATTTGAATGGATTCTTCCACATAACATCTTGCATGCTTGGAATCAGTGTGATCCCCCCTAAAAAAATTGTATGGTTAGAAGGTTATGGAAATTGGTATTTCCTCATACCATCTGGAAACTTTGGAAAACCATGAATGAAATCATCTTCAAGAATCACAGACAATTATCTAAAAAAGTACTAAAGAAAATTATTATAGGGGTGAGAGACAACCTTGAAAGATTCAAACCTCTACAAAACAAGAATTATCCTTAGGATGAAGAAGCTATAGTCTCAACATGGAACCTTGTCATTGTCCAGAAAACAATTTAAACTAATGTAGACAGATCTTTGATATATTGGATTCCACCTCATATTCATTGGTACAAGCTCAATTTTGATGGAGCTTCAAAGGGAAACTCTAGAGCTATAGGTGGAGGAGAGATAATTCGAGATCACAGAGGTTGTTTAATTGATTATTATGTTGGTAATATGGGGCATCATTTAAATCATTATGTCGAAGCCTTATCAACATTATGGGTTATTAGAATAGCCAAAGAGTGCAATATTGCTAACCTCACAATAGAATGAGATTCAATGAATATTGTGTATCATTTAAACCAAACCCCGAGTTAGAAAAGCAAGGATTTTTTTATTGAATCTATAAATCTTTGTAAATATTTTACCACTTTTCAAATAATTCACTCATATAGTGAGGGAAATAAAGTGGCAGATACCCTAAAAAATATTGGGGTTATTAGCAAAAGGATGGACATATGGTATACTTATGAGTCATTACCTAGCCATGTACAAAATGCAATCATCAATGATAACAATGATGGTCCACTTGAAGTTCGTGGTTAAGAATATGATGTCCTTCACACAAGAGCAAGCTAAGAATATGACAACTCAATCCCAAAAGCTTACCATGAAAGATAAAAGATATAACTCCTCACACACTTTTTGGGTAAAAATAAAAGCTGATAAAAGGTGACTTTTAGGTGGTTTCAAGAAAATTCTGAAGGATAAAGAAGGATTTTGTAGTGATCAAGATAGAGCAAGAATGGGAGGAGCATCATGCCAAATTGAGCTAGTTTGTGACCCTGTTTGGAAAGATAATGCAAAACTTTGGAACTATATTCCGATTGGAGGTATTTTGAGTCTCATTGAATGAATTCAAGGCCATGATCATCATATCTCTCTACAGTTCATGGGTGGATGGAAAAATAGAGTTGTAACGTGTGGAGATAAGACCATACATGTGATAGAAGAGCTCATTGTAGAAATCACAGGCCTTAGTTTGGAAAGAAATAGGTTTTTCAACAAAAGAGTTGACAAGGAAAAGAAAAATAAAAGATGTGTGGATGAGGGAGAAAATATCAAGTTTTTAACTGCTACCATAAAGGTCACCTCTATCCCAAATCCTTTCGATGAGATTACAAAAATGATGGTTCAATATGTGACTCTTGAAGGCAAGTATATTCCAGTTCCTCTCAAACATTTAGTCTTTTTAAATCATTTTAGGAGGAATGTAAAATTTTGTTTCCCACATTTCATATTAAACTCACTAGAGCACTCTATCCTTCAAGTCTAAAATCACGCTCATGCAACCCCCCTTCAGTAAATAATTATCCTTTTACTGCACCATTTTTTCCTAGCTCAAAATCCTACCATTCCCCTCACCCATACCCCTTCTAATCCAAACCCCACCCCTGCTCCCATCATCCAGCCCCACCACTTTGAGCTAGAGGCAAATTAGAACCAAAAATCCCTCCTTCCCCCTCAATCACCCTTTTCCCCCAAAAAGAACCCTTCGTAGTAGTCAACATAAAGAGGTAGAACTTGCAATAATTCTACTACACATAGGGCAACTAAGGCCAAGAAGAGAGGAGGTAGAAAACAATGGAGAACTGTAGAAGTGATTGAAGGATATGGAGAAAGAACTAGAGACCTTGAAGAAAGACCTAAAGCAACTAAAAAAAATGGAAAGAGGAAAATGGAGGAAGATCCCAAGCTTATTGAAAGCCAAATACAAGATATCTATAAAAAACTTACCTCTCTTGATAACAGGGTTGTGCATATTAAGGGAATACATGAGTCTATTAATAAGGCCCCCAAAGTTGTTTACAACTTCTTGGAATAACAAGTGAAGAATGTTTGTATGCTCAGTGACATCCTGGAGAACATTTGGGGGGAAGGACCAACACAAGCCCAAGTTTTCAGCTAGGTTAACAAGAATGACCCCACTCAGGTCACTACCATCACTTTATTCAATGCCTTGTAGGACTTGAAGAGAACTGTAGATAAAGCATTCAAGTGATGTTTTTATCTAATATGCTGATATCTAGCTATTTTATTGTTATTACGTTGTTGTTTTTGTGATTTTTAATAGCAGATACGTAGGTTTTTTGGTACTTTGTTGTGTAGTTGTGCTTTCATGTAAAAAAATTGATATTGATCACTCTTTGAACTATTTCTTTGTTGTATCTGGCTTCTAAGCCTTTTTGTAATGGGTTATACTCCCTCCTAAAAAACTATTTTCTAATAATAATATAAAAAAAATTATGTGGAGGAAATTTAAAGAATATAAGACTTAAATACCACTTGTTTTCAAGTTATGAATTTTTGTGTTCATTTAATGATGTTTCCCTCAATAAAATTCCCTACTTTTCTTTAATTAAGAATATCGAGGTTTATCTACAAGTTTAAGAGAGAACAAATCAAGTTCCAAATTACTCAATCAATAAAATTTTATTAAGTACAATTTGGTTATTATAAATTACAAGGTTCCAACCATAATGCCCCTCCTTATATGTCTTAGGGTTGATTTCATTCTAACTTCATAATGATTAAAACCCACAATAATATCAACACTATGATTATCACAATATCCTTCCTTTGTAAAGTTGGAATAATTTAATATTGACCATTCATTTGTTACTTTTAAGAAAAGGGAACACACGAGGATTCCCATTTTAGCTCAATTAGAGAAAAACCATGAAGTAAAAAAAATCTAGGTAGCAAGATCACATTTCCCTCAAGGTAAATAACACATTAGGTCCAAAATATGATTTTGGGGATCACAAGAAAGATTAAGAAGAAAACAACTTGTTCTCACAAAGGATGACAACAAAATTGCTATGGGGTAATTTTCACATATGACTCTAACCCTTCAATTAAATGCACAACAAGAATTTTTTTTAGAGTGATAAACAAAAAGGTACTCAACAAAAGGTTCCTACCAAGGAACAATACAACCAAGGTTTCTTTATCAAATTGAAGGGATTGACGATACTCAAATTCCATATTACACATATATGTGAGTGATAGATCATGAAGTTTCATTAGTTTATCTTCCATGAGTTTAATATTTTCACTTATTTTCTTTAGTTCCCACCAGACGAGAATATGTTACAAGGGTAAGTATAAAGGACAATTTAGTCACAATCTATTTGATTTCTTTGTCCCATTTCTAGTCTTATTTGTTTCATCGTATGGCTACAACCACATTATGAAAGTTAATTACTATGATACAAAAAAATTTTTTAAATATAACACACTTTTCATAAACATGTGATGACTTACAATTTCCCTATCATCAATTTCAATCCTTTTCAACTTACTAAACTAAATATACCTAACTAAATAAAACAATTCTAATGAGCAACCTAGTTTCTTTTTCAAATGAATTATATAATTTAAAGAGGACTATTTACAATTCAAATTTGAGTGCACTAATCATTTTCATATTTATTACATCTCCTACAACTTGCATCTACCAGGGGTCAAGACAAAACCGACATGCATTCCACCTCTCTAATGTAACAAAGCTATAATACAACTGCATTAATAATTTAGAGAGAGAGAAAGAGATCATCATTTTCCACAATATTTCATATTAGAATCTCTTTTCTAGGTTTGGGAGAAGTAGAGATAATTTTTTGTTTTCTTCACACAAGTAATATATTTATTTACATAAAAAAGTGTGAGTTAGGAGAGAGAAAATTTGCAATCTCAAAATAGACTTCAATATATGAGGCACCATTAATGGATGGGTTTATTGTAGAAATTTTATTTGATTATCAAATATAAGAAAGGTATGGCTGAAAATTTATATGATATGATGTTTATATCTCCTTTACCTTAAACTACCACTTATTGATCCTTTTGTGTGTGAGTCTTACATAGAAGGATATGAGCAAGACTCAGATTTTGGGGAGTTATTTTGTGAAGAAAAGAAGACCCAAAGTGTGGGTTTTAATCCCAAGGGAGATCTCTAAGATGGGTTACTCCAAAAGATGTTTTTTTTTTTTCATGCCTAAGGAGGAAATTGTTCAGTGGATGAAAGAAGAAATTACTTCTATGGTTGCAGGAAATTTTGGTTTTACAAAGTATTTTGTATAGTTATAAAGATATGTTTATTAACCTAATATGCAAGTTGATATTTCCAAGTTTATAAGATGATGTATATTATGTAGTACTAGCAAGCCTAGTAATAGAAATTTGGGTTTATATACTATTTATAATTCCTTCTAGGCCATGGGAAAACATCTCCATAGATTTTGTAGGGGGGTTGTCTATGTCAAGGAAGGGGCATGCATAAATTTTGTGTTTTTGGAATGGTTTAAAAAATGTGTAATCTTATTCCTTGTTGGAAGACCCTAAAGGGAAGTGATACAAATGTGTTGTTTTCACTAATATGTTGGTTCATTTTGGCTTTCCTAACTTTAATATTCCATATCGGGACCATAGATTAGTTATCAAGTTTTGGGCTACGTTGTAGGAGTAAACTGATACAAAGTCAAAGTGGTTTATCACTTTCCACCTAAAAATTGATGGGCATACCAAGGTGGTAAATAAAACATTGGTATAACTCTTCAAATCATATAATATGAATCTTCCTAAGATATGTGATGAGAATCTAGTATATATTCAACATTCTCATAATAGGTTGGTTCATGATTCTACTAGTAAAAATCCTTTTCAAGATCATTTTTTCTATCTACCTACATCGTTATTTGATGTTTCTTTAAGACCACCATGTAAGAACAATGGTAAAGTGGACCCGGAAGTCTAAAAAGATAAGAAATTCATTGAGAAAATTCAATAAATATACCTCCATGTGCAAGATAGGTTGAAGGATTCAAAAGCCAAGTACAAAGCATGACATGATTGTTAGGTAAAACCTATAATGCTTAGTAATTATGCATTTTAGATTAGATTTACCATAGGGAATTTAGTTTATTAGTATATGGTTAGTTACATTATTTTTTTATATTGTTTTATAACCATATTTGTTTTATTTCACTTTTGTATCATTTTTTGCTCATTTTATTGCACATGTATAACCAAATTTTGTTGTGTAAACTATTATGCAATATCTATAAATATTGTATCCTTCTCACATTGTAATTTGATTGATTGAATATCAATAAAATCATTAGGATTTCATCTTTCTTCATCATCTACATTTGGTATCATAGTTGGAGAGAGAAGTGTTGAGGTGTGTAGGAGAGGTTGCAGGAAATTTTGGAGGACTTGGAGAAGCTTGAGCAATATATGAAGAGTCATTGAATCCATCTGCCACTTCCCAGCCCCATATCCAACCTCTCATACTCATTGCAATTCAAAATAGGTCTCTGAATCAATTTGCAAGAATATCAATCAAAATTGGTGTTTTACTATGCATTGGGTAAGGAGGAGTCCTCAGGCACTACCTCGTGTACCAAATAACAATCCAGAGGAATCTAGAAAATTAGAAATAAAAAATCATGATTTTTTTTCAGTAGGTGTTTATCTCAAAATTTAGAGATCATCTCTAGATTTAACAAACCTCTAAAATTTAGAGGCATTTTTACAGAGTTGGTTTCCAGACCAAGTTGGCTAGTGGGTGAGTCAAGTTGTATTGGCAAGCTGCATCGAGATTTGCACCAAGCTACTAGGGGTGAGTTGGGGATGATCTCCCATCGAGTTGCATAATTTACATTAAATGAGTTGAGATTGAGATCTAAATCAAGTTGGACTATTAGTCGAGTTACATTCATCATTGAGCTATGATCCAGTTTCAAGCCATTCATTGATCTCTCTATAATGAGTTGGGCTAGTTTAGCTTCACAACACTAAAAATCAAGCCATGATAAATTTGTATTCACATCGGCAGGTGGGCGAGTTACCAACAACAAGGGTAAAGTGAGCCAAACACCAAATACTTAAAAATTGAGTCTCATGGCCAATCCCTTCAAGGCCAATCATATACACTAGCCAAGCTGTTAACCCCATGTGTTGAGTTATGGATAAAATCAAGAATTTTGAAAGAAAATATTTGTGATTTTAGGCATGTTGGACCATCATTATGAGTTGGATCTATTCCACCCAATAAAAATTTAAGGAACACATGAAAAAAAACTTATTGAAATGGTGGCGAATATTTCTTAAGCAAGATTCATTGGGATGGTGAATCTTACAAAAAATTCTATCGTGACTATGGTGAAACTGAAAAAAACATTTAAAATGGTTATAAATGTAAAGGAGAATCTTATCTAATTTCGTAATTTTAAAAAATATTTTGGTGAATTTCAATTTTCCTCTTCAAGTTGGATTTCATTTTTCTAATCTATTGATAGTATGAAGTGCCTTATATACATTCCTTACTTAACCAAAAAAAATATTGAGTTATGAAATTTGGACCCGTTTTTCCCAATCCTTACTAGGATTTAACCTTAACTATTGATCCATCAACCACTTGTCATCATTTCATGCTATTTGGGGAAAACCCATGATATCTCAATCCTTCCTTGTGAATCCTACTTGAATTATATCACATCCATCAATCTCTTACACTATGTCAAAATATTATCATATTTTGGCTCCGAAGTCTCTTGCCTTAGTCTTTCTTTACTTTGACACTTTTCAACATTTTTTCAAAAGGTTTCCCATGAAGCCTTTCATTCAACATGCTAGGAGATATATTTTATATATACACACATATGCATTTCATTCCTTGGAAAATGTGAGATAATTCCCAAAGGAAAATTTACGAAGACATCCATTGTCATGGCTCAAAATGACTGTTAGTTGAACCAATTAAAATCAACATGCAAACAAATGGTCCTCAAAATTCCTTAATTAAATCATGTCACATAGAATAGAATCCATATTCTAATTTTAAGAGTAGATAATCCTTTAATTAAATAGATAGTTTAAATGTTTAGTATATTTGATCATATCAATACACACACACACACACACACACACACATACAAGTGGAAAATTTATTCAAATTTCAAAGTTCCCTCTAAAATGTTGGTGATTTTGATGCAAGGGCACATAGAATTCTTAGCAATCCAAACATGTTTTAAAATCTGGTTTTTTCAATTTAAAGGTGATTCATTACCAAAAAATATATTTATATTAGAATTCATTTGGATATGTGAGTGGTAAATAATAACATTTATGAATATTTTTGGTGAATCTTGGGTGTGTATATGGTGTCCAAATAGCCAAATGGGACTTTCAAAATCTCCAAAAATAGTCAAATTAGGAATATTATCCACTAAAATTTTCCTTGAATCCACCCTGCTTTAAAACCTCTTCTGATTCGCCCAAGCTGTTCCTGCAAGCAAAAAAACGTGGTGGTGAAATAAACAAAGAAAATCCAATACAAAGAAAAATCAAAGGTGAGTCAAGGAAAAGCCTAACACCAGCTCGATTTTCATCTTGCCTGCCAAGTCTAGTCAACAAGCCAGGTTGGTTAATACATTTTTTTACTTGTAAATTTTGGTGTATTTTAAAGTAAAAATCCTAAATATAGTGGTACAAACCTCTACTAAACTACTAGTTACAAATAAATTCCCCAATAAATTTAGCAAGGAAAACCCTATTTTGGGGTTTAAAAAAATCTCCAAATTTGCAAGAAAAGTGATTTAGTGCAACTTTTGTAAAAGGGTATTTCCTGTAATAACATTTTTGGCTATTTATTTGTAGGTTTTCTCTTTTCTAAGCCAGATAGAGCTCAAAAGGCTACAAGGGCTCTGAATTTTTTTTAACTTCCATTCAATTTTTCCACACAAGAGGTTGTATTCATTTTTTTAGTGTATTTTAATCATTTTGTATTGTGCTAACAAGCCCTTTAGTTGGGAAATTATAAAAACCCACTATGGACAAAAATTCTCCCAAGTTATTTTTCTTGACTCAAAACTGCTCTGTGGAGACAACTATGACGTGTGGAATACAAAAATTCAAACTCAACTTGAATTTGAAGAAACATCACTTGTAGGAAATGATTTTGTAACCAAATTAACAAATGATGCAAGACAACATTGTCATTTTAATAGGGACAATCAGAAGGCCAAATGGATCATCTTGTTTGCAGTGTCCAATGACATGTAACCACACAATCAAGATGCCAAAATGGATAAAGAAGCATGGAAAAAATGAGCACAATGTACGATGCCAAGAATAAGAACGCTATACTAAATTTATAGAGTCAGTTACATGCACTAAAATTCAAGCCTAATGAGAAAGTTGAGGAATTTTTGTTGTTGGTGAAATAATTTTTCGTGTTGTGAAAGATTGAGTTTTCACAAAAAGCGTGGGGATAAACCCCTCCTTCTTGTGTATGGGGAGGCTCCCATTATTGAATGTAAACTACCTAAAATTTGTGGGGTGGAAAATAGGTCAGGGATCATACATGAACACTACACTGAACCTATGGAAAATACCTGTACATGGTATAAGGGAGGAATTTGCAGTGAAGATAGGTAAAGGGGAGTTGGGGAAATAAGGAGAGAGAGGGTTATTGTTGTGAGTAGGCTTACAAAATTCACATACAATAACCACAATGAGTTCACAACTAATTAAAATAATACAAAAATGAAAACCATGATAGGACATAACAAATCATAGACGCATACTTCCATTGATTCATTTATCAAAGGCACAGAAACCTTTCTTGATCTTACAATATTATCATATATGCAAAGTTTGAATTAGAGAGTAGTGGAACATAAAACAAGAAATAGAAGAATTGTATCTTTTATTACTTGATGTAGAAGTGGTAATCTCAACAACATACATTCAATTAACAATTTCTAACCTTTTGGAACATAGAATCTGTTCGAATTTATAGCATTACAATTTTTCCTTTCATTTACCCCACACATGACTATTCACCTATCCTCATCACTTGTGACCTTTCATATTCCTAGGAAGTGATTCTTTTTCTTATTATTAGAAAAGGGACTCTTATAATGTTTAGCTAAGGGTCAATTAAGTGAATAAGGCAAAATGACAAAAAAGTGCATTCTTAATGATAAATTAGAACCTGGAGAGAGAAGAAGAAAGAGAGAGAGGGAAGGGTTGATTGATCAGATGAAGAGAAGATTTTATAATAGAATTTTTTTTAATCATGGTCCTTGAGGGATATTTTCTAGAATGATCTCCTATCCTTTGCATTCATTACTAAATTGAGTTGCCATAGGTTCCGCCTTATTCACTTCAGGAATGCAAATGCATCTCAACACCTTGATCCATGTTTTTGGAACATCATTGATATCCTTGCACTGATTAAACCATTCTTTATGATCTCTTGTAATGTTGGAAACAGATCTTTTGATGTTGGCAAAGGACTCTAAGGTATCTTCGCTGAAGGAAAGAGGATTGTCTACCTCTTTCTTGACCAACTCTTGGAGGGAGACAATGAGTTTTTTTGATAATGAATTCTCGGTGAGTGGATGGAACCCAAGTCTTTGAACATTCGTAGACCTCATTCAAAATCTTAAAAGCATCTTGTCCACTAGAGTTGAGTTTGGAGATGCCATATTCAGTCATACCATATCTATCATCCATGATGCGGACCCAAACTGGGGGAAAATTATTAGCAGCTGATGCAAAAATATTCTTAATCATGAGGGTGTGAGAGTGGAGAGAGCTCATCTCGGACACAAGTGGGAGCACCTCATTCAAGTGGATCTTCTATTTTTATATATCCTCCCTATTTTCTTCACTTGTGACAAAGTGGTGAGAATATACTTGAGAAGAGAGAGAACCTCTGCGAATAATGTCTTTCCTTTCTCAATGACCTTCTTGATCCATCTCTTGTTAGCCCTCCCTTGCATCATATAACTTCGTGATTTATTTATCACCTCAAGGTTGAAGCTACTAATTTGATGAATGTCTTCTACAAGAAGAGGTGTTGAATTGGGCTCCAAGAAATGTTGAATGTAAGCACTGAGATTTTTCACATGTTCCTCAAATTTCTCAGTTGTTCATTTGTATTATTTATTTTGAGAAAGGATGAGGGTATATTATTCCTTTAAAAAATAAGATTCACCCTTATGTGAAGCTCGACCTAATGAGATGCGAGCCAACTCATAGTTTGATGGAGTTATATCCTCGACAAGCTTTACATTCTTCGACTGAGGAACTTCTACATATTGATTTCCTGAGGAACCACTAAAGAAGTAGGAATTTGTTTGGGCCTTCTTATTTTTCTTGGATTTCAAGATTTTTTTGATAGCTCTAAGGTTAGGCATTACATCTTGTTGTTTTTTTCTTGGTTCATTTTCGAGCAATTCTTGAATCCATTGGAATGGCTCTTTAGGAGTAGACATAATGTTAGTTATCAGATCACTTTCAGGAGCTTGATGTAGGATCACTTATTATTCATTGTGGAAAAGATCCACCATTGGGGAAGACAAACCTGGATGCTCTCAAAGAGAAGGAGGTTGTGATTGATCACTTTTTCTTGACTTACAAGGCTCGTTTTGATTTTCTTCTCGAAGAGATGCTTCAAAGCACAATGTTTCACAACTTTCCTGAAGAGTTTCTCATTTCAAATATGATCACGAAAAAATCCTTTGATGGATTTTAATTTCTATGGGGCTCTTGAATATTTTCAAATTATTTCCAATTGCACAATGTCCCTTACTTTCACCTGTTGCACCTCGATATGCTCTATCTTGATACCTGACATAATTGTGATCTGAATGATGCTTTAGGAACCTTGTGGAGAGTTAAATTTATTGTTTGATACTCGATATAACTTTAAAACCATGTGAGGATGGAAAAAATCAGTGATATGAGTGAAAATGGAGCTAGTAAAAAACTTTCTGCACTGAAAATGGAAACTTCATATTTTTGGTAGGTGGGACTAAAAGCTACTATTTTGGAAATTTTTACCTATTTGCTCAATTTTTGTCTTCTAAATATTATATCACACTTGATTCACCTCCCTTTATTATACTTTACCATTTTAGGAAGTTTTTTATTTTTAGTAGGTGACTTTTTCAAAAACTACTATTTTGGGAAAATTACTCGTTTTGCCTTGCTTGTTGTTTTTCACTATTTCTGAATGCTCTAACTGATTGGAGCTTGATGTTTTGAGAGAGTTACTATTTTTATTAGGTCACTGTATAGAGCATATTATATTTTAAAAAAAATTCATACTAGTGCCAGTTTGCAAGAAAACACCATTTTTGGATTCAACTTTGCACCGGGATCCCATGCTCCAATTTTTGTTGTGTTTCATTTGCTAGAACTCTTGCAAATAAAAAATGAAACTTTTGGGACAAAGGGTTTCAGATTTGATGCTATAAAAAAATATGGTTTCACTTGGTATGAATTATTAGTGATCAAAAAGGTGTTAGGAATGAGAAACATATTTGAAATTTTTGATGCAATCGGATTTATGGATTAAGAGTTATGGGAAAAGCTTCATTTTTACAGTCATGAATAGTTTGGATGATCATGGGAAGAATATTTTTCATAATCCCATGTTTTTTAACTTTTCATAGTTTCATAAATGGAGGATATGTAGACTTGTGCAAAGAAGTTAGCTCAACAACAAGTTAAGCTTTGGTTTCATGTTTTCCTGCTAATTGCAGCTTGACCATGGGTGAGTGAAAGTTGAGTGTGGTTGAAACTAGGGTTTGATGGATTTCTCATGGGAATTTTTTTTTGTCCCCTAGTTCCCCTTGGAAAAAGGGACAAGAGGGACACAAAAATACACTATAAGAAAATTTTTGACACTTTTCAACATGTGGTGCGATGTGAGGAAGATTGCAAGATGGTGACACTTTGAGAGATTTGGTGCAGGCTTGGGGAAATGAGCTTAGCCAATTAAGAACTCCGCCAAGCTGAGGAGGGTCACATGAGGGACTAGAGAGGGGCTTGATATTGTGAGAATTTTTTAGTCCCCTCTATCCCATTTGGAAAGGGACAAGAGGGACACAAATTTTTTCCATGGAGTAAGAATTTGACATTTGGCACTTTAAAATTTAGCTAAGTATGGGAAACCCATCCTACACAAGAAAAGACTTGAAAACATGATTCCTAGAGCTTGGAGAGGTATTTTGACATTAAATTTTAAATTATTTGGATCCCAAGACCATTTAAATATTAATGTAATATGTTTCAAAACCTGATTCTACTTTTATCTCAAAAAATGTCTCCTTTTTCTTCAGGACAGTAGAGTGTGCCTACAAAGATTGAATTGCCTCAAGAAGCACTTAGGTATTGCAACAAATGTAATACTTAAAACATGTAGATAATTACTTCAGATTTATATTACATATTTTTTTCCTTAAAACTCATTACAGAGCTCCCGGAATCACCTGGAGAAGTTCAAGTTCAAATTTTGACCACTCACTCCTTACACTTGAAAAACCCGCTTTTGCACAGACTCTCCCTAAACCAAAAAATATTTCCTAAATCAATTCAAAAAAATTTTTGGCTCTCCAATACCTCCTTAAAATTATTATGATCTTTTGGAACATTCCTAAAGGATGCACACCTACCATGAAATGGCCAAAATTGGCTTTTTTAGGCCTATTGGAGAACTAGTCTTCAGTTACACTTTGCTGAATGGAAGAGTTGATCTTTCACATAATATTAAACACTTGAAAATTATTGTTCAACATATTAGGAGGACCTGCAAGGTTGGTATGATCATGACACATAAGAAAAACTGACTAGGAGAGGGGTTTAGGAGGATTTGGATCATGTTTTGACCTTTGGCTTAGTTTTTATGGCTCAAGTTTTGAATTTTTGGGCTTACAAAAATGCATGACAACACTTGAGTATGGTTGCAACATTTAGGGTTTCATTTCTATCCATAGGAAAAGGAATACTATATGATTCTCTCATTCCCCTTATTTTGAGAGCACTTCCTCCCTCATACACAGTTTTTGTGACAATAATCACCTTGTTAGATCAGACCATCAGTTTTGAGAAGCTAGTGAACTTGTTGTAACAAGAAGATTCATTATACAATAATGATGAAGAGGAAGAGTATGCATTATAATCTCATCATAAAGGGAAGAAAAAATCTCATTATTCCAATAATTCTCAAAAGTAAAATCAACAAGGGGAAAAATAGAAGAAAAAGTGTCTTATTTGTAGTGCAGGACATGATTTGAAAGATTGCTGGTACAACACAAAAGAAATGGTCCAAACCTAACAATAAACAATCTTAATGGGGACAATCTAGCTACAAGAAAGGGTAGAAAATGGGGAACTGGAGTAATAAATCCCATTAGCAAGGCAATGTTAATGAGTAATAATATAATTCAAAGGATGAAGACTTCTTGTACATTACCCATTCTAGTGAATAAATCATGTCATCTAGTGTTATCTAGTACATTTATTTGGGATCCACTCAGCACAAGACCGGATGTAGAGATTGGTTCTCCAAAATAAGGGACACACCCTCCAAAAATCATATTTCATTGGGTGATGACTCTTCCTACATTTTCCAAGGTATTGGAAACATTTCTCTACCTCTTGTTTCATGAAATTATAGGTTATAAAATGTATTGTCCATGGTTTGAAAAAGAATTTTTTATTGATCATTCAACTTATAGATCATAATATAAAGATTTATTTTGATTAAAAATACGGTAAGAAAGTAGTTTGATTTGAGATAAATACATAAGCTCAAAAATTGTTGCAAGAGATCCAATCGTGGGATGAATGTTCCAGCTTGATTTTTCTACAAATATGATCAAGCAGTTATGGATAAAAACACCTCCTCTTCATAATTGTAGCATTGGAAACTTGGTCACATAAGTTTTGGATATCTCGACACACTTCAACGGTGCAATATGGTGAGATTTTTTCCATCTATTAAGAAGGATACAGACAAACATCCTAACTTCTTCACAGGAAAATAATAAAGAGCCTCATTTAAGAAGAGTACATATCGAGCTCTAGGTAAGCTTTATTTTGGTGCACATAAATATTTGTTGTTTGGTGCAACCTAGTCATTCTAGATTTCAGTATTTCATGCTTTGTGTAGATGATTATTTGAGAAAATTTGGATATTTGTCTTCAAACTAAAGATGAAGCTTTCAAGAAATTCAATAAGTTCAAAGTGGCTATTGAGAATGAGATTGGTCACAAAATCCGCTCTCTCCACTCAGATCGAGGGGGAATTCACCAGTAATGAGTTTAAGGCCTTTTTAGAAGCTCATGGGAGTCATCGAAAGATTTATCCTCCATATACACCATAAAAAATGATGTTGATGAGAGAAGTAATCATACTATCATGGAGATGGAGTTGAAGAATGATACAATGATTTCAACGACTTGTGAAGGCACTTCATATAGACAGAAGCAATGAAGACTACATTTTAATTTTTGAACATAATGCCCATAGTTACTCTTGATAGAGTAATGTCACATGAAGCATGGTTAGAATGGAAGCTATATTACACACCTAAGAGTATTTGGGTGAAAATATATCATGCACATACCTAAGAAGAAGAGAAAGAAGATGGATATGAAAGTATAAAAATACATCTTTATTGAATACAATGAAGAAAATCTTGGATAAAGACTGATGGATCTAAAGAATAAGAAAGTATATACCAATAGGGATGTTGAGTTTTTTGAGATGAAAGAAATAGAATCCCCTTCCACAGACTCATCTAATGTACACAACATCCATGTTGTGAAAACAAAAGTAGATGTTCCCACTGATGATAACATCGATGATGAGGATGATGGTGTTGATAAAACAAGACCACAACCCATGGGAACTACACAATTTATGCCTAAGTGGTATAAAAATATGATTTGAGATGAAAAATTGTATGGTCCTCTGAACACATCCATTTTTGGACCATGAAATCATAGTAAATCTTGTGAAGAGGTAAATTTTTCCTTAATCGGTAGAGTTGTTGAATCTATTGAGTTGTTTACTATCCAGGAAGCCCTATAGAATAAAGCTTGGAAAGATACCATGGATGATGAGTATTAGTCTGTAATGAAAAATGACACCTGACAACTTTTTGAACTTCCACTAGGGAATAAAATCATTGGATGTAGATGGATTTCCAAAACCAAGTACAAAGTAGATGAGATAGTTGACAAGTGCAAAGTAAGACTTGTAACAAAGGGGTATGCTCAGAAGGAAGGCATAGAATATGAGGAGAAGTTTTATCCCATGGCTAAGATCAAAACAATAAGGATGATATTTTCTATAGACTTATAGGAAGAAGTCTACATGACTTAACTAAAGGGTTTTTTCATACCTAGAGAATCTAAGTAAAGGTATGCATACTCATAAAATCTCTATATGGTCTTAAACAAGCTCCCCGTGCACAGTACATCAAGATTCATGAGCATCTAATTTAGCACGGATTCAAGAGGAATCCATATGATCCCAATCTATACCTCAAGAATAAAGAAGGGGATATTTTCATAGTTGTTATATATGTTGATTATCTAGTGATCACTGATAGCACAATGAAGATGGTCGATGCAATGAATAAATATCTTAAACGATCATTTGATATGACATATCTTGGGCTCGTGTACTACTGTGTTGGATTGGAAGTATGGAAGAAAAAGACTCATATATTTGTTTCTCAATTGAAATATAACACGATAATTCTAGAGAAATTTAGGATGATAGACTACACACTAATTGCCACACCTATGGAGAAAATACTTCAGTTGTTTCATACAGATCCATCTCCACTAGTAAATGTAACTCTCTATCAATATTTGATTGGGATTCTCATTTACCTAACTTATATTAGGCCAGATATCAACTTTTCAGTCAACTATATTTCATGGTTCATGACGGAACCCAAAGTTTTTCATTGGAAAGTATCAACACAGATCTTGAGATATCTCAAGGGAACTATGGATTTTGGTCTAGAGTACAAGAAAAATGATTAGTTATTCTTGACTTGATATTTGGATTCAGATCATGCAAGTAATATTGATGAAAGGAAATATACTTCTATATTTTTATTATTTTTGGGATCTAGTCCAATATCATGGGGAAACAAGAAACAAAAATTTATTTCTCGATCTTCCATAAAATTTGAATATCGTGTTACAGGATGAGTTTTCTGCGAAGTGATATGGCTATGTTGCATACTTTAGGGACTTGGAGTACCACATGATAATTCTACCACCTTGCATGTTGAAAAAAAGGGTATTCTAAAACTTGTTTGTAATCCAATGTTTCATGAAAGAACAAAGCACATTGAGATACATGTACATTTCATTCAAGAGCATGTTTAGAAACACAACGTTCAACTTCATTTTTTCCCAACTGTTGAACAACAAGAAGATGTTTTCACAAAGTCGCTTGTACATGAAAATTTTGAGATTTTCAAAGAGTTTCTCTCCTCTTCTCTTGAGGAAATGCAAAAATAAAGGGGGAATGCTAGGTAAAACGTATAGTTCTTAGTAATTATGCATTTCAGATTATATTTACTATAAGTAATTTATTTTATTATTATATGGTTTGTTGTTATATTATTTTGTTACATGGCTTTATAACCATATTTGTTTTATTTCAATACCGCATGGTTCTCTGGTTCCTTTTCCCCTACACTTGTTAGTTAAGGATTATGTTGTAGATGTATAGAATTATGTGCAATATTTATAATAAGAGTTGTAGCATTCTCACATAGGAGGAATTGATCCAAGGGAGATCAAGGTCTCACACTCTTATAGGTATTCTATCCCAAGTTCATCATGTCCATTGTTTTAGTCCATAGGAATGAGCATTATTCTAGCACGCCTTATTGGAGACCATCTCACATTCGTGTACTTGAATAATATGATAGTACTTTATAGAGTAGAATTAGAATGATTAATTTTTTTAAATACAGTCTAACTGATGTTTTGTGAACAGAATGAGCTATAGAATCCTTTATAGGCTTGGTATACATCATCCTTATCACCTGACCAAAGTATCATGTTTGAGCTATGTTGAGAACTTACACCATCTTAAACCCGTCCAAATGTTAGATAATGAAAAGGAATGGTCTAATTCACTAGCTGAGCTATAAAGGCATCACCTTGTTTAATATAGCTAGTTGGAAATAGAGGACTATGTTTTGTTACAGTGGAAGAAAGGACAACATGAAAAGGAGAGAAAGAAAATTGGATTCTAGAGTTCAAAGCATGCAAATCTCTTTCCTCATGTACAATCCAACATGGTATCAACCCAGAAGATGCAGGCACCTAAATTTCCTTCTTCATATTCCTTACCAATGTATGTGCTCTTCCCATAATTTAATTTCCCTAAATATCAAGAAAACTTAGAGGATGGTTAACCGCCTAACTTATTTGAATGATGAATATGAAATTGTGACCTAATGGGGTATTGATCCAATTCATGACCAACAAGAGATTAAATATTAGTGAAGATCAGAACACATATGGTGTGACATTGACTCAGATGAGGAAGATGGTTGCTGGATAAGAAGAGAATAAAGAACATATGCTATGTTACATTTGGGTTCTTGGTTTGTTTCGTAAATAACAAAGCACATTTGGATTTATAAGATGAAATAGACAGTAATGAGCTCATAACTTAAAAGTCACAATATCTAAGGATTGAAAAATAAAGAAAATTTTGGTTACACATATCTTAGTTGCTGATTAGGGGATGGTTACATGAATATGATAGGAGTTGTCATTACCCTCTAAGATCTTAAATGAAAAGATACACCTATAATTTCTAACATACATGAGGTGTCCCTTAACCATCATGGGTGAGAATTATCCAAGCTATCTATTACATAGGAGGGCATCTATAAAATATTTTATAAGAACATAGGAAGAGCTCAAGGTCAAAACCAAAGATAAATAAATGAGTTGTGGATTTGGATATACCCACTGCAAACTTGATACAATAAAGAGTCTATATACACTTATTGAAGACTATATCATGGTCTTTCCTAGCTAAAGAGGTGGTTCCCAATTAAACAGTCATTTCATCCTTTCCACCTAGATGTAATTAGCTGAGGTGCCTAATTATGCTTGTTCCAAGAACATTAGAGAATAAAAGAGTAAATAAAAAGCAATCTTAGTCTTCAAGTTATCAACTCAATAAGCCCAAACACCTAGCATCACATTAGTGGACAGTGAAGTGCATATGATCTTACCCATTGTAGGGATTTCCCACTCAAAAGGTTTCTAAAGGATAAAATTTTTCTGTTACCTGTTTACATGTATTCAAAAGCTTCCCATATTATTTGCATGATAGTAGAATTTTAAGGAGTTCAAACTACATTCATATCAAAACCCATTAATGACTCTATCATTTGATATGGGTATTTGGTAAAATTTTAATGTAGGCTATATCAGTAAGATTCAAATTAATGCATAACATTAGTGTGGTATATGCACACTATTTATATTATTATGAAATATGTATGATTTTTCATTGTTGTACATTAGGAGTTTTTAAGCCATGCACTGTGTGTCAGTTGATCTATTACCCAAGTTTGTTGGTATGAGTATTTAGAAGGACTAATCCAAAGTGTAAGCTTAAAGGGTTTCCAATCTTTATGACATTGTGGTATACTTCACCCTAGGAGCTAGAAGATAAGAACTCCATCCTGGTGTGTATATGAGGTGAAGGTATGTTAATGTAATTCAAAACCTTATAATACTGCAAATGATTCCCCTGTGTATGTTTCCATAATCATGTTGAAGGTCAATTTAATTAGGTGTGGATTAGATTTGAGTTGATTTTTAAATATTAATAAGATGTTACAATGTAAATATTAACTCATATTTACAACTCATATCAGATAAAAAGAATTTGCATACACTAATGGACCTAATTTGTAATCAAAAGCACGAAACATGTGTATAGAAACACTTAGCTAATTTCTTGATGGATCTAGGACTGTGCAACAACAAAACTGGGAGATCTGAACCTGGGTGACCTTCGCAACTGAAACTGGAACTATGAATCTTCCTAAGTCAAGATCGTACAACTTAGTCAGGACCATACCATATTGTCTAACCTATTTTATATAGTTTTAGACCTTCTCTGAGTCAGCTTATGTAACTTTCTAGGTTGCTCGTCTTCTTGGATTTGTCCATTTTTTTCAAACCATAGTTGTCACACATGCAGCGAGTATCTTTAAATGGAATAATCATCATCTCAAACCCAATACACGGATAAAGATTCATACAAAACAAACTTTATAAGGTGGTGGGAACCCCCGTGCACCGCCAATGTTGGCACTACCTAAAGAGGCCCCAAATTGCAAGTTGTTTTCCACCTAGCATGTGATATTTAGATAGACCGATCAAATTTTGAATTTTATTTGACCATGTTTGCTTTGACTTGGCTCTTACTAAAACAACTACAGAGAGGATGTTTTAGTGCTTATAGATGAGAGATATGGTTATCTTGACCTGGTTTGTAGCTTCATACCTTATCTAGGTGTTGCCCTGATGACTTTATGTGTTATTACGATATTTAAAAAATGTTGGATGCCTTTTGCAAGTGTAAGAAGTGAGTTCTCTAGTGCATTTCCTTAAGATTTTTGGGTTAGCAAGTGAGGTAGTGTTTACTTGCTTGTATAGGGTTTCGTAGATGATTTATGTAAGAAAGCTTGACCTAGATGAATTATAAGACCCAAAGAAATAATTCACTTTAAAAGTGCATTTGGAAGACATGTCGATCCAAAATTGTACAAATTGTTCAAGGCCAGATATAAAATCTCGACCAAATTGTACGGCCCTAACAATGGATAGAAAACATGCAAAGTGAGGTTTGGAACTTGTCAACTGGTGTTTTCCTATGGATTTTGTGCATTGTATTCTCAGAATGTGTCAGCCTGTTAGTATGTAAAGATAAACAAGCCATTTAATGGACCTAAGAAAGTGCCAAGAAAGAATGAAGAAGTTACATTTATCATAGCAAGAGTTCATAGTCAAATTAAATATTACGAAAATGCAAATTACCAAATTTGAGTGTCTACATTTTCCCCCCTTTACAAATGAAACTGAAAAATTCAATGGTTAATGGAAATTGTACCTGAGTGTGAAAACACATTTTTCCTTTATGTGAAGTTTTGTTTTGTAGTTGTGTTGTTGTGTTTGGTGTTTGTGTGTTCCACGATGAACCCTGTAACACATAGTATAGTTAATATCTATGATGGATAATTGACCATAACTCAAATAAAACATGTAACAAAAAATATTTGTAGTTGTATATTTGTGAAGTGAAAGATGTAAACAAAGAAAGAATGCCCTTATTTTCTTGTGTTTTTCTTGTGCTTGGAAATTTTTATTTCTTTGTCTTTTCCAAAGAATTAGGGGTGATCATTCCATAATCAGTGTCGAGGAGAAACTGGAGTGTTAGATGCATGCAACCCAACACGGAAATGAGCAAGAGAGAGAAGAAAAAAGAGGTACAAATGCACCCCTGTGAAGGAATAATACCATGTACAACATTTATTCAGCAACGTTTATAGATTCCCCTTTCAATGTAATAAGATAGGAAAGCCTTCCCACATAGTCTTAAATTCTTCGCTACCTTCCATAAGCCCACAAATCACACTTTTGTAGACGGATCTAGACTTGATTTTGTAAACAAGGACATATAGTACAAAAGAGAATAGGTGCCCACAAACTCTCCTCATATGCCAAATAGTTGAGCATAAACTGAAACAAATGTTGAAATATGTTAAAATTATGCTAACAACGTTGAACTAGGAAGGAGATCCATGCCCCCAAGATTCATGAAATTGAGCCTAAAGTTAAGTGTTGGTGCGAGGAAGGAACGGAAACTTTTTTCATGCCCCCTGTATTGATTTGAACTAAGTAATATGGATGTGAAAAATTGTAGAAAACATGTATACACGTGAAAAATTGAAAATGTTGAAAAACCTGCTGAAATATCCCCTGGTCGGAAACATGTGGGGGTCATGATCGTATTGTATGGTCTTGACCAAAGTGTATAGTTTTGACCATGTTATTTTTTGCCTAACATTCTTTGTATGAGTGCGTTTATGGGTGTTTGTGTCTTATATGTACCTGCATCTTCCACCCAAACTATGTTTGTCTACTAAAAATGTAAAATAAACCCATATAGATGCCCCCTCTTTTTGAGGCATGTGCAAAAACCATGTTTGAGCATGTGGCTCAAAATAAATGGGTGTATACTACTAAAGCAGGTGGTTGAAAAGATGCTTGTAGTGTTGAAGAGGTGGCCACCTTGGAGAACATGTATCTACAAAAGGAGAGGTGTTTGTGCATGGTGGAAACCATGGCATGCAACAAAAACAATGCTAGAGACAAACAACGATAGTAGAGACTAAAATAACCAATAAAAAATGACACATGTAGGAAAACACAAACATCAATGCATCTAATTGCAAACAATGACATACAAAAGCGTACAATAGGGATTGGGGCCTGCAAACATAGGACACCCACAGTATCGCAAGACAATCAAGGCCTTTAGGCCTACAAATAAACGAAAGAAATTTACAAACAAGATATGCATGATGCCACAAACATGGTCCACTCATGGTTTCACAAGACAATCAAGGCACATAAGCCATATACAGTAAAGCAAACAATCAGTAACACACGCAACTAGCAAGCATGTATAACAATCAAGAGTGTCAGAACATGATAATATGGTGTAGTAGCCAACATTAGTGAAATATTTGAAACAATAGATGTCAACGTTGCACAACACACATGTGTTAGTCTTGTTAGTCTAAAAAATAGGACATGCACAATGTATATGATTGAGCATAAATGAGAAAGTGCAAATGAACTATAATGGAACAATAACACATGTAGTATGTGGAGGGATTGCCCCCAAATGATGAGAATGTAAGGAAACATATGTGATCTTATAAGCTTGTATTGATGTGTGTCCATCCATCTCAATATACCAAGTGAATACATGTGTGTAAAGAGATAAAGCATGTTATTTATCAAATCAAAGTAACCAACAATATGTAATGTAAAGTGCTAACAATGCAAGTAAAGGGTACAGGTCCTGATTTTGTATTTTTACAAATATTTGAATGTGTTTTGTACTATCTTAATGCATAGCTATGTACAAAAGAGGTGGGTAGCAAGAAAGCTATCCAACGAGAACATATTGAGGAGGCGAAGGAGTTGCTACAGAAGATGGAGATTTGGGCCTCAGTGGAGGTGATACAAGTACTAACAAGATTATTATAGTAGCATACGTTTGAAAGAAGGAATTAATATATGTAGAACTAACATGCATATAGTGGTATCGATGCAATGGACTAGAGGAATGAGTGTGGTGGCCACTAAGAGGGTATCAATAAGATATGGAGGTGTTATGTGCACTAGAGGACTGAGCATTATGTGCATCAAATAACTATCTGCAGAAGGACTAGGAGCAAGACATTCATAAGGAGAACTAGGCACGCTAGAAGGGTAAAAATCATACAGAATACCTCTAATGGTGATAACATGTTGATTGTGGATGAACTTAATACATTGATGTATAACTGAGGGAATGGCCCTAAGAGTACATAACCAAGGGAGACCTAACCATAGGGTACTATAAATGAGAGTAGATGGAACCAATAATAAAATTGATGTATTAACAAGACCAAAAGTAATGAGTAGAGTAACGTGGTAGTAGTGAGGATTTATATCAAGTGCAAGATTGTGCAAATAAATTTCCAAAGATTAGAGTAGCATGAGAGAAAAAACATTGTCCTTATTTTTGAAAAAACACCTTTTATCATCCTCACTTGAATTATGTGCATAGTCCTCCACATGTATATTTATATCAATTAATTTAGAAGATTATGTAGACACCCCAAAATTACATACTTGTTCCTAGTACTATCCCAATTCACATCCTATTTTGTATCCCCTTTACGATTGATTAATCCAATTAATTAATCATGTACATCCACCCCTTAGATTAATTAAATTAGTCCATAGCACAATTTAGCTAAGTTAATTATTATTTATTAAACAAATGATTAATTAATTATCTTGCACATTGTAGATAATTAAATTAGTTACTTAATTAGGAAAATCCACCTATTTTCATAGTAAACTACCACTTCATAGTCCTAGTTAACTCAACATGAATTCCACTTCCTCATTCTAGTTAACTCAACCTTACATACACTACTCCATCCCACTTACAAACCCACTTCTACATTCCTAGAAGTGTGGTGGAAATTGGATTGTACATGTAATTCAATTTCCGGATGTAACTTCTGTTATTCAAAATGCCTATTACCCCTTGAAATCCACAACTCCTAGACTCAGTCTCCTTCTTATTCCCAGGTGATTACAATTATGACCTAGAGCTTAGTCAAACTCTTGAAACCACTTTCCTTGTTTGGATTCATCTTTCATACTCCTTATTTATTCTTTTTCATCTCTCTTTTCTATCCCAAATACTCCTTATTTGGGCTCATTTTTGGCTCTATTCGCAATATATAAATTTTCCTTATTTGGAATTGTTCTTCACCTCTTTTCTTATCATCCTTTATCTTCATTTGAAGTCATTCACTACCTCTTCTTTACACTCTTCCAATTCCTCTTTTTGGATCATTTTTATCTTTTCCATCTCTTCAATTTCTCCTTCATTTGGAATCACTTCCTTTATTTCATCATGTTTTCCAAATATTCCTTATTTGGATATATCATTTTCTTCTCTTCACAATCCCTAAATAATCTTTATTTGGGTTTTATCTTTCATCTTTTCCCAAAATCCTTATATCCACTTATTTTGGATTTTTCATCATCTTGTTTCATCCCTTTCCAAATAATTCCTTATTTGGACCTTTTGCTTTTGTCTCTCTTATTTGAGCTCTCATCTTTTCCTTGGAAGTCTCCTTCTCTCTTTTTTATTCTTCCATTCACTCCTCATCTCATCTCAAAATCATTACATTTCATGCCTTTAAGATTCTTCTCATCTTGATTTTATCCCCATTTCATTATAGTCTTAAACTTTGGATCACATTTCCAAAAATTCTAACCTTTCACACTCCCTTTCACATCAAGCCTTGAGTTGGGGATATCCACGTCCTCACTCAAGAATTTTCATTTCACGACTTAAGACTTGACATTTTCATATCCTACTTTGTCACGGTTAATTCCTCCACATCTTATCTTTCATTAAATATTTGATATTTTCATCTTCCTCTTATGTCCTTTAGTTTGACATCATCATTGTTGAACTATACACGTTTGTTTATTTTGTATCTCTAATTTTCAAATCTCTTTGTAAAATTTTAGGCATATTCATTATCTCTTTTCTCAACATTCATGTTATTGACACTTGAGTCTTATTGAGTCCCTTTCATTGATAAAGCATCTTCCTTCTAACTTTTTCTTATTAAGGGTTGATCATATCACGTACGATTATAATCGGATTTTTTTCCCCACTTCATTTCTAGAATTAACTTTGATAGAGGTTGAGCACAATCAAATATTAATGGTAAAATCCTCTTCCCATCTAGCATTCACAATAGAGGTAGAGTACATTTAATTTTTTTATATCCTCACTCCTCCATTCTAGCATTCACATTACTAGAGGTTGAGCACAGTTTAACATTCATTGCTATAATCCTCCTCTCATCTAGCATTCACTTCACTAGAGGACATGTAACATTAAATCACATCGGACCCCTCTCCCATATTGGCATTCACTTTTCCAAGGGTTGATTTTATCACCACTTTCGCATGATTCTACCTTAACATTCACTTTTTAAAGGGTCACATCATCCAAATCTTCCAAACAACTCGTCCATCTTAGCATTCACTTAAGGGACAAGTTATCCATTTGAAAAACTATCTTCCATCTTAGCATTCATGTTGCTAAGGGTTGAGTTATCTTTCATATCTCTCTTTCTCCCCCCTCTTTTAAAAATGGTAAGAAACAAGATAGAGACTATAGTCCTTTTCAAAGAACTGAAAAAGATCAAAAATCCTTTTAGACATTCTGATAGTGAAGATGATAAAAAACTTGAGGATAATCAAAATGACATTTCTCCTGAAGAACAAGCTCAAATTGAAAATGTTTTATGCATGAACAAAGATCATTTTTTTCTTCGTCTCCTTGAGATGGGAGAAAAATTACACTTTTATTTTGACAAGGATGTTTTGCAAACATTACTCAGAAAACCTAAAATAAAAAAGGATAACCCATTCTTGTCAAATAACAATGACAATGGATCTAGCCCTAAAAACACAAATAATGAGGATACAGGAAAATCCACCTCAAAAAATAACAATGATGACGGATCAAACCCAAGAATCAAATAAAATGCCGAGAACAAGGGAAAATATAATTATTCAGACATCGATCCCACAAATCCCTTATGGATCAAATCAATGAGGTGGCTAAACAATTATCTATCTTATCCTCCAAAGTCACTACCAAAAATTCTAACAAAGATTCCTCAAAACCTAGCAATGATTCATCTAAGAGCCACACTACAACCCAACAAAGAGAACAAAAATTCTAAGAATTATGGTTCATCATTTATCTTAAAAAAAAATTCACCATTTTCCCAAGAATGACAAATGATGAAAGATAACATCTCGGGTATGCAACACCAATGTAAAATAATCAAATTTGATGAATTGTGTCCTTACCCCTTTGATAAGGATATTTTATGGGTACCCTTTCCCAAATCATTTGAAACACCCAAGTTTGATAAATACAAGGGAAATAATGACCCAAGAGAGCACATCAAGGAGTTTACATGGCTTTCCAAGAAGTGGTATACAATGATATCTTCTTATTTTATCTCTTTCCATGTAGTTTAGGGGTACAAGCCTTGGACTGGTTCTTACACCTCCCTAAGGGTTCTATCCATACTTTCGCGGACCTCTCAGAGAAGTTCCTTAAACATTTATCATTCAATATAGACTCCAAAATAACCATGGTGGACTTGTGAAATGCTAAACAGATCTCAAATGAAACCTTTTCACAGTTCTTGCAAAGATGGAGGGAAATTGCAAGTCGATTTCCTATGCTCAATCCCAAAAACAACTAGTGAGTAATTTTTTTCCCAAATATCTCTAGCAAACTATCCTTTCATAATGTAAATGCATTGCCTCAATAATTTTGAGGAAGTTATCAAGAAAGGATCAAAAATTGAAAAATACCTTATGTGCAAAAGGTTTTACTCAAACCTCACTCAAAAGATAGTGGGAACCAAAACAACAATAAATATAGCTCTCATCATGATAAGTCCAAAAATGTTCACCAAAACTGTGATGTTGTCAATGATGGTGTCACATACAATTGAAATGTGCACAACATTCAAAACAATCAGGTCAAGCCTAAAAAATCCAAACAACCTCTTGTTGTTTAAAGTAAAGAGGTTTCCTCATCTCATGACTCCAAATGATGTCATTTCAATCCTTTGGGAGAACCTCTCTCAAATTTCCTACGATAGCTTGCTAAGGCTAACATGGTGATGTATCCTATTACAAGACCTTGGGTCTAAGGAGAACCTAAACCTAGCTTTGTATAAAGAATACACTTATTGTGACTTTCATCACATCAATGGTCACCAAATCAATAGATGTGTATGTTTACATCACTATATCCAAGACCTCATTGACAAAAAATTTATTACCGTTGAAGAACCTTCATCAAATAATACAAAAAATTAAAATCTCAAAATGTTTTCAAACCCATTCCATAAACATGGTGCTAATAACAAGAATGTTGACAAAGGACAATCCTCCAATAACATTGATATTAATTTAATTATTTCATTTATTGAAGTAAGTGCCTCTTATAGTCACCACCATCAAATTAAAACCTCTGACTAATGCCTTAACCACATGTCAAAGGAAAATATGGGTTCCTATGGAAAATCAACCATCTAAAAATTCTACAAAACCTCAAGTGTCCAAACCCACGGCTCCCTCAAATCAAAAGTCAACCTCCAATGATAAATCTTCTACTTCTGGTCAGTATGACCTCATAAAATAGTTAACTACCATGCCTGCACATATCTTTCTAATGGAGCTATTAAAAGAGTCACCTAACTTCCAAGACATCCTCACGTGTTCTATTCATGAAGCACATGTTCCTGATACCCTTAATGCTCAACAATTTCAAGAGATGATTGCCAACCTTTCATCTGAAAGTACCATAATGTCTTTCGGCCCTCAAGATATGTTGAACCCCAATCTTCATAACAACTCTTTGTACATTGAAGCCTACATAATGAACCATAAATTCAAAAGAGTTCTTATAGACAATGAATAAGCCCTTAACATCTGATCTATGAAAATGTTACGTTGTCTCATTCATACAAAGACCGACTTAGATGCCAATGTCATTAGCATTCATGGTTATGAGAATAGTGAGTGACAATATTCTAACATTTACCCTTACCCATACAAGTGGGACCCCAAATACTTGACACCCTTTGTCATGTCGTGGATGTAGAAACATCGTATAACCTCCTCCTTGGTAGACCTTGGATACACATGAATGCAATTCATGCCCTCCACCTTCCATCAATGTATAAAATTCCCACAAAATGGAAAAGAGTTCACCATACTTATTAATACTAAATCATTCGACTATTGTAAACTCCTAGAAGAAAGGTATGATGCAACTAATTATTGTCCATATACTGATAGATTAGCCAAACCTCGCATCATCCTGGTTTCTAACAACTGTATTGATCCTTAAATGTTATTGCACTCTCATTTCTCCACATCATCTACATAAACATCTACATCCAAACCATCGATAGAGATTAAATTCTCTCATAAATTTCTTGATAAGTACATGCTTGAAAATTCATTTCTTGTTGGAAAAATCCCATTATCACCTCACAACTATTAATGCCCTAAAACTCCCCACTTATGAGAACGTCTAATTTATTATCTAGGAAATACTATTTATAGATGATTGTATATTTAGAAGATTAACACATTCAAGGTTCTGATGACTCTTGGCTATAGGAGGATTAGATGGCTGAATGCTTTGAATCCACTGACTATACCAAGGCACATAGAATGATGAAAAAAATTAACAAGAAAGGAAGACGGCTTGGACCACAAGGACATGCCACTATCAAACCTATTGAAATACAATATAAACTCTACACACGGTATAGGATATGAGACCTTTGAGAAGAGGAAATTCATATTCATGTCTTGAACTAGTGATGAGGAATCAGACTCTGAAGTTGAGACCGGTTCCACTCATAGCCTCTTTGATAAATTTGTAGAAACTACCATTCATACTAAATATTTATCTATCCACATGCTTTACATTTTTCACGCTTCACTCATTGATCATACCTCTTTCAAAAAAATGAGGCCATCCAAGAGTTCCTCGGGGCTTGAGACCCTTTTCGCTTATCGGATCAAAAGATTTTTTTTGATATAAACCTTAATGCAACAACTTAATTCAGTGAGGAAATTGAAATATCCAATCCCAAAATAAAAAATCAAAATTAAAAAATCATATCTCGCATAGTGAAAACCTTTCTGAGGCACTTTGCGAGGAGAAAAAATTGAAAAATTAAGTAAAAAAAGACGTATCTCATAGTGAAAACCATTCAGAGGTGATAGAGAGAGAGAGGAGATTCTGAACCAGAAATATCTAACAATCTATATAAACCCACAACATCATTGCAAGATAATGGCACTTCTAAGATGTTGGTAGAAGAAATAAAAACTATCAACATCAGAATAAAGGACCAACCTAAATTGCTATAGTTGGGTGTTAGTATCTCAGAAACTAAAATCAAATCCTTCATGGAGTTTCTAATAGAATTTCAAGATGAATTAACTTGGTATTATAAGGATATGCTAGGACTCAACTCTTATCTTGTGGTTCATCACCTTGTGGTGTGCCTAGATGTTAAACATGTCAAGAAAAATTCACAGTAAAATGCATCCCAAAGTCGCATTAATTGTCAGGATGAAATTTAAAAAATACTAGATGTAAGATTCATACGGTCCATCAACTGCTAAGAGTGGATATCTAATATAGTACCAGTTGCAAAGGATACCCACATAATTTCACATTTATACGGAGTTCCACAATATCATTAAGGCATTTCTTAAGGATGATTTCCCTCTGCCCAATATCGACGTGATCATGTTGATTCTACTGCATGCCACGAGATGTTATCTTCTTATGGATGGTGATGAGGGTCATTGTAATCCTCACCACTTAATAATTTTTTTTTGAAGAAGACCAGGCGACGTCCCAATGCTATTTGCAAAAGGAGCTATGGGGAACATAATGATCTTACAATTCATGCCTTCTCTGGAATTAAAATGCATGAAAGGAAATTCAATAATTGAAATTGAATCTAATCTAAAGACTAAAATAAATTCATTGAAATCAAATCTAATCTATCAAAGAAAAAGGAATAACTGAAAAAAAAAATGACAATAAAAAAATAAAAGTGAAGCTTCAAAAACAAACAAAAATAAAACACACAAAGAAAATTTAAACAAACTAAGTAAAACAATAAATATCTACTCTAAAAAATAATAAAAAACCATCATCCTCTATGGGTAAGAGTGGGCCCTTGCTCTCCCCCTTGGATTTTGGTTAACAAAACTAAAAATAGGCTGATGCCAAGAAACTTGAACTGTGGATTTTATTAATCTGAAATGATGTTACAAAAAATTATCAATCTTTCTACCACTGTTGTATTGAGTGATTTGGAGAGATATTTATAACTCGTCCCTACTCCAATATTATAGAAATACCTACCTATAATCTTGGGAAAAAAAATTGATACATCTTCCACTTTACAATGAGATAAATGTGGAAGGAATTTATCCAAACACTACAACTCTAAGCTTAACTACTTTCATTAAAACTACTTTTTTCCACTTGACAAGGAGACAAATATGGACGAGATTTAATCAAACACTACAACTCTAGATTGAACTACTACTTCTTCTACGTGAAAAGGATATGCCTATGGAAGATAATTAATAAAAATATTACAACTCAATGACAAGGGTTAGGAACATGCTATGTACTATTTAAGAAAGTACCATTCTTGAACATGAGTTTAAATACGTAAAAGTCAATAAATCTTGCTTGGTGGTCACTTACAATTTTGGCAAGTTGCAACATTATTTGTTAAATCATACAACCAAGATTATTGTAAAGGTTTACCCTATCAAGTACCTAATTTCAATACCAATGATAATAGGAAGGATTTTAGGATGTACTCCTAAGTTAATTTTTATTGAATTTTTCAATCAGATGGCTATAAAAGGTCAAGAAATGGAAAAATCAACTAGTCACAACCACTTCCAGGTTCACAACCATTTAAATTTTGAATTCCTAGACAAATACTTTTTTATTCATTGATGTAGTCCCCTCACGGACTATATTATTTGATAATTCTTACAACACACATGGTTCAGGAGATGGGATTATGTATACGTAGACTACATGTGGGATCTAATCCCTAAATATTATTGCATCGTCTTTCCCATGTACCAAAATAATATAGCCAAATATGAAGAATTGATATTAGGTCTAGGATTCTGTAATCTCTCTTGACGTGACTACAATAATTAACGGTCTTTGGCGATTCCCTTCTCGTCATAAAACTCAGGGTCAATGACGAGTATAAAATAGAATATGAGAATATTTTACCCGTATATAAACACATGGTTGATAGTATCACAGGGTATTTCTAGATTATTACTTTTGAAACATGTTACCTCATGTATACAAACAAAATAGTGTATTCCATGGACAACTATTGCATCCCTTCTCGTGTATTCGACATATAATCAAAACTCACAATTAATTCCTCATTAAACATATTTTGATGCTCTACATTATGAAATTTTTGGGAATCTACCATTTTCTATGAGATTTTTGGTTCTCTTCATCCTTAGTATCATGATATATACACCTGCATTCAAAATAAAGCTTATCCTCCGAACATGAACTTGAGCCAATATAAGATCCTTTGACACTAACTTTCATTTCGTGATATACTATCCTCGCTCACACCATGTATCAAAGAGGTTATGACGGTACTATCATAAGATGTATCAATCGGGATGAATCTAATCAAACGATATCTAAATTACACTCGGGTATATGTGGTTCGCCACACCAATAGAATGGTTCTTGTAAAGAAGATCTTACACAGTTGGATATTACTGACCTACAATGGAAACAAACAAATGTACAACTATGTAAAGGTATTTCAAGCTTACAAGAAGCATGATAATCTAATTCATGCACCTTCCCAAGCATTGTAACCTATTACCTCACCATGGCCTTTTTTCTAAATGGGGGGATTGATCTTGATCCAGACAAAACTAAAGCCCACATCTTCTAACGGCCACATACTTTCATTATAAGTTCCACTAAATATTTCACCAAATGGGTCAAGGATATGCCTCTTATCTATGTTTCTAGGTGCAATATTTATAAATTCATATTTAACCATATTATATGTTGTCATTTTGGAATTCTCAACCGACCATTTGTCACTGACAATGGTGGCTCCTTCAAAAATAATAATTTCAAGGCCCTAGCTAAAAAATATTGTATCCACCTACAATGGGGCTACTCTTTACTATGCACAATGTAACAACCAATTTGAATCTTTCAACAAAATATTATCAAATCCATCTTAGAAAATACATGTCGATAAGAATGGACATAACTGGCATATGCAATTGTATCTTGCACCATCTAGGTGCCTACCGCACATCTTTCCACACTCCTGACAAGGAGCTACCCCGTTTTACCTAATATATGAATTTGAAGCCATATTTCCCATCAGAAGTCAAACTTCCTTCACTTCTTGTTTCTCCCTCTAAAACCTTTTACATGAAAAATATTACCGTCATGAAACAAATTATATAGCTGGAGATAGTATACATGAGAGACATTATTCATGCTTTTGGATCATCTTCAAGTTATACCATAATCGGATTACATTTTAAATACAACCAAAATATTCAGACCACAATAATTCAAGATTGGTTACTTCGGTCCTAAAATAAAATCATAATAAGAACACAACTAAGGCCTAATGTGAAACAGCAAGGAAAATTTGAGCTGAATTAGTTGGGTCTTTATATTGTCACTATTGAATTTGGATCCGGTGCATACAAACAATTTATTGAAGATGATAAATAATTGAAAGAACTTATGAATGCCATTCATCTGAAAAACATTTTACTTATGAGTATCTAAAGAGTAACCCTTGTGCTTATGAACATATTAGTGTGCTCGCTTGCTTTGCCATTTCTCTCCTTGTCTCTTATTTGTATCACTTCACCTTCACCTTGTCATCGTCATGTATCTCCTTATCAGGGCACCAAGCCCATAGGTCTACCACTCTTTTTCACCTTTTGCCATGTTTTTTCTTCACCTTGCTTCATGTGTAATGTGTTGGTTATAGCCTAGGAATCCCTTATTTTTCCCTCTTTTTTGGCATTTAGTTCAAGACCTCAAAAATAGACACAAAAATATCCAAATATGTCTCATAAAAATCCAACAAACAATATAAAATTGTTCAAAAAATGCTCAAAACATTCTAAAAAATGTTCAACAAAAAAGCATTTGCCACTATATGCAACTCAGTTCGCACCCATTTCATCATCTAATTGTTCCAAATCATTTGCATTATTCAAATAAATCATGTTACCCTTTGCAAAATACAACTTTTCTTGGGGGAAACACTCAATCTTTGGCCTCATACATGTCACGTGCTTCAAATAGAATCCAGAAAAGAGTTATTTTTGAGTATATAAGCATCACTTTTCTCTTGTAGCCTGATCTAAATCCTCCTCACGTGTTCTAGGATATTTCCTGGAGGAAATCTAAATTTATCTATCTCTTCACTGTGGAACACATTAGGGGTTGTCATTGGACATTTTTATTATGAATTTATTTTATGTTTGTTTACTTCCTAGTTATCTTTAACATTAGAATTTATTTTTTTCTTACCTATGTTTTATGGACTAACTCATCTGTTGTTTTTTACATATAAAATGTTGTTTTGTATATTCTATGGATCAATCTCATTTTTTAATTAGTTAGATTAATCAATATTTAGAATGTATCTAGAAATGTTTTTTACAATTATAGACCAATTGTCATATGAATTACTAGCATTTTAGTTCATATATAACTTTGGTGTGAGTTAATTCCTGTTCATATTGGGTTTGGTTGCAATGCATGTTTTGTGTCTTTTTGATTGCTTGCACTATTTTGTTTCCTTCATCATTTATTAAATAAACCACGGTATGTTTTCCTTTTTGATGTGTATTCAATTTTGTTTACATTTCCTTGCATTTGTATTTCAAATTTTGTTTCAATAACTCATCAAATTCCAAAAAAATCATATATTCAAAAGTCTAAAAAATAAGAAATATCATTAAAAATATTCCACACAAGCATTCACTTATCACAGAAATCCTACAATTGGAAAACCCTTGACGTGAATATTTCAACATTCAACATAATATTGATAGATTTTTACTCTTATCTACTACCATATTGATCATTCCAATCTTATGACTATCACTTACTTCCTTTTGTATGATTGCTAACTCTACTTGGGGAAAATAAAAAAAAATCCTTCGCAATATAATTTCTCTTGGGGCAATTAATCTCAAATAATTTGTCAAACAGATCGAACAAGAGTGTCATGATTAGTTTCTAATTATACTCTACTCTTCCAGTATGATCCTATTCTCACCCTGGGGGGCATTTACATCTACTTAATTTTCATTGTGGTATGCATTAGGGGCATAGCTAATTGTTTTCTTTTTTGATGTTGTTTGTTTTCATTTGTTTGATTTTTGGACCACTTACAAGTAGTGTGATAACATCTTGGTTCCTTTATAACCTTGATGTATACACCTACTATGTATATTGGTTTTTGTTTCCTTTTTATCTTTTCTTTGTTTTTTGTTTGTTTTTTTATGCGCATCTGGGCTAACCATCTTGATTCTTTCATAATCGTGGCGATAAATCTATTGCGGAACAACAAAATAAAGGTTTCTCTTCTATTCACGCTCTCCAAATGGTGCTCATGCTACGATAACAATTACTCCAATCCTTATTCAAATCCTTTTTTTTCTTCCTATCAAGTGGCCATCCACCGCCTGGTTGTGTCATCTACTCGCTTGAGGGGGCATTCCCTTACTATCCAACTCATTAGGGAATCTGAATGCTTCATTACGTTCTTCTCACTAATTTGTATGTGTCCACTATCTTTAAAGCACTATTACTTCGCAATAACACTTTAAAGAGGGGAAACTGTAGACACCCCAAAATTACATACTTGTTCCCTGTTCACATTATCCCCTTTATGATTGATTAATCCAATTAATAAATTATGTACATCCACCCCTTGGATTAATTAAATTATTCCATAACACACTTTAGATAAGTTAATTATCATTTATTAAATAAATTATTAATTAATTATCTTGCACATTGTAGCTAATTAAATTAGTTACTTAATTAGGAAAATCCACCTATTTTCTTAGTTAACTACCACTTAATTATCCTCATTAAGTCAACTTGAATACCACTTCCTCATTCCAGTTAACTCAACTTGAACTAGACTCCTCTATCCCACTTGAACTCCACTTCTAGATTCTTATAAGAGTGGGGGAAATTGGATTATACGTGAAGTTCATTTTTCAGATGTAACTTCTGTTATTCCAAATGTCTATTGCCCCTTGAAATCTGCAACTCCTATACTCAGTCTACTTCCTATTTCTAGGTGATTACAATTATGACCTAGAGCTTAGTCAAACTCTTGCAACCACTTCCAACTACTGTTCAATTCTATAAAAGAGCAAACTTGCCCCTTTATAAATCCTCTTGGATTCTTGCACAATAACTTTGTCAATTTTTCTATCCAATATCAGCATATTGGAATCCATATCCAAGCCAAGTATGCTTGTAGCATTTGCAAGTTCTTTATTTGGAGATCAAATCAAGAGCACCCACAAATCAAAATCTATAAGATCAAACAAGTCTAAGATTCTCCAATCTACTGAGGTTTTCAAGGAAGACCTACATGAAGGTTTGTAATTGCATTTTGTTTTTCTTATATTTAGTTAATTTTTATCTATTTACAAATTACAAATGGATCATTAAAAATTATGTTGCACCTTGATTTTGATCAAATTAGTCTTGAATATAACCTTTGGAAGGAATTCTTTCACGAAACATGCACACTTATTACAATAAAGAGGAATACTTAAAAAAAAAAAATTCGTAAGTGCATGAAAGAAACTATCCTATGAATTGAATTAACACCTAATATATTGGCATACACCTTATTTGATTACAATTAATAACCTCACTGGCAATATGGTTTAAGCCTACTTTAATTGAAGTGATCTAGTATAAATTCCCTGCTTAATCCCTTCAAATTACATTCCCCAGTAGGAAATATTTCACGTATCTCATAGGGCCCTAGCCAATGAGTTTGAAGTTTTCCTAGGTGTTAGGTAAACTTTGAATCATAAAGCAATACCCACACACCTATAATTAATGTTTTTTTTTTATATTTCTATCATGACATTCTTTCTTTATCCTTTGGATCCACCTTTCATGCTTTCTTCTTTCATCCAACTGTAGTAACTTAATAAGGCACTATATTATTGATACCTTATCATCAAAGTTTGTAAAAGGAACTATCCTAAGAAATAGAATTGTGAACTCAATAGGCATTACTACTTCTCTATCAAACACCAATTAGAAAGGAGTTTCCCTATTCACACTCTTGAATGTGGTTTTGTATGCCCATAGTATCACTAACACCTTATCATACCAATCCTTCCTACCCACGTCGCATATCTTTTTAAATGTATTTCTTAGTATTTTGTTAAAGGTTTTTATCATCCCAATTACTTATGGATGATATTGAATGGTTTTATGGTGCATGACCATAATTTATGACAAGAGTATACACATAATTTTGTTAATAAAATGTGCTCCCCTATCACTGGTAAGACTTAAAGGGATATTGGTTTGGGTTTGAGGGGGTTGTAAGGTCTAAGAGTGGTAATGTGATGACCGAGGTCTCTAATAGGTTGGCTAAAATGATGGCGTAGGACCGTGCCAATGGATCACAGTGGGAAGTGAGTGTGGGTTTGGGTAAAGGTGTAGATGATTGTTTTGGAAGAGGTGTTATAGGAGGTGGAATAGGTTTGACCACCGGTTTGGTACGTGGTAGTTATGATATTCTCCTAAATAAACGTTGTTGTTGTGAATATTGTACAAATTTTTGTTGGCACGGTCTCAAACCATCTTGTTAAATAATATTTTGTAATGTTGTAGCATCCAACAAGATTTATTGTCCCTATAAATCTGATGGACCATTCTTCGAAAGGATCTTATGTAATAATTAGATGCAAATGCATTGCATCTCTTTTATTAAGATTTCCAATACATTGATAAATATATCATGTGCATGTGTATTCCTTTGTATTATGGAATAATCTCTACCATCATAATATTGTTGCTAAAATATTTGTGTGTAAGTTCATCACCGATATATTTCCCACCTACTATTCCTTCATGCACTTCCTACAAGATTTCTTTATGGTTATATTCTATCCCACAACACATAAATATCTCATCTCACCCCATTCTGTAAAGTGATTCACTAATTATTTGATATGTTATATCATTGATAAAATTTTGTTCTTCTCTTGAATACTCCAATTATATGATGTAATTCCCACATCAAGGAATAACATGATATAACTTAGTTCTTCTAGTATACTAGAGATTTTTAACTGTGTGTCATGCATTCCATCTCCAATTGTGTCTTCCTCTTCTCTAGTAGTTATGTGTGAGATATAATCAGACCCTACATTATTATTTCCAAAATTCACTACTAATGAGAATTTTAATTCTTGAAATAAGATTATTCATCTACATATGTGCACATACAACATTGCTTTGTTCAACATTTTTTTTAGCACCATATGATCAATGTAAAAGACAAATGGTTTTGCTAACAGATACTGCCAAAAAATTTATAGTGTGTATACCATTAAAATTTCCTCTCCTTTTTTAGTTTTGTAATTTCCCCCCATGCATGTCAATTTCCTACTTGTGAAGAAGATTATATGATTAAAATTTTATTCTTCTCCAGGATGTGAAAGTATTTATCCCACTGTTGTTCCTGATGTATCCACGTGTACATAAAAGGTCTTAGTAAAATCAAGGAATCATAATATAAGCACACTTTAAATTCATTCTTTTAACTCATCGAACACCTTCTATTATTCAAAACCCCACTCAAATGGTCCTTATTTCTTCAAAATATTTTCCTAAAGTGTGGTTATTTTTGCATACCCTCGGATGAACTTTCAATAATAGTCATAGTGTCCAAGGAATGCATAAATGTCCCTTTATGTTTGTGGGGTCTCTAGTTGTATGATTACCACTATCTTCATAGGATCAACAAGCAACCCATCCTTACAAGTTATATGGCCTAATAACTTTCCAAAAGGAGTTACGAAAATGCACTTTTTAAAGTTCAGAGAGATCTCCAACTTTCAACACCATTCAAACATAAGGCGGACTCATTCAAAATGGTCGTTAAAAAATCTATGGAAAATCTAATCATCTGAATACGCTTGTAGAAATATGAGAATTAAGTATTCAAACATGACCACAATATGTGTGACAAAATTTTTAGTGCATTATAGTCCAAATGGCATTATTGTTTAGGAAAATGGACCTCTTTCAGTTATGAAGGTTGTTTTTATGTGATCCTCTTCAACTATCTTTACTTGATGATATCCAGAAAACCCATCGATGAACTTGTAGATTTCCCTTCCCCCTACTCCTAGAATCTCCTATGTAAAAGGAGTTGGAAATGAATCTACTACACATATGACATTTAACATGCAATGATTCAATGCAAACCCTTATGTACCCATCAATTTTTATGCTTATAATCATTGTGATTATCTATTTTGATTCTTCTATGGGTACAATGACTCCAATGGCCAACATTTCATCTATCTCTTCCTTGATTTTAGTGTGCAAGTTTAGATTCAATTTGTATGTCCTTTTGCATATTGATTTGGCCCTCTCATCCATTTTTCTGTGCATTTTACCCAATGATGGATGTAATCCTTTCATCTCTTGGTAGTTTCTTGGGAATAAGTCTTCATACATGCCTAAAATTTCTATTATCTTTGCTTTCAGCTTCAAACCAATAATCTCTAATAATGCCAATTTTCAGCTCTTCTTTAGTTCCAAAGTTTACCTTATAATTTAAAGGTTCATTGTGTGGCATGTTATCTATACCCTTTTTTTAATGATGTCCTTATATCCATATGAGGTTTAAAAATCTAAATGGTTTGCTTTTGTTTCTTTGTCAATTTGATAAACCATCTTTTATTTTCCTTTATGTTACTAATTGCATGTCATCCAAACATATTCATCTTCATCATTAGAATCACTATTATTGTTTTGTTCTTCAAACATCCTTGGTAGTTCCATTTACCTCTCATTATGAATCTTTAACATTATTTATTACATTATAGATTAATTCCCAAATATTGCATTCTTGATGGTTTGTAGTCAGCGATTTAACCTAGGTGCCTTGTACGTAAAAGGTAACGTGTGTACAAAATTAGATTTCAAGTCCTCCTAGTTGGATGTTCCTCAGTGTGCTTCACAATCAACATACCACACATGTGCCTAAATTTGTAAAGTATGGTAGAAATCATGAGACGATAATTTTTGGTTGAGACTCATGGCACCTAAACTCCAAGCCTTTTCACATTTCCTTAAGTGGTCTTCTAGCTTAATTACTCCGTTATAAATAGGGAGTCTTCGCATGTAATTCCTTTGTTTAAATCTGACGTGCATGGCTTCACTTATTTGTTTTGACATTTTTAAGCTTCCTAGGTGAGTTTACCACTATCTAGCAATTGTAACCTTAATTGTATATACCATATAATTTATACACGCCTGTTTTGAGGGAATATAGGTCTCCATATGTTTAATATACTCCTACAAAATTCCACCACCTTGGCAAATTGGCATGGGATATTTTTCCCTTTCTCAATTTTCCTACATATCTTTGCATTGAGATGGATGTCTTGCTAATCCGCGGCTTCTGGCTTGACTTCACCGTGTCATAGTTGAGCCCAATCACTTCATATGAGCCATGCACCCAAGTTGAGCATGTTGTATTGGTTGTATCCAATTTTGATTGGGATTCATTTTATCGTAAGACTCCATCTTGATTAAATGTCTTAAAACTTTCTAATCCCTTAGCATTGATATTGTATATGTGCTCCAAATTTCCAGGTTCTTTGACATTTCCAATATACAAAACTCCTTGTTTTGGGTCCTTTGGAGGTATCACACGTTGCATACCATTTTCAAAGTTTATGTGGTGATTTTTGAAGAGCAGTTCAACATTTTTTGCATAACACCATACTCTACCAAGTAATGAGGGAAAATTATCTTCCTTTTCCAAGGTAATCAATTTTAAATCTACCCTCGATATGCTAACAACTATGTGCTGTAAAACTCCAATAGGCATAACACGCATCTTATTATCCATGAATAGAACATGTGGTGAAAAATGAAGTCTATGTTTAACCATCTTATTTTAAGCATCAATCAGCAAGATATTAAATTTTGTGCCTATATCCACTAATGTATCATTGATGTTCCACCTTACTATATAAGTGTTAACTAGGATTTTCCAATCATACTCTTTTTTGCTAAACATCTTAACATCCTTCTTTTGTGTCTACCCTAATTTCTTTCCAAGCAACATATTCTTTATTTGGTGTGACAACCATTAGCTAAGCAAAAGAATTACACCTTCACTGCACAATAACCTATATACTTCCCAAAACTCATTTCTCGCCACATTTTCAAAGTCATGCTTTCTCTGTGATTCAGTTCTAGCATGCACTTCTTCTCTTAAGAGTTTAATATTTTCCTATGATTCATGCACCAATTCCTTAGTCTCTTGCAAAATCTCCTTTGTTGATTTGCATCCGAGTATATTTTTCCTATCCAGGGATTCTCATGTTGAATATTGTCCAATAAATATTTAGAAGCTTGCGCATCGTAGTTCCCTTATCAGTTATCTATATTTTGGTCCTTAGTTTACTTTTGGTGCACCTATCTATTATGGAATCTTCATTACATTGTGTACTATCTTAATCATTCCCACACCCTTCTCACTTTTCTCTAACATGGTCATGTAAAGATCAGCGTAGTATTCTACCTTATAAACTTTCCCACAATATCCACATATAGGGAATGCTAGGAAATCTCGTTGATAATGACCTGCAGAGCCACACTTGTAACAAGTCCTTGGCATAAATCTTCATCCTCTTCATGCACCTCTTATGTAACCTCTCTCTGGTATATTTCCATTGCACTCCTCATTATTATTTTGTACAATGGATTTCCTTAACCCCAATGATCACGCTTTATGTATCTTGTCAATTTTGAGACAATCCTTAGTGTTGTGGGTGTGTGCGTCACAAATCTTGTAATAACAAGACTCTTTTAATTGAAGTACAATGTAACAATGGGAAATGTATAAAAGCATGTGCCCATCCCCACAGGTCTCACAAGCCACAAGCATTTCCTTGACGCTGCAACGAGGGTTTTTTGTTCCTTGTATGGCCTTCTACTTCATTATATATGCACCAAATTCATTGCACATTTCCCTGGCATTATGTGTAGTCAATTCTTGCGTGAATCATCATTGATGTAATCTATGATTCCATGAACGAGCTTATTATAGTATCTACATTGAAAAAAACTTCTACACATACTATTTATTCCAATGCTTCACGTGAGTCTATAAATGTCTCATGTGATTGGCCATGTCTAAATAGAAAAAACAACCCTCCAACAAAACCATTGTGTGTGCTAAGTCAAATTTCATAAAACAATTTTGAGATCAATGTTTTGAAATGTGCATCATATGCACACACTTTTAGTGAGCTCGCGTTTTATATCCTTGAGTTTCAATAGAATTTTTTGTTCAAGTCATAGTATATCGAACTCCTTTAAAAAGGCGTCCTTCGGCCAATAATAGTCTATGACTACTTGTTGTCGATCATGCTTTCTATACCAGGTGTGTGCACGATCTAACAGAGTTGTAGAAAACATGATTACTTTACATTCTAGAGAATTAATTTCTTTCATGCGCAAAATTAGTTCACACTTATGTACATGCTCTGTGGCATTCTCAACTCCATGATATTCTGGAAGATGTAGTGGTTCAGTAGTTGTTATAGCTTATCATTGTGATCCTAAACTAGCTTGAAGTGCCCCAGAGGAGACATTAATAGTTTGTGCAATAAAAATTATAACTTGTTTCTATTGGTTTGAAACTTCATGTGTTCCTCCCTACACACATCCTAGTGTTTGAGTTGTTTAATTAACACTTATAATTCCAAATATACACACTTTGGGAGTGTTAGGATTGAACTATATTCTTTTCGGCATTGACATAATCTACTTTAAAATAAATAGAAATCTACTATCCATAAATTACTTCCCTTTTATGTAAATACCTCCTCATCGCTATCTATCTCAGTTAATATTTGGTGTTCTATATTCTGGGATCCAGTTGCATGAGCAGGGCCGACAAGTTGGGAAAGGACTCCATCCACATTGTATTATGACTTCTCGACGTGCTGCATCTCATTTTTCTATTGATAATATTCATTGATCCTTTCTCCCTCCTCTTAAACCAATGCTCCGGGTTTTCCTTGACAGTTTCTGAGATTAAATATTTCCTCTGAATTAGTTCCCCTTCATATATCATCTTACACCGAGATTCTTCATACCACAACCTTCTCAATGTGTGCTCATATGAGAAATCCATGGTGCAGTCAAGTTTTTCCTTCCTTTCCCTTCCCTTGTGTACTACTCAGGCGTGTGGGTAAATTATCCGCCCATACAAAAGCTCTCAATTCCCAAATATACCTCAAGTTTTTTGTTCTCTAGTGGAATTTGTGTCAAATACGATCCATGCGGCTCACGAAAGAAAATTGAACTAGGCTTCGTCTACGCAAGAAAAAGTTGACACCATGCGTGCAAGGAAATGGCAGTAAAGCATATATTTCCCCCAATAATGTACAGTGTGTGTCCAAGTTGCACCGTGTCTTGCAAGTTTTCTTATGCGCTTTGGATTCCAAGTGTACTTCTTTCCTAGATTCAAACTCTTACCCAAATAGTAGGTCACTAACCAAACATATAAATTTTTCAGAAGCTTGCTGGAAAAGGGTTCATAAAGTTCATCATATATATTATTTTCCACCCAAGTCATTCGAGGGTGATTAGAAGAACAATTATTGCGACTAGGATGTCTGTGCGCAAAAGCTTCTATCTACATGTTCGTTTTTCCCCACTATACCTATGCATTTAAATTTTTCCTCATATTCTTCTTTCACGCATGGGTTATTTCCTTTGTTTATTCTCCCATCTACACACAACTTTTCCTTCTCCTTCCCACAAATTTGTGTGCTTCAAATAATATGAAAGAGTAAATAATGATAATCACCTAATGTGGGACTTATCCAAAAGAATCAATAAGAATTTAGGGGCACAAAAAATGTTTAAAGGCAATAGAATTGTCCATGATCTTATATTAATGAGAGCATTTAAGAAGTACATAACACTAGATGAATTTGGTGATATATCTCTAAGTCAGTCGATGATGTTAAATATTCTTAGTTTTTTCATTTGAAATCTCAAAACATATAGTAATTGAGTTTATTGTAACTTGAAGGTTAGATGAACACATCCTTATAGTGAAAATATGTATTGTAGTAGTAATGCAGCTTAGAGGAAAGTCACATCAAAGGTTATAATCATTTGGACCATAGGTTGACTTTATATATTTCATCTTTGATACCCCTATTTATCTCCATTTTGTTTAGAGTTGGTACATAAATTGAAAAATTATGTGGAGGAAGTCTATCTATGTTAATATTTATATGGTTTGGTGGTGCAGAAGTCTTGGTGTAGTAGACACAAAAAATATTGTGTTGAGACAACTGCATAAAGGATTTAAATGCTTGATGTGGGTAACTACATAAATCAACCCAAAAATTGGTTATTCATCTAACCCGAAGTATAATAGTTACCACTTAAAATATCACAACAATGAGGGGTTGTATCAAATTTGACAATGTCTTAAAGAACCAATCTTTATCCAACACTTGCATAACATTTTGATAAGTAAACTTTTAATTCATAGGTATTAACTTTACCTGGATATAAAGTCCCCAAATTTAGGCCTAATATATCGAAATTGTGAGACAAATGAGTGAAGAGACCAATATTTGTATTGATACGATGAAACCAAATACAAAAGCACAGTTTCAACTCTAGAATCTATCAATTAAAAATTTGTTAATCACTAACTATTTTTATGTTGAAGGTGTTTGCTTTGTTAGAAAGCCCTCCTTCCTCTGACACAAATAGTAGAACAATCAACGGATGTGAGGTAATTTCATACATGTCGTTGATCAAACTAATCTCCACCATTAATCGGATATCCTTACTAATACAAACATGTAGGGCAGCGTGTTGCAGTTGGAATATCAGAGGTGTTAGGTGGCATGATAGAAGTCGTATTATGCACTGCTTGGATTTTTTAGCATCAAGAACTGTCTACTCGCTCAGCCTTTAGCACAACTATGAATGAGGATAATGGAGATTTATACGTATTCGAGGCTCCAAGATGAGCATGTTGAAAAGTGTAAGTAGAAGAGAAATTAACAGAGTGTATCCCCGCCAACTCTGAATTTTCAATTCAAGTTTATATGGATGAATGGCAGAGTGCGTGAAAATACAGGTTGCCAAGCCATAGTCCATGGTATTGAAATATATAAGATACATTTTACTCTGAATCAAAGCAAAATGCTGTCTGGGAATGGTGGTGGCCAAAATGTGTCCCGACAAAAAAATTCACTCACACGGAACTCCCATATATTGTAGAAGAAGCCAAAAAATGAAGTATCTGTGCTCCCACATTAAGAGAACCCCTAGACGTCGGGCATTAATCGTAAGTCTGTTATGCACCTTTTTTAATTTTATGCCCTACACCAGAAACTTTGTCTTTATAAAAAATTGTAAGCCTTCTCTTCTCTATCTTTAATTTTCTACTCGGCGCCGAAAACTTTGCCTTTTGTAGAATCATTAATCTCTTCCGCACTTCCTTTTATTTTATCCCTGACATCTGAAACTTCACTCTTGGCATAGTCGTATACATTTCCTGCCTTGTCCTGCAAGGCCTAGGAGCTTCTAGATAAATCTTTTCCTCTCTCTTTAATTTTCTGAAACGTCGTGTCTTTAGCAAAATCTTTCAAACTTTTATTTTCTCCTTTCTCTCTGTGGCCTCATCTGTCAATATTTGAATGGAATCTTTCAAAATTTTCTTGGCCTGGCTAATATATTCTCTATAGTGTTCATCTCTACCAGTTCACGGTTTGAGTCCCTGTAAAAAACCATATGAATTTCCATTTTCCTCATTCACAGTTGTGCTAAAGCTCTCTGATATAGTTCTTATAGTAGTGTTCGTCTACGCCGGTTCATGGTTCTAGTCTAGGTAAAAATGTATGAATCTCCATTTTCCTCTTTCATAGTTGTGCTAAAGTTCTCTGATACAATTCTTATAACAACGTTTATCTCTGATACAATTTTTCTAAAGCTCTCTGATATCTATACACAACTAATAGTGTAAATTATTTTCCTATAATCTGGAGAGTTGTATTTGTCCCTCAGGTCCTGTTGGGATACATATCAGTTGTAGCAGAACACTTACTGTGGTATTTTCTGATGTTTGTATGTACATTAAGTGTTCTGATAGTGAATGTCATCCATATAAGTGTTATGAACATAGTGAAGGATTTACTTTGTTGTTTTCTAATGCAACTCATGTGGCTCCTGTATGAATCTAGACATGATCCCGAAAGCATACAATAGATTTGGATGAGTGTGAGTAAGGTAAATCAAGATCCCCACCAACTTTCGATAAAGGGTACCATAAACCAAGGGAGTAGAGCAATCAAAAACCAACTTAACCCTGGAAAGGAAATGAGTGAGAGAAGGCTTACAATTGGACATATGAAACCGAGAAAACAAAGCAAGGGAGTAATTAGGGTGTGAAATTACAATTCCCGAGTCAGATTGTGAAATCTATATCCCAAGAAAGTAATGAAGCAATCCTAAATCAGACATGGAAAACTTGTTGGCTAAGGCAATCTTCATAGAATTAATGATAGAGGAAGAGCTTATTGTGATCAACAAGTCATCAACATACAGAACAAGGATGAGTATGGAGTCATCCTGCCACAAAATGTAAACATTTGGGTCAGAGTGACACTAACTAAACCTTGATGTAAGTAGAAATGAGTCCATCTTGGCATACCAAGCCCGAGGGGCTTATTTGAGACTGTAGAGAGACTTCTTTAACTTATAAACAAGGGAGGGATCATAGACATAACCCGGAGGTTGTTCCATGTAGATATCTTCCTCTAGGTCCCCATGAAGGAAGGAACTCTTAACATCCATCTGATGGACTTCCCATCTTCTCATAATAGTGATGGCGAGGGTCATTCGAAAGGAAGTCATCTTCGCAACCGGAGTAAAATTTTTTGAGTAATCAACCCTAGCTCCCTGGGAGAAACCCTTTGCTACCAGTCATGTTTTAAACTTATCGACGTCTCCGTCAGAACCATACTTTGTTCAAAACACCCACTGATGAGCTAAATAAATTACTTTCATAACAACCCATATTTTTTATTTTAATAAGGCTATTGTAAACCATGTCTATGTATTTCCAAGGAACATTGTTAAACATCACCATCACAACCATGAAATTTTGGCATAATGATTAATTAATATAGTTATGTCTAATTATCTTTATTTTGTGATATTATCTGTGTATTTATTCTTGATATTCCAATAAATTATTTGGATGATTATATGTGTTGATGCCACTCTTTGTTGTAATAAATTTTCCATATGCAACAAAGGAACATGTCCACAGCCAAATAATTTGTCCGTTGCATAAGGAAATCATTCACATCATAGAGCCCACATTTATGAAGATCTTTTAAAACATTGAGTTATGGCACTCAAGTCCTTATGCGCCATTGAAGAAGCATTTGCAAGAAGAATGTGGAAAAATTGGAAAAAAAAAACAATCTTTGATTTGGTCATTGATAAAGAATTGATTGTTAGATTAACACTTGTTGTGTGTTTCATGAAGAACTGCTTTATAGAACAAGACTTGTTGTGTATTTCAAACATGTGTCGAATCTCTCACTTGTTATGTTGAAGATATTTTACTTGTTATGTTGTATTTTTCTTCTTCTCCTATGTTTTAAATGATAAGGTATAAAGGAAAGGGTTGGTGCCTTGTAATAGGGAAGTGAACAAGAGAGTAAGTTAGAGAGTCAGATTTGGAATTAGATAATAGAGATCACTTTGATCTTTTGTTCCTGGATGTAATAATTTCTGAAAAATCAATAAAGGAATCTGAGTTATGTTATTTAGTTTTTGGTTTCAGAATTAGGAACGGATTATCACCCAAGTTAGGGCCCACTTGAGGTCTACTAAATTCCCTCCAGTGTTTATTTCATGAATATTTACTTAGGAACAATTTTGTTTCTGAATTTTTAACTTTATTTCAATGGTAAGCATTTGGCAATCATTCATTTCCAAGTCTAAATTTTATTTTTATTTCAACATTGTTATGTGACAAGTTATTTCCTTTCTAACCTCCCAGATCAACTATAACTATGCATACAACACCAACAATAATTCAAGTTTACGCTCCTTGGTTTGATAAATAAATGAATGTAACTCAATGTACAACATATTAATTGTTGCGAGTTGATTTGTACCACCACCCACTTACACCAAACGATTTTTATTCCTTTTAGAAGAGGGGTGAGATCCCATGTATCTTTTTTCATGAGTGAGTAATACTCGTCATCTATGGCAGAATCCAACTCAGGAATACCAGAAGCCTCCTGAAAAGACTGAGGATCAAAAACAGAGGCGGTGAAGGAGTGGGGTTCAACAAACTCCAAATGAGTTTGTATCTTATCTGAAGGATTTCCCATCCACTCTCCAACACTTTGTAAAGTTTTCTTAGCCTAACATGGACCAGGAGGATCATGCTTAGAGTCGTTACATTTATCACTGGAGTGAGAAGGGACAAGGTCCCAATCAACACTATCGTCAGAATCAGAAAACTCCAAAGCATGAGGGTTAGGAGGCATAAGAGGATCAAGTGGAGGAAAATAATTCATAAAAACATCATCATCCGAATATTTAGATTTAGAATTAGAGAGCATAAGGACCTCAAAAGGTATGGAAGTAGAAGTCGAAGACAGCTCATCAAATTTCACACTTTGCTCAATATAAATATCATGACTAGTAGGGTCTAACAATCAATATCCCTTCACGCCATCAGGATACCCTAAAAAAATACAATGTTTGGACTGTGGTTCCAAATCCTTGTGTTTATGTTTGGGAATCCGGGTCATAACATTGGATACGACGACTCGAAAGTTCTCAACATCAGCATTGCATCCAAACCAGGCTTCAAAAGGTGTCATCCCTCTTACTGCTTTGTGTGGAACACAGTTCAGAATGTAACAAGCAAAATTCACTGCTTCAACCCAAAACTATGGAGGAAGGGACTTTGAGTGAACCATACAAGTGAACATCTCCTTAAGTGTTCGGTTCTTTCTTTCTACAACTCCATTTTACGAAGGGCTATAAGCAATTGTACACTGCAAATCAATCCCTTTAGAAGTATATAAATCCTCAAACCTATTGCTCACATACTCACCTCTATTGTCAGTTCGAATAACCTTGATAGACCTTTTAGCTTGTTTCTCAACAAGACTCTTGAAGTCTCAAAAGCGTTCAAAAACTTCAGACTTAAGATTAAGAAAATACACCCAAGTGTAACGTAAAAATTTGTTAATGAAAGTCGGTAAATAAAGATCTCTAGTAAACGAAGGAGACAGAAAAGGACCAAAAATGTCACTATGAACAAGATTCAAAAGACGAGTAACTCTCTAGGCTTTACCTTTGTAAAAAATATTTTCAGGGTGCTTCCTGAAAGCACAACCCTCACAAAGACCCTTAGAAAATCTGACGTGGGGTAACCCATTGACCATTTCATTTTGGATCAATTGTTCAAGGTAATTAAAATTTGAATGGCCAAAACGATCATGCCATAGTTTACTAACCTCATATGTATGAGTGAGCAAGGTAGTGGGTATCAAATTAGAAGTAAAGTGGGAGAAGGTATACAACCATAAATGGTGATCTTCCTTTCCCTCATCCACAATAGTGTAGGAGTGAAGCTCATGAATAATCACCAAGTTAGGGCCAAATTCCACTCACATTCCTTCACCAAGGTGAGTGATTTGGTAAATTTATAGGATATTGATAGAGAGATCAAGAACACTCAACGCTTAGTTAAATGACCCCCCATCCATCCCTACCGATCCACTACCGTAAACTGACACTATAGTGTCATCAGCCAACGTATTTTGGGACATGCCACATGGTTCAATGTTGGAGAAATTAACATGCAAAGAAGAAATGTGGTGTAAGGCACCGAAATCTATAATCCACGTTGACGAAGAAACAAGTCTAACTACAAGGTCCTTTCCTTTCTTCTTATAAAATTTAGAATTTTTTACAGTGGAAGACTCAACTTTCAGAGAATTTTTTTTGCTAGAATCAGGAACGCCAATATGTTTCTTCTCAAGTAAATGAGTTAGTTGATCAATTTATTTTCTCATAAATTGATTCTCTTCATGACTAGTCTTCTTGCAATACCTGAACACTAGCACTTTTCCTTATTTTCTTTAGGCTTAGAAGTCAAAGCATTTGTGTTAGGTTTGGTTTTAGCTTGGTTTGTATTGGTTTCCTTCTTGGGTTGGTCTTTTTTCTCTTTCTCATTATTTTCAGTCTTCTTTCCCTTACTAGTACTTGCTACAAGGGTATGTGAACTGGACTTGAGAGTCCTCATTTGAATGAGTTTGTTTTTTTCTCAAATGAGTTGGGATGAAAAGTGTCAAATGAGGGCATATTCCAAGCACTGCCTAGGGCGGATTTCGTAGCATGAAAGTTTGACACGTGAAGATGAAGTATTCGGGACCTAACTTAGAAAGAATCAACAAAATCAACTAGGAATATTTCTTCTCCACATTACATTCCTTTAACAACAATCTAGTGTGGACGAACTTCGAGAAGAATGTCTGTAGGTTTTCAAAGTCTCTAGGATTTAATCCTAGTAGCTTGTTTTCCAACTCGTGTGCTCTCATGTCATATTGTTGTCCAAACATATTATCTAATGTTTTCCACGCAACATTAGGTGTTTCATATGACTCAATTTGGAAGAACAAGTCAAGAGAAACAGACATGCAAAGAATACTTGAGGCTTCGTCACTTCAGTTCACCCACTTAGATTTTATGAGCTCATTGTCAAGTTCAATCTCATCTTCCATGTTGATGTGAAATAACCAGTTACCCCTTAGTTTCATTACCATTTTCAATCTCCATTCAAATATGTTGAACGATGTAAGAAAAGGAATTGAAGGTACAGATCCATCACAAAGAAAGAAAAGAAGGAATGTAGAAAATAAAACAAGAACCACAACCACCTAGAAGTATATTATAATCCCCATAATTTCGGAACTTTATAGTTTAGTGCATTGGATACAATCATGTACAAATGTGCATCGTGAAACAATTGGCCACTCACCTTACAATCAACTTCAATAGTGAAGACTAAAATCAATTTTTGTTGATCACAGTAATTCAACACCGTAAACAAGCACAACGAGCTAAAAACCAAGAGAAGGGGTGAAAGTAAGTCCTATTGTGAGAAAAAGTGTCTCATATCGCAACAGAAACCCCATTTCTGCAAGACTATGGTGCGTGTGCTCACTAGTCTGCAATCAATAAAAGGGTTATTATAATGAAAGAAACGGGCTCAAGACGAGTCCTAGGGTCCTCCAGGGCACTGAAAACACTCCCAGGTGGTAAAAAAATGCTAGAAAGTGCACTACACACTCCAAAAAATGATAAGTAGAAAAAAATGATACCAATAAAACTTTAAAAACGCACTTTTGAAATGCCTAGTTAGTCTAAAGTTAGAGATAAAAAGGCAAAAAAGGTGATTATAATGTTAAAAACAATAATATTAACTACTAATTTAAACCAAAAGAGCTTTAAAACTTTAATTAGATGCCTAATTAAGGAAAAAAAATAAAGCTCATGATGAATTAAATTTACCTATAGATCCTAATATGAGATTAAGACCTAATAATTTAAATAAACCTTACTCTTAATAAAACACTAACCTTTAAAAAAGGACCCCCCAATTTAATTAATTAACCCACCTAATAACAACAAAGCCCACTTTAATCGCCAATGGGGTTTGGGTGGTTCGGTTAAGATGGACGGTTGTGTTTGAATCCACCTGGGTTAAAATCCCATTGGGTGCGATCCCTTCGAGGTGGTTTACTAGTGGTGGTGGGTGTTGCATCACCGGTGGTTATAGCTAGTGGTTATTCTCGGCGATGGTGTACTTTGCATCATTGACATTGGCGTTCGGTGGCTCTAAAAATGGCGGTGGTGGAAAAATTGCATCATCGGTGTGGGTTCAGTGGTTGCAGTTTGTGATAGATTAATTGTAATATCTTGTCTAAGGACATTGTTAAGGGAGGGGATCCAAGAATCCCCCGGTTCTAAGCTCCGGTCAAAAGAATTAAACTATCTAAAAAAACAAAGCCCACTTTAATATTAAAACCCCACTTTATTTAAAGCCGACCGCTTAATATTTAAACAAGCTAGGTTTTTGAAAAAAAGGAAGTGGATCGGTAAAAGCGAGATATAGGGGGCTCGAGGATAACGCTGGAAGGTCGGGGGAGACTTGGTTGGTGGGAAAAATGCAATGAACGAGTTAGCAACGTTGAATGGGAAACCATGAAGTAAGGCGGATGACTCGGTGGAAAGATATGCAATAGCTTAACTCAACAGGAGGAAACAGCTTGGGCGGTGAGATTGGACTCAAGAAGATCGACGAGATCACCAGACAGAAGAGGGAGATGAGGTGGGATAAATCAGGGTGCAGAGTGGTAAGATCTTGGCTTGACGGGTAACTCTAATTCGTCAAGACAGCACAGACATGCAAAAGTAATGTAAAAAATATATAACAAGGTTGGTTCATCTTGAAACCAATGTAGAAGCAAGGCAATAACAAACCAATGCAAGGGTCAGAGTGACTCGACAAGCCAAGCAATATAAAAAAATCAAGCCAATACACAGAGGATCGATAGAGCTCAAAGAAACAAATAATGACCCAGCTCAGTGGATAAAACAACATAACGCATACTCAACTAAGGAAAGAACCAAACTTAACCTAAGCTTAAACACACAAATGCAGAGTTAAGGAAACTCAAATGTAAACGTTACAAAACCACAACTCGATGCACACAAGGACCGAAAACGACTCGGTAGGGTAAAGAAAACTCTTGGCCCGATGCACAAAATAGACTTGAAAGGTAGCTCGACCAAATAGATAGCCAACTCGCCCAAGAGCTGGAGCACACAATGCAATGCAAATAACTTGAATAGTAACCCAGCTTGCTAAGTTAATCCAGAGCAAATACAAAGACGACCAAACAAGTATAACCAGAAAGTAAACCAGGAAGGGAGGATATATAAACATGTGTAAAAAATATAACTTCTAAAAAAATCACTTTTAATTAGAAATTATTGATAAAACCAAAAATGTACCAACCTCCAGATTTAGCTTTCCCTCCAAACTTAGTTGCATCTAGCTAGATTTGGTTGAGAAACATGTGAAACCTACACATGCACAACCAAAAAACCAACACAAACTCTAAAAAATGAGATTGTTAAACCTGTTAACAAAATTCCAAAAGATGATTGAAAACTTACAAGAGAAGCACGAAAACCAAAAATGAAGTAATCAGCAACTAGAATAATCGAGTGCATGTTTACCGAACAATAGCTCTGATACCATATCCGATTGTTCTACAAGGATCAATACAAAACCTCATGCACATAAAAAAGGGTTGTACTTCCAATGGTGACGTGAACACTCCACTTAATCAATAAGGAATCATATCACAAAGGAAAATCAAGTATGAAAGAAACAGGGTTTAGCATTCTCATAGATAAAAATAAGAGGTACATATAGGAGTGTTGTGTAACTCCTTTGCATGACACACGGACACATGAAACCCTTATTAACCATAATGACCTATGATCTCACTAACTGAGATGACTAACCATATGAGGTAGACAAGACATCGAGTGATGATGAGACAAGTCATATACGCCAACATGAATCACCTTATTCTCAAGTCCTCGTGGAATAAAAAATAGCAGTCATATGATGAGCTAAGGGGACGGACATGAAATAAAGCATGATGATATCCCTCGTCTTGGCCCTCACGGGAACACATGTGACTGAGGTAGGGGAGGAGAGGAGACTAATGGCGAGGGATTCCTGTAAGTTCCAAAGAGGGAAGGGGAGTGGTAGGGGAAGGGATAATTTCTTGTGTTTAGGGCTATCCAAATGATACTTCAGCGACTGGTAGAGAATGGCCCTCCAACGATCTTTACAAAATGTATCATATTTATAGATGATCACATGCATATATGGATTAAAAACATGTTAGAGTTGCCATATTCAGTCCAAAAAGTTACATATACAACATGTTATATAACCTAGAAGAAAACATCACCATTTAGTTCTCATCTAATATTTAGTGCTCCACTTACAAGCTCGCCAGAGAATATGAAAAAACTAACACCAATGAAAATGTGCACATTTGTATTAAAAACAAATGGTCTATAGTAACACTGATTTTCTGTTCCATGATATTTTTCTTTCATATAAAATGGTGTCGTGGATTGTTAGTATCTTATATCATTTTCTTTTATGTGTTATGACATTTTTATTTGTAAGGATATACAATTCTCATTTGTAACTAAGTGACGTTAGACTAGGAATGTTTTTTGACATTACTTGTAAATATCATTGTTGTTTTTTAATACAGTGTGGTAAATTGGTTATATGATGTTAGGAACACCCACTAGCAATATGTCGAGGTGTCTTAATTTTTTTTTTAAAAGTGTGCATTTTTTTAATTAGAAATTTTGCATTTCTAGGGTTCTCGTTGGATGGTGATTCACTATTAGAGGTCGTGCTTTTATTTGATACTACGTTAGTCCCACTATTTTTGACACATAAGATATGACCTATTTTGTCATCGAATGACCCTAACCACCATAACATTCTCCCATTGTTTCATCTTTGATATCCCCTTCAGATTACCTTTTGGATATTTCAAACAAACTCAAATGAAGAGAAGGGGACATCAAAGATGAAAGGTTGAATCTGGTATCAAAAGATGATCATGGCTACACATCTAACGCAAGGTATGGACATTGCAAATAGTTTACCATGATTTCCAAGAATACCCATTTCCATGTATCACTTTGAAGGTACGCCATAAGTTAGAAATAAATTTCACATGTAACGATGTCGGTCACCTCACTCTTAGCCTTAACATCATGTAACATTAATTTTATTTTCTAGACTTCCTAGTGGTTCAATTTTTATTGGAGCTTTCAAAGTGATATTAAAATATATTTATACATACAAATTTTTTGATTGAATAGATATAGTGGCTTTTAAAAACAATGTTATGCCACAAGAGTGCAATTTAAAAATCAGCTTTCAAAGAGAAAAAATAATAACAATTTTTTAAATTATTTTTCAATATTTTAAAAAATGTCCTAGAGACATTTTTACATACCCAAAATATCCCTTGACATTCAATGGTATCTTGGAAACACCCCCTCCTTTTTTCCTTGAGGAAACATGGTGGGACGTTTACCCGATGTCTCTGAGATATTTCTAATGTCCTAGACATTTGGTTTTTGGTAGGACACATCCCCATGTAACACTGTAACTGATTTAACAAATATTGAAATTTGTAAAACCAGAGATATTTCAAAGTCACATATGATTAATAAATGATAAAGAATAGATTTGACATAGGCAATAAGCTAATGAAAATTGAAAACCTATGTGCACGAGAGGAATAGAAGACTTAGTTGATTTCTCAATAAATCCTGAAGTGTTATGAACTGGAAAACTAATGAAGATGAGGAAGAGACTATCGCAACAGGCACAAAAAATATTGTAATTTCCTGATGATCCTAAACTAGGGCACCTGGACTGGGGTAAGGGAGCCTAGGTGCTAGAGACCACTAGGAGGCTCATTTGACTACGCAAGACCTCATAAACTAATTTTTGTTGTGTCATAATATGGTCACTAACCTTCGATGTTAGTCGCCTCTATGTCCCTGTATGATCGCCAAGTTCGCCTATAACCTGCAAAATGAATGATATCCTACAAAACCTGAAAATGCATCAAATCCTAAAAAAAAGAAATATGAAAATGGGGAGTCGAACTAACCCCAACGGTCACCCAACAGAGTGCACTTACGACCAAGCGATGCACTACATCTCAAAATCCATGTAGTTCTTTTGTGTGTGTGTAGAAAGATTTCATGCCCTAGGTATCTCTTGTGTAAGATGCACTTAATAACGAGTAATAGCTATATGTGTCGATGTAGATAGATGTGTGTATGGAAAAATGAACTTCCCCTCCTATGTGTGTATGCAGAAAATACAATCCCTTGTCCCTTGAGTGAGTGCTACATGGATTCCTTGATGCTCTTATAATTCCTTTGGATGCAACCTTAGGTGATGATAATAGATGCTTAGAGCTTGGTCTTTTATTATGGTCACATAGCTTTGTATTTATATGATTCCCTTGTTTGAATTTGGTAATTGAAAACTAAAATTCCCACCCATAAGAAAACAAGATTCCCAAAAGAGGTAAGTAAGATACAAAGAGGTTGGGGGAACCCAGAGGGGACGAGGGCACCTAGGCACTAACGTCCTAGTTGGGCACTTGTGTACAAAGTCCATAAAGATAAAGAAATGAAGATCAGACTGGGTGTGGGGTGTGTAAGACCAAAGAGGAAACAAGAAAGACATAAAAGAGGCCAAAGATAGATGTCAATTACTAGTTTTCTCGTGTAGGAATCATATGAATATTAGTATGTGATTATGACCTAGAAATGTACCCAGGTGTGTGATTTTGTGTCTACAGTAATAACACCATCTCTTTCAACTTATTTAAAGAATTATTCTTTAAAGTTGACAATAGTCATATTGGTGTACAAATAATAAACCTACCCATTACTTCTCCTAATACTCGAATTTAGCATCACCCCATAAAGACATTTTCTTGGATTTGTACCTTGATGGAATTTGAGGCAAAACACCTTATACCATCATACACACAGTTGGACCATACAACCCACTTGATATATATGTGACCTTATTTTTTTACCATTATTGCAATAATAAATTTGGTGTCTAAAATTTGATGGGCAATATCAAAAAATTGTTCACTAAAAAAAGTGAACATGAAACATTGGGTCCCCTTAATCTTGTGATTATTACCATAAAGAAAAAGAAAAAATATCATTATGCTAATGACTACTCATGGTGGTCATCTTACTATGAATTTAACAAGCATATGTACAAAGTTCACACAAAATAATTAATATAATTAATGTGTTTGTGAGAGCCTTCAAATCAACATTGAATGGAGGACAAATGAGAAAGCTCTTCTTGTATTTGTTGGAAGTCTCTCAAACCATGGATCAATATATAACATAGAAGAACACATCACCATTTAGTTCTCACCTATTATTTAGTGCTCCACCTAGAAGTTCGCCAAAGAATATGAAAAACTAACACCCATGAAAATGCACACATTTGTATTAAAAACAAAGAGTCTATATTAACACTGATTTGCCATCTCATGATATTTTTCTTTAATATATAAAATGGCTTTGTGGATTGTTAGTATCCTTATATCATTTTATTTGATGCATTATGACATTTTATTTGTAAGGATATACAATTCTCATTTGTAACTAAGTGACGTTAGACTAAGACCTTACGCATGACACTACTCGTAAATATCATTGTTGGTTTTTAATCCATGGTGGTAAATTGGCTATATGATGTTAGGAACACCCACTAGCAATATGTTGAGGTGTCTTAATTTTTTTGAAAAGTGTGCATTTTTTTAATTAGAAATTTTGCATTTCTAGGGTCCTCACTCGATGGGATTCACTATTAGAGGTCATGCTTTTATTTGATACTACGTTAGTCCCACTATTTTTGACACAATTGATACGACCTATTTTCATTTTATTAAATGGTACAACATTATCCCTCATTAAATAAAACCCCATATATATCGTAACATATCATGGTTTAACACTTTGTCAAATCTTTACCATGTATGTAGAATTCCACAAAAAAAATTCCTACAAAGTTTTGAGCCATAGTGGGTTACTTTTTGAAACATATTCCGTACTATTAGAAATGTTGAGGTAAAGTTTTAGGATTTGTATGTATTCATGTCTCAACTATCTATGAACTTTTATCTTTAAAAGATATATCTTTTTTTCATTCCTCAGTACATTTGTACCTAAGTTTGTCTATGAACTTTTATCTTTAGAAGATTTTTTTTTTCATTCCTCGGTACATTTGTACCTAAGTTTGACATGTTTGATAAAGATATGTAAGGTCAATAAATGAACTATTTGCATGTAGCAATGTTAGGTGTATAAGTTGGAGTACACAAATCAACTCTGATGATGGCCAATTACAAGTCAAGCTTCTTCTCTATTAAGGCAAAAATAGTTATCTGTTAATTTGTGGGTGGGTGGACGTTGAGCTCTAAATACTACAAATAACCAAGTTCATTCTATTGTATATAAATCTAGCAAAAACCTAAATTACCAACATTCCTAGATGTCAAATTAAATAAATACATCACCCGAGCATAAGATGTCAACAACCTATATCGTGTACCCACCTCGCATGTTTCCCATGAAAAATGTAAGATAAATTATTTCAAATGGATTGGGATCTGACAAACCACATCACAATGCTTGGCATTACAAAAAGGAACATTTGTCATTGAAAACATAGATTGGCATGTTCTTAATTTTATCGCCATATTTATAGTTTGTTCTCTCCATCGGCTTTGCATAGTTCTACATTTCCTCTTTCCACATGTAGTCACAAAATCACCCACTTTAGACACTATTTAGTCTCAGTCTCATATCACTATTCATATGGTTTTTGAGTGAAGAAATTACTAATTAACCCCCCTCTTTTGGCCATTTTTACTTTGCTTTATGTCATCACTGTCGACCTCCCACACATGCATGCCCACTCTATTTTTGTCATTCCATGTTATTTTGCATTTGATTGGGGCACCCGGGCTAGTACGAGGGCACCAACAGGTGCCCTGGTCCCAGTGGGGGTGCCCTGATCCTTTTCCCACTTTCTTGCCACTTTTTGGGCACTTTCTAGTCATTTGAGCATTTCATATTTCTTGTGGTCAGCCTTTTTGGGGTTAATTATGAAATTAGATTAAGAGAACCATATAAATATAAAGTTATGTGACCATAATGAGGGACCAAGCACTAGGCACTACTATCATCATCTAAGGTTACATCCATCTAAAGCTCATTTGCATCCATCTAGCTCCATCACAAGGCACAAGGTTGGTTCATCTACATCACATTGCATAGGAGGGAAGTTTATTCTATTCCATCCACCATTCTATTAAATTTTCTACACATAGTTATTGCTCGCTACTTTCACAAAGTGCAACTGGCACAAGAGCACCTAGGGCATGATTGCACACACAAGCACATAGAACTACATTGGGTCTGAGATGTAGTGCAACACTTAGTTAGTAAGTCCACCATTTTGGCAGCTAAGGACAGTCTGACCCCTTTATATGCATCTTTCCTTTTTTAGGGGTTTGATGCTTGTCTTGGGGTTTTATAGGTCACTACTTCATCATTGATTTCTAGTGACATACAACGTAGTGCAAACGAAGTTAGTGCAATAGGAAGCGAAGGCTTTTAGGAAACCATCAAGTGAACCCTACAGAGGAAGGTTTTAGAGTATTTTCCATAGACTAAAGTGCCCGTATGTACAGATTAGAGGCACCCATAGTGCACCCCTGTATCCTCTCCAAGTGCACCTCAGTCCACTCAGATTGCCTAGATTTGCACTTTAATTGACTTGGCATAGTCTTTTCCTCCTCATGTTTCTCCAGTCCATCTCTGTGACACAGTCCAACAAGCTCATCGAATCAGCTAAGCTCCTTCCAACCCTTTTTTGGATATTACGGTTTATATTTTCATTAGTCTAGTTGTTTGGGTCACTTTGTATATTTATTTACTACTTTTATTTACTGTTATTTATTGTTTTTCCTAGTTAGATTAACTATCATTTTTCCACATTTTAGTTAATCATTTTGGTGAACTAACGTGTCTTTCACATTTTGGATCCTCATCTTTCTTCTATCATGGTTCATCAAGTTCCTCAAGTTCCTTTATCTGATTTACTTAAAATGTATCCCGACTGTCATGATGTTCTATAAAAATCCCTAGATTCTATATGTCATCCTAAACAATACATTGCCACAAACGAAATAAGTTCTATTCTTCCACCATCTATCTGATGACCCTAGTCCTCATGTTCCTTCATCTAATCAACCCCTATTGGACTCAATTCAAGTTTTACATGCATTATTTCAAGACAAATTTATGGCTATGGAATCCACGATCACATCTCTTAAATATGAAATTCAACAACTTATGGGTGCTTCTTAAGTGCATGTTTGTTCTCCTTCTACATCTCCTTCTCATTCTATGTGTGCTATATGTGCTCATATTAGTGATCCTCGGGTTATACCATTACCAGAGCCTCTCATCATTGATCACAATACTAAGCAACATGACATTCTTACTGAGCTCCTTAATTTTCAATTGATCACTTTGCCACCTACTCATTACTATCCTGCTTATCGACTAACAAAATATCAACATCGTCCATATTGTAACTAGCATTGAATCAGTGGACATAATGACAATTATTTCTACACTTTGCAATGAAGAATAAAACATCTTGAGCATTAGATATTTATCTCACTCATTACACAACATTCTATTTGCAATGCACATCTACAAATGCTCCACCTCATGGGTTCTTAAATCTGATTCCACCATGTCTGGAAATGAGCATCCATTCACCATTTTCTAATTTGTCGTCTTTTCCATCACTCAAGCACCACCTATGAAACCACTCAAAGTCAAGCAACCACCTCTCAAAATAAATATCAGCACCCCCTCCTCTTAAGGCATCTATGGCACTAACAAGTCAATCTAAGCAACCTCCTTTTAAAACTTAGTGTAAATTGGCCTCCTATCAAGACTTCAGCAGCATCATCAACATGCCACAAAAACTACCACCATTCAAGATACCTCCCCATCCTACACCACTTCAGCAGCCAATCATTTTTGTCAAAGAAACCACCTCTTCTACTGCTTGTTCAATACACATTGCATAATTCCACCACCGCATGGTCCTACCGTTACTCTTTCCCACCATGCTTACACTTCTTCATGCAAATTTGGTCTTTGGTAGGCAAATCCTGTAACCCTACCCTCCTGATGACACACTCATATGCTTATGGTTCTTATATGACTGTTGAGGGGTCTGTTATAATAAAGAACCTCGTTTCATCTTACATTAACATATCTATCTATTACATAACCACTCATACATACATACATCTACAATCATCTATCACTTATTACGCATATGACATACAATATTTAATGGTCATTCTATCCCATCATTGAATCAATCTTATAAATATATGATACTTCACCACTCCTTCATATGTCATTCTAGTAGTGATATGTACTTTAAACATACATTTATCACTCCTTTACATCATCTTGGGGGTCATAGCATATAATACATACCCCCCCTCATATTAACATCATCACATCTCTTATCTAGGTTGCATATATCATACATACACATATCCTAGCATACGTGCATACCCATCACACATTTTAGCATCGTCATTACTCGATGACGCACTCTTGTGCTTCAGTTCATTCTTGACTGTTGAGGGAGAAAAAAAATGAACCTCATTGCATACATCTTCATTCTCTTGGGGGGAAAGCAGAACCTATCATCTATCTTGCATTCCATTCTATCCATCCACGACATATTGTATATCTTGGTTACTTTTATTCTTGCTTGCATTTTCTTATATATGGTCATCTTATTACACATGCTAGTTAGATATCTTGTATGTCATTTATATATACCATACACATATGCACGTTCACGTATTTTTCTAGTTGTGATCACAGATACAGGTCTCTTACACGCAGCATAGATGCTTGACTTTTTCCACTCCTACAATGGTAATTGGGGGCATCCACATTCATCTCTTCATAGGTGTTATTGTTTCATTTTGTACTTATCACTTTTCATTATTTGCTTATACACACTTTTGACATACTAGTTATCTTTCTAACATGCTAACGGGTGCTTCATGTGCAACATTTGTTTTGTAGAATTACTTACTTCCATGGTTATTTGTTGTTTGTACTTGGTTTGCTATTGTATGTGGGCCTTGCCCTTTGTTTGGTGTGCACACTTGTTTGTTTAATGCAACCATTATGGCCTTGCATGTCTTATGATATTGTGAGTGATGTCCCATGTTTACAACCCATTTTGTGTGGCTTACTTTATCTTCTTGTGTGTTTACATTACTGCATTCTGGTAGCTCATACACATTGTCTTACATAGTTTACATGCATGGTTTTCTACTATGCATGTTTGTCCATGGCTAGCCACTTGTTTGTGTGTGCCTTAGTTTCTACCAAGCGCATTTCCCTTCCGTCTATAGGGAAGAGTTATAGATTTCATGTTGTTGGTCCTCTTTTAGGGCATCATTCTCCTATCAACGATGTCGCATGTGCCCCCAAAGAGGGGGGCATCATTTTGGGTTTACATATTATATATCTCTTCTACATTGATTCAGTTCATGGTTCAGTTTCCACCCTTGGCATTGTGGGTTATACAGCAAGTGGATTCATATACCAGTCTACAAACCCCGTACACAACGGCTTTTATAGGACATGGCTGCCCTTAGCATTCTTGGGAGCAGTTACATGTTAGAGCATACAATGGACTTCCTCTCTACACTACTTCAACCAATGGCGTCGAGATCACCCAAAAAACCAAGTAGTATAGATATCTCTTCAAATGTATTCAAGGAAGTAGTTAAAGGTTAGAGGATACAACAAAATTCCTCCCTATACTTCTTTGGCCTATGGCGTCAAATCGCCTAAAAAACCCAGGATAGGATATCATCTTTCTACACCCTTTCTCTCATCATGGATCAGGTGCACATGTTCCATTTTTCATTTGTGTATTTTACATTTACATAAATATACATCCATTTTTACATATATAAATGCGTATTTGACTTCTTGGTCATCTTCTCCTTACAGGTGCAATCGTATAAGAAGAAAGTAGTTAACAACTACAACAATGGGGGTAGCAACAACAACATTTTGTGGTAACACACAATATTAACCATGCATGTACATCACACACACATCAGTAACTACACATGTGTTTAATCCCTAGGTTCACTCTCATCACTTTTTTTGAACTTTTACATCTTTAGTTTCCATGCTCCATCATCTTTTTGTCACTCCACGCTTTGTCTAGTCCTTCAGTGCATTTCTACATCACTCTACATGGATTATCAGGTACGCATCTCTATCTACTTTATGTTACCAAACTTTCCACTCACCAACATAAAGTGGGGGAAAATTTAGTCACAAAATCACACTACTTTAGACATTATTTAGTCTCGAGTCTCATACCACTATTCATATGGTTTTTGAGTGAAGAAAGTACTAATTAACCCTCGTCTTTTGGTCATTTTACTTTGATTTTTGTCATCACTTTCGACCTCCCATACATGCATGCCCAGTTTGTTTTTGTCATTCTATGTTATTTTGCATTTGACCGGGGTGTTCGAGCTAGTACTGGGGGCACTGACTGAGGTGACCCTGGTCCCAGTTGAGGCACCTTGATCTTTTTCCCACTTTCCCACCACTTTTTGGGAACTTTCAATTTGTTTGAACATTTCATATTTCTTTTGGTCGGCCTTTTTGGGATTAATTACAAAACTAGAACAAGAGAACCATATAAATATAAATTTATGTGACCATAATGAGGGACCAAACACTAGTCCCTACTATCATCATCTAAGGTTACATCATCAAATCTTCATTTTCATCCATCTAGCTTCATCACAAAGCACAAGGCTGGTTCATCTGCATCACACTGCATAGGAGGGAACTTTATTCTATTCCATCCACCATTATATTAAATTTTCTACACATAGCTATATACTCTCTACTTTCACAAAGTGTGATTGGCACAAGAGCGTCCTAGGGCATGATTACACACACTTGCACATAGAACTACATTAGGACCTGAGATGTAGTACAACACTCAGTTAGTAAGTCCAACATTGTTGTCAGTTGAGGGTAGTCCAACCCTTTCATATGCATCTTTTTTTTTTTTAGGGGTTTTGATGCTCATGTCTTAGGTTTTTGTAGGTCTCCTCTTCAATCATTGATTATTCGCAGTGACATACAAAACTGAGTGCACCATGAATTTAGTGTGATAGGAAGCGAAGGCAGGAAACCATCAAGTGATAACTCGCGACCCTGGAAGGTTACAAAGCTTTTGGACCACATACACAGACCAGTGCATTAAGATTGCAAACTAGGGTGCCCACAGATGCACCATGTATCCTATCCCTAGGCACGCCTCAATCCACTCATATTTTCCTAAATCTGCACTCTTATTGGACCTCTGGCACAGTTCGCTTCCTCCTTTTGTTTCTCTAGCCATCTCTGCAACACAGTCTAACAAACTCGTCGAATCAGCTAAGCTCCTTCCAAGCCTTCTTTGCATATTAGGCTTTCTATTTTCATTGGCCTAGTTGTTTGGGTCACTTTCTATATTTATTTATTGTTTTTATTTACTATTATTTATTGTTGGTCCTAGTTAGATTAACTACCATTTTACCACATTTTAGTTAACCACCACCACTCGCCGGAAAAGGTAGCCTATGCCTATGTTTAAATCAAGAATGAAAAGATCAATTGTTATCTCTTGTTCATGTTACTTACTCATTATAATTATTGTCTACTTCTCCCATCTCTTACTACCCATTGCAAGTTCTATTTTTAGGGTTTGCTTATCATCAATGTTCCTCAATATATATGCTTTTCTTTATCTTTAAATCTTCCTTCCTCTGGGTTTTACTACCATTCACTCCTTATTAATATGTCATGTTTGCATTCCTCCCTTTCCCTATCGTCGTCTCCATCGTACCATTCAACTTCCTTTATGACACCAACAACACTTACATCATTGCCCACATAATTTCGCTTCTCCTTCCCCACACCATTGTCAATTCCTGTACCAGACCCCTTTTGGTGTTCACATCACACTGTCTATGTGCGATTGCTAGCAACTAGTTATAAATTACAATTTTTTACATACAAATATCCCTGGTGCTAGTCTCTTTTAAACAAAAATATCAACAAATTCTATATTTTTTCAAATTAATGTCCAATATATACTAATTTATCATATTGTAATTGCCTACAAGTGCATTAATTTTTTATTCATCATATACAATCAAAATCACTAAAAAAGAGGGCGTAGAGACACTCAATTTCTAAGTGTGAGGCGACCAGGGGTTAAATTTGACGGCCGTTTAGACGTTTTTCGTGATTTTAGACGTAAAATACTTGTAAATATTTTAACTAACCGTCACATGCGACTTGCACATTTAAAACATGACCGTCAATTTTTATATAGGTTTGTATATAAATTATAAAAATATATGTAAATATATATATAAAAGATAAAATAAATATAGAATAATTAGTAAAAAATAACATTATTTTGTGTTTTTGAAGGACAGTATTGAAAAATTGCCGTCCCCTGAAAATTGTTTCACAGGCATAGGTGGCCGTCAAATTTAACCCCTAGAGGCGACGCCAACATGCTCTTTGCCTCATTCTCCACTCAATGGATACTAAATTTTCAGTTTTGGGTAGTTGGTGTCAAGCTCCATGACATGGACGGACGGTTTGAATTTAATAGCCATTTACACATTTATCCTTATAAATTTTTGAAATACCCATCTCCTCCAGCATATTTAAAATATAACCATTGTTTTTTACATACAAATTATATTATAGTATCCGTAAATATTGTATTAAAAACTGTTAAAACAAGTACACAATTATCTTTTACATTTTAAAGAAAGATTAAAACTTAAATATGTACGTACAACAATAAGAAAAATTGACGATTATGTCCAGCTTACCTGAGTTTGGCATGTGAAAGGGAAGTGATATAACATCACTTAAAAATGGTCGCTGAATTATGAATGCAACATCGCTGTTGACTGTGACAAGTCGATAAAATCGAGGAGCATCGTTATCTTTCCTTTATGAACTTCAACTGTTTTAATAAATTAGTTACGAGGATCATAAAGTCTGTTCTGAACGTCTGATAAATAATGTATGGTCAATGGTGCCTCTTTCTTCTCGGGTTGTTAAACCGGGATGACCGACACTGTTTCCGCAACAGCCGAATTTACATGATCATTGAACAGGCATGTTCGTCGTTTTCAGAACTTAAAATTTGCTATTTTAAAAATTATTGATGTGTTCCCACTTCAGTGTTTACAGGACTAACTTACTTACCAAACCAGCCGGGGTGGAATTATTGTGCCCACTTTTTCGGCAACTGCAAGTCAAAAACTCCACAGCAATGAATGAATGAAAGAAAGATGAATTTTAATACCGTCTATGGGACCCAAAACCATATCCTATAATACTTATAAAGCAGCAGTTTTACAAAACCATTGAATTAGTACGGACTTGTTATATTCACAAGAAATAAGACAATAGATCATGAAGTCTAAGGGATACCTAACATGAAATGGGTTTTTCATATTTTGATTAAAATCACAATCATATAGTACAACACAATAAGTCATATTTTTAATGTTTCAATTTATTTATTTTAAATAAAATTGAAGATCTTTTTCACATTCAATTTACAATTTTAAATATAACTGATTTTTTACATATGTGTGTTAAAAATTGCTAAAATAAAAATATAGGTTCAGTTTTTATTCTTATATAATAAGTATTTTTTAATTTTAAATGTGGGAATGCTATAAAAATAAAATAAAATATATTATGTGTTCTTATAACTTCAATATAATTTAATCCTGATGGTTATATATGATTGATTGATTGTTCTAAATGGATTAATGTTCCTTTCTTGAATTCAAATTAAAAAACTATTGGAACATAAGTTGCCACACAATCAACAAGAAAGTTGACCAAAAAAAACTACGGAAACTTGGAGAAACCAAAATGAATGCTCCGGAGGCGGGGGGTGGGGGGCGGGGAGGATGAGCACTAAGGCAAAGACCCGTAATTGTGCAAACAACCAGAAACGTTGCTAGGAAGCCGACATTGATAGTTTTGTTTCTAGTCAATGACTAGAATAATAGGGAACAATGTTTTTGAACTTTTACGAGCATTATATGGGAAAAGCAATTACTCATGTATAAGTTCTTCTAGGGCGCTTTGAGTTGCTTGGTAATATTTTTAAGGCTCTAAGATAAGGATAAAGTGAAGTTTCAGAAATGACAAAGGAGATGAGAGAAACAATATGGTGAAAATAAATTGGACAGGGTCAAACAAAGAAGTGCAAAGAGTTGACAAACAAAAGATAGAGTTCCATAAGGAACAATGCAAAGTAGAAAGTATCGAAATTCATACAAATAATAAGTGGAACATGTCAAAAGCTTAACAACACAAGGAACACATGCCAAGAAGATCCTAATTTGGGCCAATTAATACTATAGCAATTAACTAGTCTTGTACAAAAATTAGGTGTCTGCATAATGTCATGCTTTGATATGTTTATGCATATATATATATCGAAATGAAACAAATAAGCACTTTTGTGAGAGTGTTCCACCAGGGTTGCCTTGCCATATGATGTGCGTACTTGAAGAGTTACTAAGTGATAAACAATGAATAGAAAGTCAAAAGGATTGCGAGAACCTGATATCGATGGTGCACAACCATGAAGATCTTGGAGCTAAAATTTATGCTCATGTGTCTGGAAATTTTTTCTCTTGCAAGCATATAAAGACATGCAAGTGAATATATATACATCACCTGGTTGTGTTCAATTGATGGGAATGTCTCTAGAGTCTGTGTTGAGTATGAATCTAACTAAATGCACCCCAACCAATGCATCTATATCTAGTATGGGTGTATCTCATGATGAGACCAAGTGAGGGCCAAGGCATGTTTTGCATCATCTTGAATTTTCATTTGTGTGTGGAAGCAATAAAACATCTTGTATTGTAAAATAGTGATTGGAGATTGCCAATAAAATTAAGCAGGATGTATGCTCCACCTTTGATCTGATTGCACTCATGCAACCGTATATTCTTTCATTGAGTACCTTCATAACTTGTACCGTTATATGTAATCAGATCCTGTGAAAAAGGTTGATGATTCATGTGCTTCATGTGTATTTCCATGGAACATGCTCCATGGCTTAGAAGACATCACCTGCACTTTGAGTGCCACCTTACAACCCCTTATATCATGTGTACTTTGTGAAATGACAAGGAACATGTTGCTCAACTCTGAAAACAACAAATCATAGTATTGTGAAGTATCTTACAACCCATTGTAGGACTATACAACACTTGTATTATCCTTAATTGACCTTTTTCTACATATCTCGAGTCGTACATGGAAACAAAAATAGTCGTTTTGTAGGTTTTTGGGTGTTTTTAGTTGATTAATGCTATCTTCAAGGGTCTAGGATAAACAAAATTGAGTTTTGAAAAATGATGGAGGGGAAAAGAGAAGCATGGTGAAATAGAAGTATAAAAGGTCAAACATAAAATAACAAAGATCCAACAAGCAAAAGATAGAACCGATGAAACAATGTAAAGTATCGCAAGGAACAATGTAAAGTATATAGTATTGAAAATTGTATAAAAATAAGGGGAACAAGCCAAAAATTGAACAATACAAGGAACATGTGTCAACGAAGAGCCTAATTTTTAATCCAATAACAAATAAAGATATAAATACACTAATTCCATAGTAATAACACGTATAGGATCAAAATTAGATGTGTTCTTTTTCTACACACATTTTGATAAAGTGAAAAATGGTGCATTAATGCAAATATTTCGTAAAGGGTTCAAATGTTATGGTTATTTACACATTATTCATGTTATTAGTCATAACATACTAATACATTTTGAAATCTCCATCTCTTTCAACTTATATATTTAACATGTATGACATACAAATTATATTAATAATATAAACATATATCAATTTTTTTAGATAAATAAAGACTGTCTTTTATATTTTTACATTGTAGGCGTTTAAAATAGCCCAATCTTCCCCTATTTTTTTTGTGTTTTTCCCTTTCTTTTATAAACGGCGTTTATGCTTGCTTGGGTGTTAGTCATATCAATTACTTATTGGATCTCCTCTAGACTAGATTTAGTAGATGAAAATCCCATACAAATTTAGGATGGATAGTATATTTCAACCATTCTATTTAAAGGGAATATTTAAATGCTCATAATTAAATCCATGATGTAATTTAATAATGTATCCATTTCACTTCTTTAGATTTCTCTTGTGCCTACCCCATTGGTGTATGAATATTTAGTACTTGCACAACAATATATTATTGTTTTCACCTGCACATATTAATTTCCCTTCAAAATTGTGCAAAGTCAAAAACAATAAAGTTATCCTTATGTTTTATAAATATTAATAAACTAGCAATTGCAAATGAGTTGCAAATTACGCCAGAGAAAATAGTAATGTTTAGTTTATTGGAGTTGTATTTCGTGTTGATATTGCCTAGTTGTCTATATGTTGTTGCAAAGTTCTTATTTTGCTATTGCCCACATTTTTTGTAAGACATAGTTATGATAGTCGCCAAAATAAATCATGTTTCTTCATTTGGTCAAACACCGGATGTTTATTGACTAAAACTACCTCTGTAACATTTAAATGTTCGCAAGGCAAATTCAATAATCTCATTTTGAGGAGCTTGTAATAAAATTTATTTTAGAAATTAGGATTGACATTCAATTTAGACTTGCCATGATATTAGAGATCTAAATTTGCATAATATTTATCTTGTTGAACATCGACATAATGAATGACCAATATTATTTTCCAAAAACTAAACTATACAATTTACTTTATGAAGAATAAAATCAAAATCAGATATGTAAGCTCAAGTCCATATATGAGGACACTTGTTTGGACCGCTTAACAGTGGAAACCTCTGCAATTGGAACTATGATGCATTCTTCCACTAATGGAAATTGAAAAATATATGGAATATGGATTCCTTTATTGCTCCTCCATTTAGGCGGGCCTGATACCATCACCGCATTTTCCATGCCGGATAATGAATTGTGGTTGAGGCACAAATTCAATATGATTTACCAAATTGAAAGGCTATCCATTGCTCTCAGCTATTCTTTTATTTATTGCAGGCACTTGCAAATATGCAGAAAGAATTGCGGCCTTGGCTTTCCCCAGTCACTTCCGGATAATGAGCTCTACTAATCCAATTTACACATTTATGTAGCATGAGAATAGGGATGACAATGTATTCAACTATCTAGTTATGGGAGAGGAACATATAAAGTCTGCGAGAGAAGCATACCCAGTTTCCAATGTAAAACTCAATGTAATACGACATAAAAGTGAGAGAGAAACAATTGCCAACGGTAGAAATTCGCTGAAAAATGGAAAGGACAGTAAAATTTAATGATGTGTGGGAACACGAGGGGCTACAGACAACAGACAACTCCATCATGTGCATGTCTCATGCTTTACACAAATTGTATAAGACTTTCACATAGGAGTCTTGCCAAAAACCATAAATTTTTTCTTTAATAGCAATCTACCGTGTGAGAAAGTGTTCCAAATTGTGGATATGGAGTTAAAAATTTTCTATGATGTTCTATTTACTAAGTCTAGCCACACATCATTCAATAGGCTTGGACTACTAAGTTGACTCCTCAATAGCACTTCCTTTCTAATTTATAGCTGAGTACAGAGAAATTATTTAGCAGCGGATAAAGAAAAGTCACCTACATTCTTATCTTTGTAGCCCTTGCCATTGAGATAATTCAACTATGCAAAAATATCTAGGATGCTAAATATCTAGGATTTATTTATGAATATCTAGGATAGTAAAAGGATTGTAGAAAAATATTTAATTTGGTAACTTTTAAAATATCTAAAATCCAGTAAGATAACAAATATTGGCCATGGAGATAATTCAACTATGCAAAAATATCTAGGATAGTAGAAAAATATTTAATTTGGTAACTTTTAAAATATCTAAAATCTGGTAAGGTAGCAAATATTGGTCATTGAGATAATTCAACTATGCATAAATATCTAGGATGCTAAATATATAGGATTTATTGATGAATATCTAAGATAGTAAAAGGATTGTAGAAAAATATTTAATTTGGTAACTTTTAAAATATCTAAAATCCGGTAAGATAGCAAATATTAGAGTCGCCGGAATTTGACACTTTCCAGCAAAGGCATCTTCAAAAGTGGATGCCTACCGGCAAATAATAATTTTTTAAATAAGTTTTATTTAATTTTCTATTTTGGCTATAGATCATTTTCCTCATTGAGAAAGATAATTTCCAATAATCTAAAAGATAAGATTTGATCTTACCAATCATTTTTCGCCGGTAAGCGTTCTCCTTTGAAGATGCCCCTGCTGAAAAGTGTCAAATTCCGGCGGATCCAATGTTTACAGGTTGCCAGATTTTAGATATTTGTTGTTTACCGGATTTTGGATATTTATAGTTGCAATAGTATTCACAATTAATATATTTGGTAAAATAGTGTGAGTTGTCTTGCATATTTATTTGCTAAAGCAATGTTTTTTGCTAAACAATGTTTGGAATTAATTTGGTGAAACAACATAAATGCACAAGTAAATATCAAATATATTGTCCCACTCAATTCCCTCCATAATAAATTTACAATCTAACCTCACCGGCATTGATTGCAACTCATGTGCAATTGCTAGTTTTAGGAAAGTAATACTAATGTTTTATTTTTTGGCATGGATGGATCACACTTTGTGGCTCAGATATTATCGATATCATTTTTTAAAAGTGCACTTTATATTGACTTGACTTGGCTTACATTGCTCAAACATCTTTAAGTAATAATGTATTTTAAAACATTTTAAATATAGGGTTGTTTATTATAATTTTATCAATAGCATATAAATAATACTAATCCACATAGTTTGAAGGGTAATATGTGCGCCTGAGTTGGCCTGGGTAATATATACTAATCCAAGTACGCCTGAGTTGGCCTAATGGTGAAGAACATGTACTCTTGAAATAGAGGTCACAAGTTCAAATCCTGCAGGGGGTAGGGTATGTACGCCTTGTTTGTAGCAAAGTTAGTTGCCTCCCGCATGTGAGTACAAGGTAGTCCCATATGCTATAAGCCGCTTGTAGACCCAAAAACAAGCCGCCCGACATCGTGGACTGTAAAAACCATTATTATTATTATTATATATGTTTGACTGACTAATGATATATTACTATCACTAATAAATTATTTCTCCCATAATAGTTGTCTACTTCAAACCCTAAATAGTAGACGGCTTTGAAAATTCAACCAAAAATATTAAAGTTTTTTTAATAAAAAATACAAAACTTCCTAACATTCAAAAGCTAATGCTAGGGCTATGGGAAAAAGTGGGAAATGATTTCGGGTTATTAAAAGCTAATGTTAGGTTATGATATTATTTTATCTTATTTAATAAAAACATATTGTATCGACGTGGGAACATACTTTACCTCTAAAACTAGTAGGTACAATAGTAGGGTTGGAAATAACCATTAAAATACATCTTTAAACAATGATTATCCTTAACTCTTTAGGTTTATTGTAAAATATTTATGTTATTTAGAAAAAATAACTTAAATTTCAATTTTATTACTTAAAAAGGTGTATAGTTTTCAATTGTGTCAAGTCAATTTTACGTTCTCGTGACTACTTAACTGTACGATACTTTTAACTTTAATACCTTCTATTACCTAGGTAGACCTTGTCATTTGTATTCTTCACATCTAACATGCAAAAACAAGTACACAAACTTTGACGTTTATTTAAGGCATACAATTGCTACCGTGCGGGCAACTGCCACTGCTAGTTATAATACATAAAAAAAAATATTTGATGGGCGAGGTGAAGTTCTAGAATTTCAATGGAAGAATGTTTATCCTTGAATTTTGTCAAAAAAAAGGTCGATTGTATTCATATTACAGCTGGGTTGAGATGACGTGAACCGTCTAATTATATAGCTCCGAGGCGGCGCTGATTTCCGTATGGTTGACGCATTCATTATCTATTTTCTCTTGCGTTCACACGGCGCGAATTTCAAAGTAATTTTTAGAAAGCAGATCCAGCTTGTGTGTATTTATATGGCCACACAGCATCGGATTGAGAGAGAGAGAGAGAGATACACGCAAGGTCTTTGATCATGGCAACTCAAATCAAGCCTGGATATTCAGAGTCTGGTAATAGTTATCCCCAAAATGAGACGAGAGAGGGAGAGACAACAAGGGAGAATCCCGCTGGTTCTGGTAAGGGATTTTTCGTTGTAGAGTTTGTGTTGAGGGTGCTGGTAATTGCTGCAACAATGGCCGCCGCAATAGTTATGGGAACAGCCAAACAGACGAAGACTGTGCCGGTCCAGCTCGTTCCTAGCTTGGCTCCGCAGTTATTCCCTGTGCCCGCCAAATACCATTACTCCCCTGCTTTCGTGTGCGTAATTTTTTTCTCTTCCAACCTCGGAATTGATTCAGACATATTTTTTTAGTACTTATGAGTGGAATTTTTCTTTTCTTTTCATGTCCATTTTGCAGGTATTTTGTTGTCGCAAACGCTGTGGCGTGTGGATACACAGCGCTGTCAATAATCATGTCTTTGCCTAAACTCAAGAGCTCAGCATCCTCTGTTACCTCTGCACTTCTTCTCTCCATAACGGATTTTGTAAGTTTTCTTTGGACCTTTTTTTTGGAACGTCACTTTTTAATTCTTGTTTTTAATGAATGTTAAAGAAGTGAATTTAATTGAGTAGTTAGATTTGATAAAATTGTCAAATTTTTCTTTTTTTTAAATTTTTTTTTGATTAAGATTCATGGCAGAAGAATTAACATTATAAATGAAAATATTTTTTTGCAAGAATAGTTTTACAATCTGTCCAGACGGATGCGACATATTTATCTGAGTCTTGATCCCATGAACTGTTTGGTCTTGTGAATGTTTTTAAAAAACTTCAATTCATTCTTTAAAATTTTATGATTAGACAAATCTAAAAATTGACAGCTTAATTGAATTGTTCTGAAGATAAGATTCTTTGACAAAACAATGCATCTCTTAATCAAAATCTATAGTAAAAAAAAAAACAAAATAAAAGAAAACACTTTTTTATAATAATAGATGTGCAATCCAGTCAAACAGCTGTTGCCACATATTGCACCGCCTTATAGACATCATTAAAATCTTTCATTTACATGCTATGGCCGTTTAGATGTCTATGTGATTTCAGACACAAAATACTTGCAAATAGTTGAAATAACCGTAACTATTTAAAACGGTAGTCATTTTTATATAGATTTATATATAAATTATATTAAAAATAATTAAATAATTATGAAATTATTAATATAAATAACACAAATCTGTTTTTTTGGAAGGAGATTTTTTGATTTGATTGAGCATCTTTAAAGGTGTCGAATTGGGCGTGGATTACGTAATTGAAGGGCGATATTAAAAAATTATAGGCAGCATAGGTGGCCGTCAAATTGAATTCTATTCCATTCCAATATTTTTTCAGAAATCTAAAAGCTCTTTTTGTCACCGTTTGATTTTATTTTTTTTGTTTTCCACGTAGCGATAACATTGTATGAAATTAATTTTTATGGTGAAAGACAAATATTTATTTGTTTTATTTATTTAAATTGTGTAGATCATGGTAGCACTCGTCTCCTCAGCAGCCTCGGCAGCGGCGGCCGTTGGTTATATTGGGTGGAAGGGAAATTCTCACACGAACTGGAACAAAATCTGCAATGTCTACGATAAGTTTTGTGAGCATGTGGGTGTAGCGTTGGGTGTTTCTTTTGTTGGAATGGGAATCTTGATCATTCTCACTCTCATGTCTTTATATACTCTTTACAAACATGCACGACTTCGCAGATAAGCAGATAAACCTGACAGGCACCACTCCAGTGCCCTGTATTGTATTGTAATGTTTTGTGTGCAAAATATTACCTGTTTTGAGTAAATGAGATCTGGAAAAGTGTTTTTGTTTCATTATGCCTCCGTAAGTTTGTGTTAAAGGAGGTGAACTACCATTCTAAAGTGGCATTTAAATGGTGTCAGATAAACCTGACAGGCACCACTCCAGTGCCTTGTATTTTATTGTAATGTTTTGTGTGCAAAATATTTCCTGTTTTGAGAAATGAGATCTGGAAAAGTGTTTTTGTTTATTATGTCTTCGTAAGTTTGTGATAGAGGAGGTGAACCATCATTCTAAAGTGGCATTTAAATGGTGTCGTATCCATAGTTTGAAATTTATTTTTTCAGTTTAGTACTCAATGTATTCTAACCTTTTTCCAGTTTAGTACTCAATGTATTCTAACCTTTTTCGAGTTTAGTTATATTAAATGACATAATCTATTCATAAAAAGATAAGTGGTATAGGAGCATGTCTCAAAGGCCGGAGTCAATTCAGGCCATAAAAGAGTTTAGGAACATAATAACCTAAATTAGGTCGGGCCTAGGAAAAATGATTTATTACATAAAAAATAAAACCAAAAAAATTAAGTAGTTGTTTCGAACTATTGCCCAACCATGGGTCTTGGTCATGCCAACCAAGACTTGAAAGGTTTTTTATCAGTTTTAATCATGGGTTCCAACCAAAGCATGAGCCAATGTGCTCTCATTCTTTAATAATATCCCCCGCTTGCACACGAGACAGAGAAATGACTAAGACTAGGCAAGGGAATTTGTTTGGAGGTGGTTCTTTAATAATATCCCCCGCTTGCACACGAGACAGAGAAATGACTAAGACTAGGCAAGGGAATTTGTTTGGAGGTGGTAGTAGGCTCCACTCGTAGTGAGAAAAGACACCGGGTGATCTTAAGCCAATGTGCTCTCCTTCTTTAATAATATCCTCCACTTGCACATGAGACAAAGAAATGGTTAAGACTAGTCAGAGGAATTTGTCTAGAGGTGGTAGTAGGCTCCACTCGTAGTGAGAAAAGACACCGGGTGATCTATGTGGTGGTGGAGAACCCCATCCCTGAGCTTGTGGCTATGAAAGTGGCATGTCATTCCATTTGATAGGTGATTTATGAAGGGATTGATGAACATGGCTGCGAGACCGATGTTGGGACTTTTGTGGTAACCACCTTGTTGTTGACTCTCACCACGACCACAAGGCGAAGAGTGATGAGCCAGAGATGACAGAACTTGAGAAACATTGCATGAGGCATCGCCCTAATAATGGAGGAGAGTTTGGAGAGAAGCCTTGTTTGCTTAAACTTGGATCTACAATAACACATTGGATATAACCATGAACATGTTATATAAAGAAAAGTGTTGATCTATGGTAGAGTTAGCAAACAGAAAAACGTTGCTTTCTTTCCATATTGAAAAAAATAAATCTCCCCTTTGAAAGAATACCAGATTTGGGTGAATTTCTGTGGCATCTTCGGATTATCCCCTAGAAGAACATGTTGTCATGAGAAATTCTCAGGGCATAAGGGTTAGAACTAGCAATCACACTGAAAGGGTCCAATGGAAATGTCGATAGTCGTAAAAGAAGAAAACGTGGCATATACAAAGGAGGTTATATAACCAAGGGAAAGGTGGAAATACATGTAGTGTATTGGAGTGAATCTAATGGAGGCAACACAGTGGAGTAGTATTAAGAGAATGTGAGAGCAACAACTATTCAATCCGAAGACAAAAGCAAGTACTAAATCAGATTATGGTTTCTTTAGGCTCCCGCTCTGTAATGGCCATGTTCTCAATAATTAGATGTAGTGGGAATGTTGGCCAACAAGACAAGGGAGTTGCTAAATTTAGAGATCTCTTTGTATATGAACACTGACTCAAGGGCCTAGACATCCACAACTCCAAGGACAACGTTGACTATTTTGTTGATGTTTTTTGCAATGATGAAGTTACGTAACGAGGATGAGTTGGAGGGAGTGACGAGCCGAGGAAAAAACGCGAGAGACTCAAAAATGATGAAGCTTCTTATTTGTAGGTGGCGGTGAAGGAAACTCTGTGAAGATGTTGAGGTCTTTGAGAATATGGAAAGCGCAATCAATGGCTTAAGTCTTGCTCCCTTAGACATGGGTCATTTCGGTTCCTGAATGGCCTATGTACAGCGTAGGGTCAAAATCAAATAAGACATGTGGAACTATGTTTCCTCCTCTGCGAGGCTTGTAAAGTGGGCATAGGGCAATGAAAAGTTGGCGAGGCCATTCACAACATCTCATGGATTTGTTAGAAGTTATGCAATTGTTTTATGAGACAACATCTTTCTTTCATGTTGTTTTGTCAAGGACCCACTTGTTTGAAGTTGAACATGATTCCATCTAACTCTTTTTGGACTTGCACCAACATAACTACAACTGCATTAAATCGGGATTTCATAACAAGCCAAAGTAAACCATAAAGGCTTAATAGAAGTTGGATTTTGTGGACGTTGATTTAGTTTCGCGGTCTGGTGAAAGGAACACTTTCCTCACCTTTTTGTACACCTCTTCCTGACCATATTTTAACGGCTAAAAACTTCAAACAGAAAATACAAATTTTATATCTGTACGAATCTCCGTTTGCCATACATCGTTGCATGTCTTCACAAAACCATCTCGTGTATCCATTGTCTAACAAGTGTCAGTACCAAATTCAGACAAGAAATTAAGATTTAATATCTATCTGAATCTAATTTCTATGTACATCATCGCTTATTGCCCTCATAAAACCATCTTTTGCATCCATTGTATGGCATGTTCTGGTATGAACACATGTTTACCCAGTAGAATGAAACGTCGATCGATGTAACCAGGGCTAGAATTTAAAATATACATTGCATGTCGAATAAAAATTTGTTGACGACCAACCATTTTTGGTACATGTACAAGTGTATAAAATAATCATTTTCTAATTGAAAAACATTCTTTATTGAAATAATCAAGACTGTTTTAATGTTTATATGTACATATTTAACAAACAAGTATTACAAAATTTGACAGGGACTTAAATTTTTCTAGCATGTGTAACACATGGTCATCCGATATAATGAAATGCCTATCGGCGTAACCAGACTTGGAATTTAAAATATATTGTCCCTGTCAAATCAAATGTGTTAATGGCCAACCATTTTTTTGGTACATGTATAGTGTATAAAATAATCATTTTGTAATTGAAAAACTTTATTTATTGAAATAATTAAGACTATTTTAATGTTTATAAAAGCAATTATTACAAACTTTGATGGTTACTTAAATTTGTAAGTTGCAACCCTCTACGACCTATTCCATTTTTTGCCTTTACGGTCTAAAGCTCACAAAACCTGCTACAACCTGTTAATTTCCATGCCTAGTCGTCGCCTAATAACCATAATGTTATAGGTATGCTAAATGGAGCTCTTGCCAATAGCCGTTTGAAAACCATTGCCACTCATGAGTGTAACAACACAATAATATTTGACTGGGAATATAGAGCCACGTTGAAAAACCCACCAATCGGGTTTAAGCACTTTTCAAAACCCAAAGCAGAGGTGGCCTTATAGACCTGTCATTTTCTTCGCAATGGCACAACAATGGGTGACCACCAAACAGTTCGATTGCGACCGTAGTTCGTCGCATGTACCGGATAACAAATTTGCACTGCCAATTTTTTGCCATGTTTCAGTACAATCAGGGGTTCAGCCAGTAGAGGGAACACCTATCGGAGTAAAAAATTATGGATCAAATTCCAAGAATTTTGAGTCTTGGGGCAAAACCAAAAGAGGTGCAATAATTTTTCTGAATGCCCACAAAATGGGCAAGTTGCGTTGGCCACTCTAATTTGGACTAGTTGTTTCCCAACAGGAAGGCCTTAGTGCAAGATGCTTCATGCAAAGTGGGCTATTTTGGGCTCTAAGCAAGCCACCCAAATAGTGTGGAATCTTTGACTCCACGTCAAGGTGGTGGATCAAATTATCTATCTAGCATTAAGCTTAGCCACCATGGAGAGGTGGGGAGATAACCGCTCATAGGCTTTGTTAGTCATGTAATTTTGAAATGGAGTATCAACATACCATTTCCAATCCTTCCACCAGGTTTAGGCAGAGGCTAGATAAACTTTATGTACCATGTGTGCAGACACGTAAAATCTGTTGAGTATAATTTTTCACCATGTGATTGATTGACTACTTTACTTTATTGGTGGGTATATGTTGCAAAATAATGTGTTAATTATACGTAATTACTTTTTTTCTTTTTTCAAGCTTTGGGCATTACCTCCTTATATATCATCACAAGTATTGGTCCCTGAATTGGCTTCTCTCCATTATGTACTCTTTAATTCATACTCTATTTTCGATGACCTTTCTCTACGACCAATTGCATTTATGGGCCTAAATTAAATAGATTTTTTGTAATTTGGTAGAGTGATACTTTGAAGAGTGTAACAAGGTAATAGTGGACAATATTATCACAATTGAAATTCATGAAATTATCTTAAGTTGTTGTAAAGTGATAAAAAATGTGATTTAATGATGTCACTCATGCAATTGCACAAATCTCAAAGTAAGCAAGAGGGACGTTAACATAACATTTAATTTTTGTTTTTTTAACAATATTGTTGTTATGCTTATATTGGACAAAATTGTAAACATTATTATGTACATTCTTTTCAAACTTCATATTTATTGTAAATGTAGGAAAAGATGTTTTCAAGTGAGTTTGGCCTTTTCTTTTTTGATATTTTACATATTTAATATCCTTCCTTATTGTGTGGTGTGATCAAATGAAAGTGTATGGGCTATGGCAGTCACATAGTGACATCGCTCTAAAAAATGTAGTGAAGGTCAATATTTGCATATCAATGTTTTCCAATCTCTGTCCTTGCCTTATTATCATTATTGTGTAGCTATCAAAGAAAACACTAGGGGTATAAAGGTCACATAATGATTACTCTTAAGAATGTCTATAAATTTCATTTTTTTCTAACAATGATTCCAATATCTAATGTTGTCTTAATTAGTGACAGGGCTTGTTATGTATGTATTCTTAGTGGACAATGTCATTTTGAAAGAAATTTGTTGACATTTTTCTTGTAACAGAAAGAGTTCAAAAATATGTGGGGTTAATGATATCCCATGGTGGGCCAAAGTAATTTTTGAAATTGATAACCACATACATATTGGAAAAATCTAGGGGTTTTCATTCTGGATTGAAGACAATATGAACACGTTTGAGAGATTTAATAAGTGACCATATTTTCACCCATAAATTGGATAACATATATTTTTTTCCTTTCAAAAAATAACTAATGTCCATAGCCACGTGTTGTTGATGGTAGGTTAGATATATCATTTTCTATGTTCTTCTTTTCTTATTGCAATTGAAATTTTTAATAATTTAAATATTTTCTTATTACATAATATTGCTAAATTATCAGTTGCATATACATTTGTTAAGCTTTTAAATGCTTCTTGTTCTTCTAGAGACACGTGTTAGAGTCCATTTTGGATACGAGAATATTCTTGTCCTCTTTTATTATGTTTGCATTTCCAATGTTGATCAATAAGTTTATGAACAATAATTGTTGTGCATTACACCCTTGTTAACAAAAATTTACGTCTAATGTTATAGTTGCGTTAAATTTTTGCTAGTGTGACCAAATGATTTCACCACATGCATCAACATGTACTTAATTGAGGCGGGATGCCTTAGGTCTCCTGCAAGTATAATAAAACTACCCCAAAATCTTTATTGTTATGCTAAAGGAAAGCCTAAAATAATTAGTTATTTACATTTTTAAGCATTTTCAGGCCTATGAATCTCAGCTCATAAGTGAGAATGTATTTTATGTGCTTTATTTTTCTTGGAAAACAATTTTTTTCCCTCAAGGGCATTCATTTATTTTATAAGAATTGGAAAACATGCACATATAGTTAACACATTCGGGTTGAATGCAAATACACTAGTTGAAATTAGTAAACTTATGCTCGGGAGCCCATTTAGTGCATGTTTGATGCAACCAATCAAGTATGAATTTCATATACCAAGGAAGATTTTAGTGGCAATTTTTTCACTAATTCATGAATATTTATATTTGTATTTGGCAATTTGAAGGAGTCGTACAGAGCATCGTTTCACCTAAAATATCAGGATTCAAGTTACTTTTACAAGTCGACTCGCCTAGAGTTTAAAATAAAGACGCATTCACCAATATATATTTTTTAAAATATGAGCATTAGTCACTCGCTTGCATACAAGTCATCTACGCGCCACTAAAATTTTCCCATACCCATATGCAAATGTCATGATTTTTTATTGTCAGGTTTTCACTTAGACACATGACCATAAAATAAATATAGACACGCGACTGTCAAAGAAACGACCACAGAGTCCAGAAGCACGACCACAACATAGAGGACACATAACAATCCAGACGACCATCTACAATACATACTCTTACAGTCGTTTGTCTGCGTTAGAGGCACCTTTCAACAACCTCACCCAGGTTTTTAGTTCTGAAATTAAATAAAGATTTAATGACTTCAGTTGATAATTGAAAGGTGGCGGGCCAATCATTAAAATGTGAATATTTTATCTTATTTTAGTCATCCACAAAAAGGGTTCATGGTGATGCAACTAGCATCCACAACAAATATAGGCAATATGTGCTAACTAAATAATTAATTCTTATGTATTCTCAAATTACAAATTGCAATAGTATAATTAATAATACGAATGTCAAAAAACCCTATGTATGCAGAACCCACTGATAGCACAATATTCCACATGAAATAATTAATCACAATAACTTGTCACCACCTCAAAATATTATTGATGATGACATGCCTCCACTTGAGGACAATCTTTATTATGTGCCTTCATTGTGACATTCATGATTACAACATGCAACAAGCATAATACATTTCCTGTCATCGAACACTAACTTCATTTGGAAATTTTATCGTCAATTTTATGCGAAGAAAGAGGAGAATATATGACATTCCCAATGATGAGATCCAACTAACAGAAGATATTTCTACACATCATGATCAAACACATATTTCAGTTGATAATACAACACCAAGATTTGTGTGAAGAAAGATAAGTAGATGGACAATTGGATGGTATGTTAAGTTTGACTGGGTAGCTAAATATCCATTCATTGAACCAATAGATCTAAAAAACGATAATGATACTTCAACATAATGTAAATGTGCAATTTATAGATGGAAACTTGAAAAGAAACACAACACACAACTCAAGCTAGACACAATTGAGAAACATTGTGGTAAAATATATGTATCGGTTAAGAAAAAATATGGTCAAATAAAATGAACATATAGATGGAAAAATACAAAAGAATGCATGCATGTAAGATATGCATCTGAGTATGAAAATGAACAAAAATTTCTACAAATTCTTGTTGAGAAAGGAGGAACAATTATAACTCAATTAAGAAATGTTATTCAACCTAATCTATGTGCCAAAAATATACGATTCTCAACTATTTATCACATTTTTAAAAAGGGTAGACCTATTTATGATTTTATGGATTATTAAATTTTGTTTCAACATAATGGATTCCATAATATTCAAAAATCACATTGGTCAGATAGTAGTTCTTGGGAAATAGTAAAATGTCAAGTGATGATTGAGGAGTATTTGAAATAAAAATTAAAAACTGCATGATTTATTTCATTGTCTATTGATGAGGTCACAACAAGTGAAAAAAATTCATGGGTTTTCTTTCATGTTTATACTTTTGAGAAACATTTAAGGAAACCTCATTTATTAACAATCCATCAAATGATAGTAAATTGCAATGCTGAGAACCTTTACAAGTTGGTTATTTCAAGTTTGAGGGATATAGTTGGGATGGATGATTATACTACTACTAAGTTGGTGTGTGTTGGTATAGATGGTGCATTAGTAGTGCATGTGCACATAAATGGCCTTTGTGTTCAACTACAAACAACTATTTCCCCATATATTATGCCAATTCACAGTATGGCTCATAGAATGAATCTCACATACAAAATAGTTTGCACATTTGAAAGTGTTGCAAAAGTGGAAGAGCTTATCTGCAACTTATATATATATATATATATATATATCTATATATATATATATATATATATATATATATATCTAGCAGTCCAAAAATATTTCTAGAGTTCCAAAAAATTTCAATTGGAGTGACTGGTGGTAAAAATATTATAAAAGATGTTGATAGAAGGTGGATTTTCATGTATGGACGTGCATGCAAAGTTTATGAATAATATCCATTGTTGGCTATGTATAAATATCACAGAAAATTTTACAAGGAAAAATATTTGTTGTACTATTCAATGTATTTGGAAACATTACTTATATTATGAAGTATTCTTCCCATGTTGAAGGAAATAAACTATTTTATCAAACACACTCAACAAAGATCCATATGTATATTGTTGATTTCATACGGTTGAGAAAATGAGTATGTCAAACTTTAGATAATTTATACATGTCCCAAGACGGTTGTAAAGAGTCTGTATTTGAAAATTGGCAAATTTTAACATATATCAAGGATCCTAATTGATATTTGAAATTCAATATTAGGATTATCTTTGTATCTTCATTAATGACAAGGAGATACCACTACATACTTTTCAAAAAGAGTTGATTTGATAGAACAAAAATTGAAGAAGTTCATGTAATGTGTGGTCTGTATGACACTATTATTTCTGATACACAGATGAAATTGAGAAAGATTTTGCAAAGATTATCTACAAAAATTCAAGATCATTTTTAAAGGGATGACCTACTTGAAGCCATGGGAGCAGTGAATCCCATATTTTGGAACATTGTTGATGGTCATATTGAATAACTAGTAAGAAATTTATTTCTCAAATACATGAGTGCTATGATTAAGCATTTTAGAAAGTCTGTATAGATTAAATGGAGTTGAAATTAAAGGAATTTCACAAAAAGATTTACTGACATCTCAATCAACACATTTTGGACTTACAATGATGGATCAATATCGATATCTAAATGAACCAACAAAAAATTTGGAAATGTCACAATGCTATGAAAAAGTCGTATCCCAACAGAGTCATATAGGAAAATATTAGTGAATATTTTCAATTATATTATCTTTTCGAAACAATGATTTTGGGCTCAGTGGAAGATGGATGGCTCTTTAGTGCATTATCTTTGTTAAATAAAAACTTTGGAATAGATTAGATAAAATTCTAGAGACATGTTTGAGATTGTATGTTTTGCATTATCTTGTTGATGCATTTCCTTATGAAAGGGAACTTTCCATTTGGACTTCACTTACTGAAAGAATATGAGTCACTAATACAATTATTAACAAAGATGTTCTTAATATTGACCCAGGAATTTGATAATTCGCTGCCAAAGTAAATATAAATGTCATTTATGAAAAAGGGGTTGCTCAAGGATTGTTTCAGCTCCCTGAGTTTTAACTTGGTATATATTATAAATATTTATTTTGATATAAAAATTCATATGAAATATCTACAATTAAATATTTATGTTTTTTGGTAAAACTATTTCAGTACCCTTATTTCTTATTATTTTGTTATGTGGAAACATAATATGGTAGAACAAGGACCGCCGTATACTAATAAGAAATAAATTAGGACACTAAACCAAATATGAGAAACTATATAGTTAAATTATGAGGAAAGAAAACTATATTGCAAGAAGGCTAGGAAAAAAGCTTCACGGGATGAAAGAAAGCCCATAATTAAAGTACATTACATACAAGGCCTCACTAATAGGATTACAAAATGTTTAACAAGGATTGATTTCAAAGTAGTATTTACTCCCTTGGAAATATTGAGGAACATCCTAGATAGAGAAAATAACCCTCAAGACCCCAAACTGTATGACGAAGTTTACTCGATCCCATGCTCATGCAAAAAATAAATAAATTGGTGAGATAGGAAGAACATTGAAAACTAGACTTAAGGAGCACAACACAAATATTTTACATGAATGATTTGAAATTAGTAATGACATAATAGTCTTCCAATTTCAACCAACACATTAGTATAGAATACATCTGATTAATTGTGAAAGTAGACCATTGAAAAGAATGCTAAATACATGAGGAAATCAAAATTGAAAAAATCCCTAATAATTTAAATAAAGGTGATGGAATTGTTTTAAGTAATTCTTGGAAACCCTAGATGCACTTCATGAAAAATAAATAATCAGTGGGCTCAAATAATATGGAAGGTCATACATCAAGCAAGGTCTTATATATTGTCATAAATTTCTTTGTGAAAATGAAATAAAAAATATCCTAATGATGGGTCCTATAATTGGGCCCAAAATGTTGATAAATCTTATATAATGTGTGATGTCTCCAAAAAAGTAGTTCATTAAATGGCCCTTTTTTCATAATCTCTATCATATGGCTGATCTAGGATTTGTAGGTTTTGATCCTAGTAAGGATTATTTTCTCAATGTTGAATATTTTTTCTTTTCTCTTATTCTTTACAAAAATATTCTAAAATACAAAATCGTTTAAACAATTTAATAAGCACAAAAGCATTCAAATATTTTTAAATTACAAAATCATGACCTACATATGACTTAATTTGTTATATTTTTAAATTTACACATGTTGTTTGTCATTGTTACACCCTAAATTAATAAATAAAGGTTTGATATTAGTCCTTTCCTTATCTTTTAAAATGTGTAAGTTTGTTACAGGTAGAATATATTATAGATTAATTTATAAACATAAATGTGTAAAACATAAGAAATCTTTGAATATAATGTGCAATAAGGAAATGGTGAAACAATTTCTTGAAACACAAGGAGGGAGAGTACTTAGATGAATAAAGAGGTAAATAGGTGATATAGGAGTACAAATTGGATGCACATTATGGATAATATCTAGAAAGTATTTGTCTCTAGAACTATGTATGAAAATTGAGCGTATACTAAATCATACATTTTGTCCCAAGGTGTAGTACGATTTTTGCTTGGTTATATAGTATTGGACCGATAGGTTCTATGGTTGTACAAATTTTGGTGGTCATTAGTGGCTTGGAAATATGCTTTGTTGTTTATGTCTATGTTTTCAACTATGTGACACCTTCTTATAGTGACATGTAATGGATGAAACCCTATAATACCTTACTGGCACTTCATGAAGATAAATAAATAGAAAATGGAGAATCCATTTGTGGGTAGAATTAGAATGACCGTGGTGGTAAAACCCAATTGAACCAATACAAAAACTACACTACATCTCCTTTCAAGAAGGAGAAAGCTCCATGTAGTTTTACGAGTGTATTTTCAACTAGGCATGCAAAGATAAGCCAACCCTCATTTGTACCCATATGTCTCTTGACACAAATAATAATGGGTGTAACTATAAATAAAGTATGATGTACCTTGCATGGTAGTGATATAGTGGGTTGTGCCTCATATGTTAGATAGATTCCATTTGTCCCTTATAACTTTGGCAATGCTTTGTGTTGACTTTCTCGTGTTATGACTCGTTGATAGAACTTGTAGAGGCTTGCGGATTGGGAAGCTATAATTGTAAACCTAGTTTTAGTGCTTTAGATTTGAGTAATGGTTACTCTAATAGATTTTTCAATGGTTTAGGGAGATTTAGGGAAGCCTCGAGTGTTTTTGGAATGTTATTTACAATAGGAACTCTAGAGAGTGCTAGGGAAGTTCTTAAATGATTTTTACTTGCTTATATAGGATTTTGTAGATTAGATGTCACATTAAGACTGACCTAAAGGATAAGAAACAACAGAAAAAAAACATATCAAATTAAGAAATTAGTAATTGGAGAGTAGGATACATGGCCGTATAAATTGTCCCAGACCGTAATATGGCCTGGCCTTAGGCCATATAGTTTTGGGTAGATAGTTCATAATTTTCAAGCAATATTTTGGGAAAGATGCATGGGAGTAATACACTAATTTTTATAAATACAATTGATTACGTAACAAATTAAACATTGTATTACCCTTTAAAGTAGTTCATGAAGGTCCAATGGAAAAAAAATATGAGTACAAGTGTTTGGGATAAATGGTAGAGAAATATAAATGCAAAATTCTCAAATGGTAAGAGAATTTTATGAAGGTGTTTTGGAGAGGAACACAACATAGATGAATTTTTTTATTATGTACAAGGATTGTGTGGAACTTTGTGTGATACCCTATTCTAATTTGGCTTGACTTAGAATGCATGAAGAAAATAAATGATTGGATGAAAATGTTATATATAATAATGATGAATTACTTGGAGCACTTACTAGAGTGGCTAAAGGGAGTCAAGTGCAAGAATGTAGATAGTGAGGCACTAGATTCTAACTTATAATTAGTATATAGATGTTTCTTTATCCACAAATAAAAGGAGTTTTTTAGATGATGAATACTTCAAGGATGAACCTTAAGATGCATAGGAGTGTGAAAATATATGTTCCATAATGAACAGTAAATGGTGTGATATAGTCCACTGGGTTAAGCTTAAGTATATGGAAAACAGTCCCAAGATTCCATGCAAGTTTGTAAAGGAAAAAGTTACATAGAAATTTAAGGAGTTAATTTCCTAAGGATACTATATTTGAGGTGTTAAAACCTAATAAACTAATGGTTATGGATTTCAGATATTAGACCAAGCACACAAATACTTTAAAGGTTATAACATAGAAATGTGGATTTATTGCCACCAATGAATAATAAATGGATGACACCAAGTTGAAAGATCTCATGGGAGGAGATAAAAAATCTCATAGAAGAAGGAAGTGTATAAAGAAATGATGCATATAATTAAATGGGCCTTATTATCCTCCCTTACAAAATTCTCAATTTTTTTTATCTCAAAGAATAAACAAAGGAGGAAAGACAAAGTAAGGGGAAGACCCTATAATTTTAGAATAATCATATAATATTCTATCAAGGGAATCACAAAAAAAAACCAACAATATATTTCACGGATGATTGAATAAACACTTCCTAGTGAAAAATTAAGCAAAAGAAAAATTGTAGAGGATATTGAGTAATTTGATACTTGCATTATAGCTTGGGGTGGTCCCTTGGGTTGGCTTTGGTGAAGTATTGGTACATGGTAATCCAAAAGGACTTTCTAATGTTACATTTCATAACCCAAATACATTTACCTATGCACATAAGGGATATGCCCTATTGAATTTTATGGCTGATGAAATTCAGCGAAATTCAATTAAAGATAAAGGAAAAGAACTAGCATAGGAATTATATAATAGTCAATATATCGTAAGGCGAAAGGGAAAAAAACTTGGGCTGCCAGGCATAACCAAGGAATACCTAACCATTAAATAAGATTCTTTTTAGGGAAGCACATCCATTTATAAGTTACAAGTTATTGTGACCAATCTATTGTAATGTTATGGAGTTGTGGGAGCTACAACTAAAGACATCATAGGAATTTCAGAAAGGAATTGATAGACTTCATTTTCATTCTAAAGTAAGAAGAGAAAATAGTGTAAAATACTTTTGGTAAAGAATTCACTCAATAAATATTTAAACTAAGTTGATTTTACGGATGTCCGATATGCAGATGATTTTCAGACCAACATGGAGTTTTAACATTACATTATTGATATAAATGATAAGGAATGGGGTTTCGGGAGTTTCATAAAAATAGTTGCATGAATAAAATAATCTTGTAGAAAATATCATTGAATATAAGAGTTATGATGATTTAGAAGCAGTGGCAAAAGATCTACAAGAAGCAATGGAGAATATAGAGAATATTCTCAGCGATACACATACAAAGGATGCAATTTTTTCAAATGATTTTGGAGGAAGGCCAAAAAGAGGGGGACATATGATATATTTATTTGGGAATAAGATGAAATTGTCAATAATTTTAAGAAAAATATTCCCAAAGTACTTTGTTTCTAAGCATCCGCATTCTACAAAATATAATGTAATAAATTTATCAAGGACAAATACAAATTTTATCGCAGGGAGATGTTGACCAAAAAATTCAGAGGCACACTCAGAAAGATGGTTGACTAAAGAATATGGGTGATATACATGAACCAAAATAACCAAAAAATAAATTGTTGACTCAAAACACATTACGGTAAAAGATTAACTAAAGAAATGATGATCAAATATTCTAAAAAATATATTTTATACACCATATGTACAACCATGGAATTATCTAGAAGGGGAATATTAAAAATATATATTCCTAAGTGAGAAACTCTTATATATAGCTATAAATCAACACATGAGTTATATAACTATGATTTTTATTATTACTAGTAATTGTCCCTAAAGTTGCAATGGACATGCCAGTAGGGAAGGATCAAACAACAATATCATAAAATATTTGACACTAAAAATTATTCACATGAGTTCACTTGATGGAAGAAAGCTACATTTTGATTGAATACCAACCGACACTTGTTACATGTAAAATGAATTAAAAATTACAAAACACCAACAATCATCTAAAGGTATACTTAATTTATATATGTACTAAACTACACATATAACGAATATTACATCACATGATTAATAAATCCACAAAACCAACTTGTGTTGACAAGTAATGGGGTCATACAAATTTATAGGGCCATTTCCATTGTTAAGTATCCGTGTTTTGAAATGGTGTCAAACTATTTCAGTAATAAATCTACAAAATACAAGAAAGAGAAAGGTGGTCTCCATTAGTCATGTCCGTGAAACAATTTTCTATGACGGTTACTTATGTCAGTCAAACATTTTTTATGACAATAATTTTAATTTGTTAAAAACGAAACTATATTTCAATCTAACAATTTTTAACATATATTTTCATGTATAAATATAAAATATATACAAATAATTATTATATTTCAAATCTTTGAGTTATTATAAAAAGTGATCTCCAAAAATTAGAAACATTTAAAAACATATAAATTTGTCAAATTTAAAACTTGACCGACCAATGTATTTGAAGCCTCCCAATTGTTGACGGGAATTCAAGTGAGCACATTACTTTTATTAATTTACTCTTCAGGAACACACATATTTATTCTATAGGCACACAAAAAATGATCACACTTTTTAATCCCACGTAATCTTAAACCGTCTCATAATGATTTTTTTAGAACAACCTTTTTAGAAAAAAATTATGTTGAAATTTTTGGTAAATAAAGTTGAAAAATGTGTTTAGATTTTAGTTGTAAATTCTAAAATTTATATTTATATCACTCCCTTGCTTGAATTTTGTAATTAACCCCGAAAAGGTTGACTACCAAGAAAATAAGATGCCCAAATGGCTAGAAAGGACCCAAAATATGTAAGAAAAATACAAAGAGGTCGGGGGCACCCAGAACATATGGGGGCACCTGACACTGGCATCCTAGCTAGGCACTCGTGTTCATAGTGAGAAATGTTGAAGTATGAAAAGACAAACTAAGATGGAAGGAGTGTAAGATCAATAGAGGTAACATAAGGAAAGCAAATATGGCCATCAACAGAGATCAATTAGTACTTTTCTCACTTAAGAATCATACGAATAGTAGTATGTGTTTAGGACTAGATAGATACCCAAAGTGTGTGATTTAGTGTCTACATTTTCCCCCACTTTATGTTGTTGAGAGAATTCTGAATAACATAAAGTAGATAAGAGATATGTACTTGATAACCATGTAGATCGATGGAGAAGCGCGTGCTAAGAGACACAAAAAATCATGGAGTGATAAAAACGTGAAGTGTGGGAGCTAAAGAAGAGGAAGTGAAAAGTGATGATGATGACCCTGGGGTGAGAACGTATGTGTAGATGTTGCATTTATACTTATTATTGATATCACTTGGTGTGTGATGATGTGTGAATGATGTGACTACCACTTCCCATAAAGATGGACATGCAAAAGAGAATAACAAACAAGTAGTCAAATATGCATATATGATCAAAATGAGTGAAAAGTATGTAAAATGTGAAAAGTAAAATGTGGACCTAATTCATAATGAGTGAAAGAGATAGAAAGGATCCTCAATATGATGTAGAAGAATGTTTTTTTGGGTGATCTCACGTGAGTTGCACCAAGTGTGAGTTTTTGGGCATTCTCACGCCAAGAACGGAAGGAGTTTAGGGAGAAAATTATGGTGTCATCCTCAAACCTTTAGTTGATTCTTGAAGTGTAAACACCACTATATATGGTGTGTAAAAATTTAATCCAATTCAATCCAACGTGAAAGTAGAAAATAAAGTGTAGTGGATACATGCTGAGTACTGAAGGAATGTATGTCCTATAGAAGCTGTTGTGTACACTTCCAAAAATTGTGTTGAAATGAGAAATGTTTTGTAACTCCCTCGTCATCACAGACATTCAAGAAGAGTCAGGGGCACCTAGGCACTACTATCTGGGTATGGGTGTTAGTGTACATGCTATGCTGAGGACCCAAATTAGGTTCTAGGTCATTTTTGAGACTGAAGATTGTGCTCAGTATGAACTAATTTGTATTATAATGTGATTGTAAACCATTGTATGGGGTGGATGATTCACCCAAATGGATGGCCCCTCATTTTGGGTGCATGCGACATCGTTAAGGATTATGTGGCCCAAAGGAGGACCAACTATTGAATTAAAATTGATGCCTTCTAAGGGGAGGGAGCGTGTTGGGTAGAAATCAAGGCACACACAAAAAAAGTGGCTTGAAAACAAGTGTTAGTGAAAATAAAATAAACATGCATGTATAAGACAAGATGTATGTTAAACACACAAGAAGACAATGTAGGAAAGCAATAATGTAGATAAATTAGACCGTAAAAAGTGGGTTTAAAACATGGAAAATCACTCACGATGTTACAAGACAATTAAGGCCGACGTGGCTAAAGGCATACAAGAAGTCAGAGAACAAACAAGACATAGAGAAAATTGTGTAAAGAATGACATACAAACTAAAATAGTAGTAAGCAAAGAAACAAACAACCATGGTAGTAAATAGAATTGAAAAGTAAATGTTGCACATGAAGCACTCGTTAGCATGTTAGAAAGATAAAAGTATTTCAATGTTTGTATAATCTGATATAGTAATGTGTTATGAAAAATGAAACAATAGCACCTATAGTGTATACGAAAGTGGATGCCCCCAGGATCTTGTTATGGGACTGGTAAGAGGTATTGCACTAAGCATCCAAGTTGCATGTATCAATATATGTAAATTATATGATCAAAACTAGAAGGAAATTGAATGCACATGTGTATATAGAAAAGATAATGACATACAATGTATCCAATAACATAATAAGAAAGATGTACATGTGAGTATAAGTAAGCACAAAAAATGTGCAACCAAGATATGCAATATGGTGTGAGTGTAAAATGGAATGGAATGCAAAGTGAATGTGATAATATCCACATGCCCACTGAGCGAATGCATGTGAGTATGCATGAGATGATGTTAATTTATAAATTTTCCTCAGTAGTTGAGATGAACAATAAGACAAGAGTCGGTCATCGGGAAATGGTTTGAATTATGTGCTAAAAAGATATGATCATCAAAGTGTAGGGCATAGAGAGTGTGTGAGTGATAAGTGATTTTGGTGAGGTTTATTTTTAAATGTATACCCTCATTAGTTGAGTATGAACCATGGAACTAGAGTATATCATAGGGTAATGAGCGCAACATGTAAAAGTATGTGCAAGAATTATGTGTTGTGAATTTGTAGAGTGAATAATGCACATAGTGTGTTAAGGAAAATGCGAGAAGGAGTTGTCAAGTGTGTGTGAATCATGAAGTATGTAGTGTGTGAGGTTCATGTATATATTATTACCTAAACAGTTGAGTGTGAACCAAAGCACAATATTGCCTCATCAGGTAAAGACGATACACATGTATCAAGGTATACAAGGTAAGTGTGAGAGCCTATATGTGATGTGAAGAATGAATTAAGTATAAATGAAAGACATCAGATAATGCTAGAAGGGGAGGAGAATGAGAATGATTCCCCCCAAGTGTATGATAACAAATATGATCAAGTAACATCATCTAAGAGGTCTTCATTATCATGGTCAAAAATAAATGGAGATACGTCAGATACCTGATAAGCAATAATATGTGGTTAGTCTAGTAAAGAGTCATTGTAGTGTAGATTAGACATGCCCATTGCATAGTCCTTGTCAATGAAGGGTGGTAATGGAAATCCATGTGCATACCAGTGAGTAGATAAGAAATAATTCATTACAAATTGAAACATGACTGAGAGGCATGGTAAATGTGATCTCAATATGATCAAGATATAAAGTGCTGCCAATATAGTCAAGCCAAAATTGGCCAAGAGTAAGTGGTGAAATACGTGTAGTTCATGCAAAAAATACCAGGAAATGAAATAATCGGAGGTTATAAGTAGTACTAATGCAAGCATTTGCATGATATAGATGAGGTGAATGTGGTGGAGGTAAGATATCATTGAGTGTCAACCCAACCCAAGTTAAACCATCGAGTGTGAAAATAATGTTAGAGAAAGTAGGATCGAATGGAATGAGTTCCCAATAAGAGTCATTCATGAAAAGTTTACATTTAAAAGGAGGACATGCTATTGGCGGTTGGTCATGATAAGGTGAAGAAGGTGGAATGATGCCCATTGTTTGAAAATTCCCCCGATAAAGTATCATAACATTAGTAAAAGAAAGAGGAGGAAATGATGTGGATGGGATAGTGCCTAACATGTAAATACATACTTCAAGTGGTGTCAAGTGAGCCAGAGAATCCATGGGTTGTGGATCATTATTGGTAATAGATGTTGGAGTAGGGAGAGAAGTGGTTGGATCGAGGTTGCAATATTTGAATTGTTTGCAATCACTGAAAAATGTGTATTATACACCCTCATGTAAGAACATAACACATCGATGCACTATAGATTGTACTTCTTACATGGAATGAATCCATGGCTTACAAAGTAATAAAGTATATTGAACTAGGAATTTGATGACAAAGAAAATTGTAGGAAGAGTTTTTTCCCAAAAGTGATAGGAAAAGTGATGTGGCCTATGCATGGACAAATAGAAGCATCGTATGCGTGAAGAGAAATGGATGAGGGACTAGTATTAGCAATAGAAAGGCTGATATTGTAAAAGAATGATAAATTGAAAAGACTGGGCTTAGATCCATTATCGACTATGGTTTTTTTAACACCCGTATTATTGATGTGAATAATTATATATAACTATGGATCATTGTGAAAAACAAAAAGACCAACAACCGGATTAGATGAAAAAGTAATGTGTTGATAAAATGCATCCACGAATGTGTTATACACTATATTTGGATGAATACCATAAGGAATGCGAGTAATAGCCAAGAGAGTAATGATTTTAGATCTTAATTAAGGGTTTAGGAGAAGGAAATAATGAATAGAAATATCCATGATGAGAGGGCCATAGAAAAATGAAAGAAATGATGAAATAAATACCCTAAAAGTGTTCGAAGAGGATGGGTTCAACAAACGATTAAGAAAATATTAAAATAAATAGATGCCTAATATTAACTATGGAACAACGTAGATAGGAAAAAATAAGTACATATTTTGACTCAAGAAAATAAGCTACTTGCCAATAAAAGGATAAAGTACTTAGTTGATTCACAATTAATTTTGGACTATGCCGAAGTGAGAAACTATTAACAGAGAGGGAAAATTGTCACACCGAATCTCATAAAATTGTACAAGCATCAGAAATGCAAGGACCAGGGCACATATAGAGGGTCAAGGGCACTGAAGACCTATTCTGGGTGCCTAATACTACTCAAAACCTTAGAAAACTACATTCATATGGTAATGATATGTTTGTTAGTGTTTTCCTATAATCACCTGTAAGTGACTATACTTTGTTGTTATTCACTCGTAACCTGTAATAAGAAAGAAGAACCTACAAAACCCTCAAACTACCTCAAATCCTAAAAAAGAAAGATGTAAAATTAGGGGTCAAACTATCCTTGGCTATCAACAAGGTGAACTTACGATAGAGTGATGCACTACATCTCAAACCCAAATTATTTCTATGTGTGTGAAGAATCATGCCTTATATGGCTCTTGTGTAAGTCGCACTTGATAACGCTTAATAGCTAGATGTAAAATATGTAAATAGATGCGTGCATGAAATAATTAACTTCTCCTCCTATGCATTTATGCAAAAATGGTATTCCCTTATCTCTTGTGTGGAGCTTGATGGATGCTTGAAAGCTCTAAAATGCTCTTGGATGCAACCTTAGGTGGTGATAGCTAATGCTTAGTGTTTGGTCCTTTATTATTGTCACTTTATATTTATATGATTCACTTTCTTGAATTTCATAATTTACCATGAAAATTATGACTACCAAGAGAATAAAATTCCCAAACAACTAGAAAGGACCTAAAAGATGTGATAAAAATACAAAGATGTTGGGGGTTCCCAGAGGGGACGGGGGCGCATAGCATTGGTGTCCTAGCTGGATGCTAGCATCATGGCTTGGTGTTTGTGTCTAGAGTGACAAATGTTGAAGTATGAAAAGAAAAAATGGGCTAGAATCAATGCAAGCTCAACAGAGGTAACAAAAGGTAAGAAAAGATGGCCAAAGACATGGATCAATTGGTAATTTTCTTACTTAGGAATCATATGAATAGTAGTATGTGATCAAGGATAGATAGATACCCAAAGTATCTGATTTAGTGTCTAAAAATATGTATAATTTCAGTTGTGACCCCTCTTTTGATGCACACATGCTCAACAATGGGATAGGATACGTAGATGAGCTCAGTGTTCTCTAACAAACCCTAGTGAATGAGAATGAATGTGAAAATGAGTCTCCCTCATGGTGAATGGAAAGAAAAGAAAATGCTTGAAAGTCCTACGGATACTTTCAGTGATGAAGATAGCATCACCATCAATTAAAATGATATTAAGGACAATGTTGAGAAAATAAATTTTCAGAACATCAAAGTGATAATGTGCAAGAACCTTGTGAATGGATTCAAAATTAGCTTGCTTTCACTATTTCTAAATCCCATCTTATTTTTGAGCATGAATCCATGTTGTGATATTCTCTCCAGGATGTTGAAATCCTTCAACACAAAATCAAATATTCTACTTTTGATAACATGGTGGAATGGCTTATCATATTCATGAAGCACCAGGTGGAGACCCCTGAAGGAAATACCTCTAAGCATGCTACAAAGTGGTCATTGGATGCAAAAGTGTTTTCCATGTAATATTAGTATGAAAAAGGAATCTTGGTATGTATCCTTCATCTAAAACCATGCAATGCAATCAAAATAGAATGACATGATAATATAATGATCTTCAAGCTTCAGAGGTTTGCATTCATTCCATTGTTCCATGATGGTACATACTTCTCACAACCTTTTACCAGGTATGTGTACATTTTATCCCGCCTCTGTAAATTTCCCTCCCCTATAATACAGTTTCCGTTTTTGTTGTGTGTTTATTTTCCATTGATGTGTTTCCCTTTCATCGGTGTGTTTATTTCGTTGTTATTGTGGTGAAGAAATGACTCTATAATCCTAATGGATAAGGCATTGGTCCACATAATGTTTTGAGATTCTGGATTTCCTACTTGGCCTATCCTTATTTTGTTTGATCTAGAACAAGTCCCCAAGGTAAAGCCAATTGTTGTCATCCAAAATGTTTAGCATGAAAAATTCAAAAAAATTGTAATGACAACCTAACATTCATTCAAAAATCCCTCTACTAATCAATGTAAACTTGTCCTCCAACCATCTTAGTTACCATGTTACCCTCATAATTGCCATTAGAAATATTATAGTGTGATTTTTGAGTTTGTTTCATGTGTAGGGAGGTGATCAATGGATTCATTCAAGACCATTAAGAAGGAATTGGTCCTAGAGGCCCAAAAATGCCTATTTTCAGGATTTTTCACACTAATGGACACCCCTCGGAAGATGACTAGTGAAGCACAACCAACCTAAGAGATGTGTAGAGGAGATACAAGATGCACTGAAGTGATTTACTAAATTTTTGCAAGAAAAATCAGGTTTAGGAACAAGTTATGTAATATCGGACTATTTGTAGCATGGTATAAGGAAATGAAAGTGATGAAAAAACTAGTTGGTTTATTATAAACATATCATAAGCCTCAAAAGTATTTGGAACACAATCAGATAATCATTGGAAATATAATAGTGTCTAATTCATTTTGAAATAGGTTTCAAGATATTATGAGGAGTAGATTTGTAGATATTAGCTCAACAGTATAGGTAAAGACCTCTGATCTTAGTGAAGATTCAACTAAGATTATGGGAGTTACAAGGAGATTTGGAAGCTGATTCAAAGGAAAAATTTGATCGCATGGAACCCTATACATGTTCCATAAGATAAGTTGGATAAAAATACATATTTTATTTTAGTAGGACTTGGACCTTCCGGGAACTACCTGTGACCAGAATTGAAAAGTAGCATAAATTTCAAAAAGGAATTAGAATCAGGTCCTCAAAAATGTGTAATTATATTATTTGGGTGTTTTAAACTCAAAATTATATAATTTTGTCCTAGGATACACCAAGAGAATCTCTAGAGGCAAGAAGGCACTATATAAGGCTATTTTTAGTAGGCAATGGTGACACCCAACTTTCAAAAGTGGAAAATACACACTTGGAGATGCATGATAACCTTTTTTCTTTTGAAAAAAATCCAAAATTGGCATGGGGGACACAAGATTGTGCCACCAAGGAGGAGGATAATATTTTTTCAGTTAAAAGACAACTTTAGGTGTTAGAGATGTGTTTTCAACTCAATTTAAGTTATGGCCCCTTCTTCATGGCATGTAGACCCTTGGATCACTTTGGAGGCCTTTATTTCCATTTTTTACCTTTTCTATGGGGATATGAGGGACACTATAATGGACCACCTAATGGAGAGGATGATTTTTCGTCACTTAAATTACAACATGGAGTATTAGGTAACTGTTTTCAACTTCACGAATTATGTCACCATTGGCCCCTTCTTCATGTTCCTCCTATGCATGGTGAATTTTTTAGAATATTGTGTCCCCGTGTCCCTTTTTGCAATATTTTTTAGGTGGGGAAACTTGAGTGTGTGGTTACACTTGGGTTGGGTTGTCCGGGGCTGGGTTTAGGGTGAGTTAACTAGGTTTTAAGATGGGAAATGAAGCAGGGATGGTATAAAGGCTATCCTTAGCCATTTTTCAACAATTTTTTTCATTTTAAATTCCCCCTCACATCATACATTATTGTTATGCTACCAAAAATTTCAGCATCCACCATTAGAGAGGACAAAGAAACTTGCATAGCTCTGACAAACCTCCATTTTTACACCTAAAACTTGCACAACCTCTTTTTCCATAAGAAACCAAAAGAATGAAAAAAAATCAGTTCCATTGATGCTGCAAATCAGTTTTAGTATCAATTTATAACCTTATTTGACCTCCATTTTAATTTTTGATTTCTAATTCATTCCTTGAGCAAAATCAATTGAAATTTTACAAAATAACTCAATGTTAAATTCCTAAGCTAGTGGAAGTGATATTTTTCAATCTGACCTCCATAGCTCAACTTGGTATTTATAGTAAATATGAACCAGAATAATTCTAAAAATGGTAAGGGTCATAAAATGAACAATGCAAACTTCATAATTTAATTCCCCATATTCAAAAGACAAGAAATCTAAATATTTGAAAATTGGAAAAAACTGCTAAAAATAGACCCTATCCTACAACCTGTGAAAAATAGAATGTGCTCGGATTGACTTGAAATTTTCACCAAAAATTATTCATTTCACTCTAACAACATTAAAATCATCATGAAGGTAAAATTCATTGGATTTGATCCCATCTCCATCTTGATCACTGAATATCTTGAATGTGGGAGATAGTGATATGGCACATCTAGACTTAGAGGATTTGAAGGCAAGGATGCTAAGGAACCATGATTGTAATTCGTAAGACCAAGAAATGATACTGATGTAGAGCCCATTTAAATTTAAATGCACTCAACAAGTTATAAAATAACTAAACATAACTATACCAAATGCTCTATAATGAGGATCTACTCAAGTAGCTTTAGAATGGCTCAAACTTGCAAACATTGACCTTTTTCACTTTAGATGAATTCATCATTCATTGTACCTAGTTCACATACCTCATACAATGTCAATTGATCCTTCAAAATGATTCACAATAAAAATAAATACAAACCTTAGTTCCCTCTCAAAATTGTTCTCCCTTGTCTCTTCAAACAACCTTATATGAAAGGAGAAAGACTTAGATTTTAATTCATGAATTTTCTTTCTATGATCATGTTCCATGCTTAATAAACGTATGAAAATGCAAAACCAAAAACTATAGTGAAGAAAAATGATCAGAACCTCAAATCTCCATCAGTTTTCCCAGAACTAGTTTCTTGTGTGCTTAAAGGCATTACACCTATTGTGTTCATAGTTGTAACCATCTAAACACATCCAAGAATAACCAAAACATTCTAAAAAAACCTTTTATGCCTACAAGGTGAGTATTAAATCTTATAATCTGACTAATTTGCTAAGTCCCCTTTTCACCATAGCTTCCTCTTTCTCTGTTCTAGGTCCTACTAGCCCTGTTGACACAATTTTAAAGGTATAACTTTTGATTTTCAAGGCTTTAAGACACAATCAAACCATTTTGGACACCCATTTTTTTATTCTACTTGTCTACAAAGTTTCATGTTTAGACTCTCATCACAATTCACTTTTCTTTCTTTTATCTACCTTAAAGTTAAGTCATAAGACTACTCAATCATATATTTAAGCAAAATGGTAAATATATCAGAGATTTCAAAGATCGCCATTCAAAAAAACATCCAAAATATATATGAATACTCTATTAGGATGATTTCCTTGAGTTTCCCAGTGTTATTTCAAGACATAAGGGTTTGAATTGCAAGTTTTCTTCTAAACCCTGACTTTGCAACTATACTGACCTAGTAAGGTGTAAAACCTTATAAATTTTAAAATATCCATGCATTCAAGGATTAAACTTTTGTCCCTAAGTCTTTCTCACCCTTCCTCAAAGTTTTGAGCTAACAACAAAGATAAAAAATGAAGATAACAACAATCACATTAAAAAACTAACTTACATCCACATTAAAAGGGTGTATGAAACCCTCACTCCTTAACTTAAAGAGTTTGAATAATTATTTGAGGAAATCTTATCAATTCCTGAAGACACTCATTAAAAAAATAACCCTAAGGATATCTCACATCTCACTTATTTGATACAATAACAAACAAACTTAGATTTTATCAAACTATGAAGGAACAGTTATAATACTTATTTCTAAAGGTTTCAAACATGTAATAGAAAGTAGGAATCTTATCAGCCTTCAAATATTTGAAATAAAAAAATCCATCACCTTTTCATCACTTTAATACTATGGAAAGACTCCATTATCAAGATCATAATCACATACATTAAGAAACATTATAAAACTCAGACTCACTATCATACACATTTCATTACAATAGTTTTCATGCTAAAAATCAAGACATTCACAAGTCCAACCTGCGTCATCCTTATTAAAAAAATCCATAAAGGCTCTCTACATTCTCATAATGAGAAATCAATAATTCTTATGTTTCATATGCCTAAAACTCATAAATGCCAATGAATAAGCCAAGTTATCGTACTGAAAATAGAGTTTTTATTGCTTAAAACTATATTTCTTTACAAAATCCTTGCTTTTTCCTTCCTCCCATCCTCCTGATAATCGAGGAATGACCCTCTAATTGATTCCAATTTGAGCTTTAATCTCATTCCACTCACTATTAAACCCTAACTAACGAACTCATGTGACTCTCATGATGCCCATTACACACAAAAGAGAAATATTACATCATTTTGTAAACATTTTATTAACTCACTTCAACTTAGGACTAATTTGATCACACCTAGATACCTATAAAACCCTTCCACTCATTAAAAAAATATTTTCTCCCTTTGAAAAGCCACATTTGGCTCTTTCACATGTTTTAAGATGTGAATTATACTTTAGAGGGAAAATACAATTTTAAAATTCCAACTCTTAAACTCCACCTCACACTGTGAATTGAACCAAATACCTTCACCCATGACCTCATAACATGATAAAAATGAGAATTTATCATTTTTGAATTTTCTCTCTCCTGATGCTCTTGCATCATACTTCCAAGGTGGAGAAAAGTAATCTTGTAATTTTATCCTTAATACTAACAAATTTGTTCCTCCTTATGAGTCTTGAGTATTCTTGAATGTTCTTGCTCTAACTTCTACTCTTACAGTACCCTTGCTTGATCTTTGACCACCTGGATCCCATATCTTGCTTTTGAATCTTGCATTTTCTTTGAATTTTCTTTTTTTCTTCATGAGTTACATCTTCATCTTCTCTATCCTCAAGATTCCTTCAACTATACATGCACAAATAAACATAAAAACAACAAAAGCATACTCTTCTTCATGATTTATGATGCTCTTCATCTATATATGGATCTTTCCCAACATTTTTTCATCATGTGCCCTGCTTGGAAGGACTAAAAACTTGCCACTATCTTCATTTCCTTGTTTGATAACAATTTCACCTTGTGTTAACTTAATCCGTAACTTCTTTACCTTATTTTATATCAATATTTTCCAAAGAAATAAATGTTCTTTTAGTCATAACTTCACTTTTCTTTTCTTGATCCATCACACACAACTAATCTTGTAAAAGGTCATCTACTTCACTTATGAAAAACTGATCATCACACCTTCCATGTTCATCATGCTCATCATTCCACTCAGAATTTCTTGTTTTATGCTTCTCAAATTTACTAATGGATTCATCTTGTACAATTTCAAGGAATTCATCCAAAGAAACATCAATGTCAGCTAACAAAAAATCAAATTTACTTACCTTGTCATCATCCCTTGCATGTTTTCCTTCTTCACCCCCCTATACCTACTGTTTTTCCAAGATTTATTCATCCTCCTTCATCATTTCATTCTCTCTTTCCTATACCATACTTACATTCTTCCTTTTCCATATCATTTTTCTTTCCTTGTGCATTGTTTGATTCCTCAAAAAGTTTGATTTCTCTTTTTTGCTTTGTTCTTGTTCACTTGACCTTTAAATGACTTGATTTGCCTTGACATACTCTCTCTTTACTACTTGTTTTTTAATCCACTTAGGAAATATATATCCATGATTGTTGACTAGTTTTGAGATATTCACATGGATGTTCTCTTCACTCAACTCTTTGATGACCTATCCGTATTGCTTTTCCTCTTGCCTCAACTTCTTTTCCTCTTTTCTAATTTTTTCTCTCAGATGCAAGCTCTATCGCTTCTTCACAAGTAGCTCTGTAGGACACTTCTCTTTTCTTCTCAACAAAAATACAACCTCTTATTTCATCACATTCTCATCTCTCATCAATTCTCCAAGCTTCTCTATATCCTTTCTCAACTATCTCAACTCTTACTCCATCCACTCTTCTTGTCTTCTTGCCTTTTCTTTTGTCTTGGATTCCTTCATCTTGTTAGTGCAAAATTACAGCACCCCTGGACGCTGATCAGATTTCTAGGTTGATCACTCTTGCATCCAGTGTAATTGCACAACATGGAAACCTCTCTCCAAGTGTGGGACTTGGAAACTGAGAGAGGAATCTCCAGATTAGAGGCTGGTTCCTCAAACTCCTCTGATTTAGATCTATATTTTGCAAAACTACAGAGGTTTAGATCCTAATCCTATTCTAACTTGCAAGGAGACAGGGGGGGGGAGAAGTGCAAAAAATTGAAAACTAACTAAAGATGGTGATGCACCAAAAGGAGTTGGTGAAAACATATTAGTCATGCAAATAGACACAGACCAAGGTTCACAACATAAAAACATACACAGACTGATAATGTATAATTTAGCATCTGAAATCAAGCAAATAACACAAACAGAGGATTGAAAACCCATTCACAGAGCTTGCATTATCAATTTAACATCAAAATACGCATTACACCCTCAGAGAGGTAAAGAAAACTGTTACAATCCTTGGAGAGGTCTGGTACTTCATCAACCCCTTGAAGAAGGTGAAAGAAGAAGTCTGCTATGCCCAAAAATGTTCCTCCCTTTGAAATGAGCCGCAAAACTGGCTTTTTAAAATGCAAGGGTCGAAACCCCAGGGAACATGAGACGTACAAAGGCATGGGAGCCCATTCTTTCTTGATTGCAGGTGTATTAAAACGGATTGGAGGACCTTACAAACCCCATACCCTGTCATTTTGATCAGATAACAGGAGAATGTGACCCATTCTGCATTAACTCTGGTCGATGGAATGTCATTTCCTGGCCATGAATACGCGGTCAGAGCCGTTTCTCAATTTTTCTCCCTCCATACTGCTCCAAAACGCAAGATTGACCCCGGAATCGTGTAGAGAATTTCACCAGCTTTCCGTTGATATAAAGAACGTGCAAATCCGAGCTCTGGATTAAGAGTTATGGCGATCTGAAGATCTAGGGCACAAAAACAGGCGACAGCGTGTTTTGAAATCCTTTCCCGCGCTCTGCCAGCTGGACGACACGTGGCACGTGCTGATTGGACGAGCAATTCTCTCTCCTCCATCTTTCGCGGGCTTTCATTTTGAAATTCACTTGTGGGGCCCCTTAACTGGACACGTGGCGCTATTTCAATTGGTTCAGGGCTGACTCTTTTAAAATTTGCCCCTTTGACCTTTTTTGACCCTTTTTCCCTGAGACACGTGGCGGCTTCTAATTGGTTCTCGGCCCCTGCCGGCTTTTTCGTGTACTTCGCCTCCATTTGTCCCAGATGTCCCATTTGATTTTGGGCCCTTTGTGCTCATTTCGGCCGGATTCGGCCGGTTTCGGTCCATTTTTGGCCCGGATGTCCCACTTTGCTTCGGACTGACTTGACTCTTTTCGGCCGGTTTGGCCGGTTCGGCCTTTTCGCGGCATGCATTTGCTTTGGACTATTTTGACCTCTTTCGCCCGGTCGGCCGGTTCGCGCCTTTTTTGCTTGTCCCGAACTGTTTGCAGTCCGTCGATTTTCTCTCGTTCGAACCGGCATTTCGCCCCTTGCGTTCGCGCCTTTTCGGCCCGCATTGTCCCGAACTGTCCCTCTCAGCAGTTAGTCCAATTTTCTCTCGGTCGAACCGGCATTTCGCGCCCGCCGCGTACTTTCGTCCCATTTGTCCCATTTTCTTTTAGACTGCCTTGTGCTCATTTCGGCCGAACCGTCCGGTTTGAACCTTTTTTGTCCCAAATGTCCCGAATGCTACCTTGAGACTAGGACTTAGCCAATTTTTACGATTCCTTTCCTGGATCAACCTATTTTGCCTTTCTGCAACTTTTTTCGCATTTTCTCAGAGCTTGCTCCCTGTTTCTTCGGCCAGGGGAGTTAGAAAAATACCTGAAGGGACCCTAGAAACCTGATTTTGCTCTGAATCAATCAATTTACTTGGGATTTGAATCTTCTGATGCATGTTATCAAAATTTACCCTAAGGGGGGTGAATTTTGGATAACAATTTGGTGACTCAGCGGGGATCATCTGCCTGCTAGATGGAAAGACCAGTTGCCTGAAGCAATCCATTGGGCATGGAGTCATCAAATATTCTGTTAGAATCCAAACTGACTCAAAATGTGCAAGGGGGAAGATGGAATGTGACCTGATGAAAGCAAAGACATGCTAAACATCTCCATGGACAACAAGCTGTGCCAAGGCACTTAGGGAAAATAAAACTAACCTACAGCAAAAACAATGTGCACAAGCACTTGGAGGAAAGAAAATCTAATCTAATATCTACAGGTGTAGTGAACCTCCCTCTAGAAGCAACGCTTGAGATAGATTCCATTTACTGGAATCTGCAGTTCTTCACCATCCAATGAGGCCAATTGGAAAGCATTGTTGCTCTTGCACTTTGTGACCATGTATGGGCCACTCCAAATGGCATCAAATTTTGAATGCCTTCCTGGTTTTGCTCTGTCCACATCCCATTTCAGCACTAGATCTCCTACTTGGAAAGATTTGTCTTTGGCCTTCCTATCAAAGGTCTTTTTGATCAAAGCTTGATCCTTTTCCATTGCTTGGGATGCCTGATCTCTGATCTCTTGCAGCTCCATCAAACTCTGCATACCTCACCTCCATGGGCTCAAACTCTAGCAACTCCAGCTGTTTCATGAGTTCCAACGTTGGCAACTCAAGCGGACATGGGCAAGATTGCCTCTCTTCCGTAGACAAGCCTAAATGGAGAGTTACCCGTGGATCTTTTGGGAGTTATCCTATCAGCCCATAAGGCTGATTTCAGTTTGGTATGCCAAGCCTTCTGATTCTCATCAAGAGTCCTCCTAATGATCCTCAGCAAGTTTTTGTTTGTAGACTCGGCCTGGCCATTACCTTGAGGGTAATAATTTGATGAAGTGCTCAGGTAAATCCCATTCTTGACAGCCCACTCAGTCACTTTAGATCCAATGAATGCCAATGCATTATCAGAGACTATTGTAGCAGGTACACCAAATCTGGAAGTTATCCCTTCGTAAAAGTCCAAGATGCTAGACTCATTCGCTTCTTTGAGTGCTACTGTTTCTGTCCATCTGGTTGAAGTATTCTGTGGCTGTCAGAATCCATTTGTGCCCTTGGCTCGAATTGGGATTGATGACTCCAATGAAGTCCAAACCCCACTGCATGAATGGCTGATCTACTGTAATTGGATGCAATGGAAGGGCAGCGAGTCTCTCTTTTCCTATGACGAATGCACAATTCTTACATCTCTTGATCCATGCATAGCAATCACTGAAGATTTTAGGCCAATAATAACCAGCCTTCATGATTTTTAGAGCTATCCACTCTTGGTGCAAAATGGCCACTAGCTGGTCCATTATGAAACTCTTTTAATACCCCTTGGATCTGACCTGTGTTAATGCATCTCTAGCAGCACTCCATTAATGTCCTTCTTGAACAAAATTCCATCAATGATAGCATATGGAATTGCCTACAACCTGAAGTATCTTCTTTTTTCTTTGCTCATTTTTAGAGGGCAGCATGCCCGGTCTGTAGGAAATGTATCATCTTCTGAGGTCCAACAGGGAGTGGACACATCATCATTTTCCTGTTTTTGATCATCTTGTAATAGCAGGACAGCGTCTTCTTCATCTTCTGGGTTGTCTAGTTGTTTCGAAGCGAGCTGCTCACACAAACCTTTTTCCTCTTACCAGCTTGGTGATCTTGATCTCAATGTCATATTCTCATGACATGGGTGATCCAACCTGCCCTTTTTCTCATTCAAATCCTTGTTGAGAAGGAAATCCTTAACCCTAGCATGCGAGACTAGCAACTGTATCTTGTTTTTTTGAGACTAAATGCTTGAATTTTCTTCAAGCTTCTGATTACTTGCAAGCACACGCTTTTCAATAAAAGAGTACCTCATTTCACAGTCACCTAGGCTCTAGTTGAAGAAGGCAATCGGCTGCTCATTATTATCTTTGTTTCTGCTGTATCAGAATAGCAGAAATAGTGTCATCACCTCCAAATGCATAGAGGATGAAGTCCTTGGAAAAATTCCTGGGTTGATGAGAGTGGGTGCCTGGGAGATGGTTTCTTTGATTGCTTTAAAACTCTCCTTGCCTTCTGCTGTCCATTCTTGAAAGCCATGCTTTTTTCTTAACATTTTAGTGATGGGCTTGACAAGGGCTACAAAATTTGGGACAAAACCTTCGAACAAAAGTTTTTATCCTTCCCAAGAAAACTCTGAAGGGCCTTCTTGTGGCTTGGCAATGGTAGAGCTCTTATGGCTTCGACCCTCTCTAGTATCAATTGCTAGTCCCCTCTCTTGGAGACAATAATGGCCAAGGAGCTTCCCTTCATGTGCAAGAAAGATGCACTTCTTAGGATTCAAAGACACACTGAACTTTCTACACCTCTAAAACACTTTCCCGAGGTGAAAGAGATGGTCTGCAGCATTCTTTGAGAAGATAGTAATATCATCTAAGTATATCAACACTATCTTGTTGATCAAGGCCTTTGAATGCCATATCCATAGCTCGCTGGAATGTTGCTCCCGGCGTTCGACAGTCCGAATGGCATCTTCTTGTAAGCATATGTGCCCCATTTTGGTCGTGAAGGCTATCTTGAACCTGGTCTTCCCCCTTTACCATAATCTGATTGAAGCCTAAGTAACCATCAAGTAGTGAAAACCTTTCTGAACCAGCTACGACCTGTAATATTTTCTCCATCAAAGGGAGTGGATAGTGGTCCTTGAGAGAGGATCTATTCAAATCTCTGAAGTCAACACATAGCCTGATCTCTCCACTCTTCTTTCTGACTGGAACTAAGTTGGCAACCCAATTGGAATGCTTGATTGGGAATATAATTGTTGACTCAATCAGCTTGTCCAGTTCTTTCCTCATGAGAGGCTCCATGTGTGGATTGACTGGTCTCTGTTTCTGCTTGATAGGCTTAGTATTTGGGTCCAATTCAATGGTATGCTGAGCTAATTTGGGATTGAACCCTTTCAAATCTTCATAACTCCAAGCAAACACGTCAGGGAATTCTTGACATAGCTGTATGAACTCATACCTTTCCTGTTCAGTTGTCATCTTTCCAATTTGCAATGGCTTGTTCTCTTCTACCAAGATGGATACCGAATCTTCTCTCTTAACCTCAATGTTTTCTTTCTCCTTTCTAAACTAATCATTGGGGGTTTAAAAATGGACTCCAAGGTGATAAGTCCCTTGGGCAGCTTGTCAGTTCTCAACTGTATCACTTGGGTCACCATATTGCTGTTCCAACTTCTCTTGATTCTTAGCTGAGAACTCAGCTCTTCTTCTTGCAAGAATTGGATGATTTGCTGGTCATTCTCAAATACTTGCCAACTGACATCGTTATCCGGAACTGAAGGCCTCACAATCACGTGGATGTTTGGCTGTACCTTATCTTGTTGAATGTTTTCTATAATGTCAAAGGCTTGCCCCTACTGCTGCAAGCCTATCAGTAGCTTGATTCTCTTTCCTGGGGATGGATTTGATGCCAAAGCCCTCAAAATCTTCCATGAGGTCCCACACCCTGTTCTTGTAGCATCTGAGTAGATCATTTTTGGCAACATGTTGTCCCTTGACCTAATTTTACAATCAGCTCACTGTCCCTAAAAACTTGTAGGTTCTTTATCTTTCTCTTGATTGCCCAATGCATCCCTTTGCACCAAGGCTTCATATTCAGCAGTGTTATTGGAGCATGCAAATTGAAATATAAAAGCTAAATAATACTTCTTACTCCTTGCGGTGAAATAAGCATGGCTCCACCTCCTGCGCCTTGTCTACTCCTTGATCCATCAAAAAAATAGTTGGCATACCTCATTGTCATCCTTGTGGTTTTGGCTTGGTGATGCTAGGAATAGGTTGAATTTCTTCGTGTATGCAATAGACCCCTAGCTCAGATTCTTCTACTTCTTGATAAGGATCAAAAGCATGTACCTTGTTTTCCCATTCATCAAGAGTCAAATCTTGGAAGGAATACTTCCAACCTTAGTATCGGCTTTCATCAGTGCCAAGGTGATCTTCTTGATCAAATGCTGAGCAATTGGCATTAATCTGACTTGGATTATAGGGCTCAATGTGGAAGTCTGCAATAGGTTCTGACCTAATTGTGGCCTTAGTCCCATATCTCGTTCTAAATAGCATGTGAGACCAATTAACAGACAAATATCCCCCAATTTTGGCAGTGAAATCTCTTGACAAGAAAAGGGCAAAGAGTGGTGGAAGGTCTATGACTGATATATCTTGTAAGACAACAACATTTAGACATGCATGCAAGGTAAGACTTAAATTTCTAATCACTCCAATTGTTGCTATTGCTGTCCCCATCTAGCTTGCACTACTCCCTTAGATGTTATTTCATACTGGAGCCCTAACTGATCAGCTATTTTTTTAGGCATAACTGAGCTACTTGCCCCGGAATCTATCATGCAATTATGCACTAGCTGATTTCCAATTATTAACGAAACATAGAAATGGGGAGGCTTCAACATTCTACCTTGTTGTGCTCCATGAGTTCCTTGAGGGTGGCAGCATTTGTGAGTACCTTCTCCTGCATTTGGACCTGCTGATTTGAAGTTGGCCAATCCTTTATGGTAGCTTGCAGCAGATTTCTTTGGCCTGGGATGGATAGGGATTCCCACATAGATATATTGACGTTTGTCTTCTTCATCTGATCAATGATACTGATATAGTGATGAAGGATCTCTCTGTTGTCCCTTGGTCTGCACATTTGCTCCTTGTATGTGGGAAGCAACAGCTGGCATTGGAGTTGGCCTAGGGGTTGTTCTTGACTGCCCTTGTGCATTTGAAACTGGGTTTTTCTTGCCAATCATTTGTGGAGCTGTGGAAGGTCATGGGTTGGCTGGGGGCTAGCGGCTGTTCTTCACCAAAATTTCTCCTTTTTGACCTTGTGTTGGCTAGCAAGACCTTGAGAAATTGCCTGATTCATGCCACAGAAAATCCTCTACTTGCCAATTTTACCAATGTGGGTGTCATTTTGGGGTAGGTTTGCTGTTGGAATGTTTCTTGTTGTTGGCTGTTTTCTTAACTACTCTCACCCTCCACACCAGCACTTGTTACCATTAAAGCTTGGGTCAAAGCACCATTGAAGCACATGGATTGATTATGAGGCTCATTACATGGGAAAACACCAATTCATACTCCTGGGCAGTGTTGTTTTGTACTGGTACTAATGCCTTAGAGGCAGATATGGCATTTGGATTATAGGGCTGGAATGGTCTATTGGCAAGAGGCCTTGTTTGATTCATATTTGCAGCTGGATTGGGTGGCCTTTTGAGGCTGATATGGCTGCCTATTAGGCTGAGCTTGAGGCTGATACGAAGGTATAAAACCTTGAGCTTGTTGTCTCTTGAGTGTGACCAGCTCATTACCTAAATTTTGCAGCTACTTCATGACTTCTTGAAGCTCATTTGGGGGCACTTGGAGATGAAGTGGAAGCTTCATTTGAACTCTGATTCCTAGGAGTGGGAATAGGAGTTAAGACAGGTACTTGACTAGTATTTGGGCTCTCTAAACTTGGATATAATGGCATTAGAGGCCTAGGAGCTAGCTTGCCGGCTTGAATCAGACAATTTTCAGCTCTAATGGCAATACTATAAGTAGCAGGGATAGTTGTGCGTCCCATAGATTGAATCAACATAGAAATATCAGAATTTAAAGCTTTTAAGGTAATATAGAAAAGCACCTTCTGCTGTTGTCCTGACTACCACTGGAATTCTATCCCAAGACCTTTGAAATCTGAAGTTGAAGTCAGTTAGCTGCTCATTGGAAGCTCTCTTGATGGTTGTTAGTTGCTCCAAAAGAGAAAATTTGTTTCCCTTCTCTCCAAATTGATTATGAAGTGCAAATACACAGCTGATTCCAGTTTGTGATAGAGCCAGCTTCAATGCTCCTAAACCATTGCAATGCTTTTCCTTTGAATGAAGACGCCAGCAATTTGACAGCTACTTGCATCTCATTATTCTCATGGATTGCACAAATGTTAGCAATGTCCTTGACATGATCACCAAGGAGTGGTCTAGTTTTCTCCAGTGAAGTATGGAATGTTCTTCAATGCTACTACTAGGATTGGATTTTGTGCATTGAGAGCAAGTGGGCTGCTGCCTGTGAAGTTCACATAGGGGTTCACTGGTTGCACCATTCGGATTGGTCTTAAAACCCTTGCATACTGAAAGAAAGGCCACTCAGGTGGAGGAGTTGAAAGAGTTCTATTTGTTGCAGATGGGGACCTTTGAATCCTTTTTTCCTCTTTGCCTTCTTCTTGGAGATAATTGCAAGTATTCAAACAGCACCTCTTCTTCTCTAACCCTTGATCTTGTGATTCTTCTCATAAGCCTTCAGGCCTGCGCTGCTGAAATTCTATTGATTCTTCCCCTTGGAGTCACCAGATATGCAAATAATAGCTCTTTTCAAGAAAGAAAACTTGCAGCAGATGCATATCAACTTTGCTGCAATAAAATTGAGACCTCTGCTCCCACCGGGCGTGCCAAAACTGTTAGTGCCGGCACACGGTGGCTTAAAATTTGTTGTTGATAATGAGACACCCTTCGAAAGATGAAACTCTAACTTCTGTGATGTCCCACCGGGGCGTGCCAAAACTGTTAGTGCAAAATTACAGCACCCCTGGACGCTGATCAGATTTCTAGGTTGATCACTCTTGCATCCAGTGTAATTGCACAACATGGAAACGTCTCTCCAAGTGTGGGACTTGGAAACCGAGAGAGGGAATCTCTATATTAGAGGCTGGTTCCTCAAACTCCTCTGATTTAGATCTATATTTTTGCAAAACTACAGAGGTTTAGATCCTAATCCTATTCTAACTTGCAAGGAGACAGGGGTAGAAGTGCAAAAAATTGAAACTAACTAAAGATGGTGATGCACCAAAAAGGAGTGGTGAAACATATTAGTCATGCAAATAGACACAGACCAAGGTTCACAACATAAAAACATACACAGACTGATAATGTATAATTTAGCATCTGAAATCAAGCAAATAATACAAACAGAGGATTGAAACCCATTCACAGAGCTTGCATTATCAATTTAATATCAAAATACGCATTACACCCTCAGAGAGGTAAAGAAAACTGTTACAATCCTTGGAGAGGTCTGATACTTCATCAATCCCTTGAAGAAGGTGAAAGAAGAAGTCTGCTATGCCCAAAAATGTTCCTCCCTTTGAAATGAGCCCAAAACTGGCTTTTAAAAATGCAAGGGTCGAACCCAGGGAACAGGAGACGTACAAAGGCATGGGAGCCCATTCCTTCTTGACTGCAGGTGTATTAAAATGGCATGGAGGACCTTACAAACCCATACCCTGTCATTTTGACCAGATTACAGGAGAATGCGACCCATTCTGCATTAACTCTGGTCGCTGGAATGTCATTTCCGGCCATGAATACACGTCAGAGCCGTTTCTCGATTTTTCTCTCTCTAGACTGCTCCAAAACGCAAGATTGACCCCAGAATCGTGTATAGAATTTCACCAGCTTTCCGTTGATATAAAGAACGTGCAAATCCAAGCTCTGGATCAAAAGTTATGGCGATCTGAAGATCTAGGGCACAAAACAGGCGAAAGCGTGTTTTTGAAATTCCTTTCCCGCGCTCTGCCACCTGGACGACACGTGGCACGTGCTGATTGGACGAGCAATTCTCTCTCCTCCGTCTTTTGACCGGACTTTCTAAACTTTTGAAATTTGCTTGTGGGCCCTTAACTTGGACACGTGGCACTATTTCATTGGTTCGGGCTGACTCCTTCGAAAACTCGCCCTTTGACCTTTTTGACCCTTTTTCCCTGTGAGGACACGTGGCAGTTTCTGATTGGTTCTCGACTCCTTCCAGCTTTTTCGCGTACTTCGCCTCCATTTGTCCCGGATGTCCCATTTGATTTTGGGCCCTTTGTGCTCATTTCGGCCGATTTCTGCTGGTGCACGTGTCGTTCTGATTGGCTCTCGGCTTTTTGTCCCGCCTGTCCCACATTTGATTTCCCGGATGTCCCAGACTATTTGACTCTTCTTTCGGCCGGTTCGGCCGGTTCGCGTCCATTTGTCCCAGCATGTCCCATTTGATCTTCAGACTGTTTTTGACCTCTTTCGCCCGGTTCAGGCCGGTTCGCGTCCGTTTCGGCCCCGCTTGTCCCGAACTGTCCCTCTCAGCAGTTAGTCGATTTTCTCTCAGGTCGAACCGGCATTTCGCGCCCGCCGCGTACTTTCGTCCCATTTGTCCCATTTTCTTTGGACTGCAGATGTGCTCATATTCGGCCGAGCCGCCGGTTCGGGCCTTTTTGTCCCAAATGTCCCGACTCTTAGCCAATTTTTCTTCCTCTTTCGGCCTTATTGGCTTTTCGCGCCCGCCGCGTACTGGCCCGATTTAGCCAATTTTCGGCCGATCCGCTTCCATTTCTGTCTTGTCCCAAATGCTACCTGAGCAGGACTTAGCCAATTTTCACACTCTTTCCTGGATCAACTTTTTCTGCTACTTTTTTGCATTTTCTCAGAGCTTGATCCCTGTTTCTTCAGCCAGGGGAGTTAGAAAAATACCTTAAGGGACCCTAGAAACCTGATTTTACCCTGAATCAATCAATTTGCTTGGGATTTGAATCTTCTGAAGCATGTTATCAAATTAACCCTAGGGGTGAATTTGGATAACATGCACCTATTAGGAATTATAAATCCTCTTCTCATCAGGTTGTCAGTGGTAAGAATCCTGCCTCTGATAGCCAGCCAAAGGAAAAAAATTATTTTGGGAGTTAATTCAGACATCCAAATCTTGTTCTAATTGAACTCTGTTTGACTACTGTGGAAGAAATTATTATATCCAAATTTGACAGAGTAATTCCCATCATTGGAATTATTCCATACCAGCTCATCCTTGGAATCCAGCTGACTTAATGGAATAAGATCTAATTGATCTTGAAGGGAGGAAGTAATTTGCTATATAATTGATCTAGAACAATATAGTTGTATATATTGTTATAACAAATAATAAATACACATTTTATTTTTTAGTTTTCCTTCATATTTTATAGAAAGTAGTTTCAATATTATTATGGCTATATAATATCATGTTTATGGATTTCATGTTATAATGAATAGATTTGCCTTGACATACTCTCTCTTTACTACTTGTTTTTTAATCCACTTAGGAAATATATATCCATGATTGTTGACTAGTTTGAGATATTCACATGGATGTTCTCTTCACTCAACTCTTTGATGACCTATCCGTATTGCTTTTCCTCTTGCCTCAACTTCTTTTCCTCTTTTCTAATTTTTTCTCTCAGATGCAAGCTCTATCGCTTCTTCACAAGTAGCTCTGTAGGACACTTCTCTTTTCTTCTCAACAAAAATACAACCTCTTATTTCATCACATTCTCATCTCTCATCAATTCTCCAAGCTTCTCTATATCCTTTCTCAACTATCTCAACTCTTACTCCATCCACTCTTCTTGTCTTCTTGCCTCTTCTCTCGTCTTGGATTCCTTCTCCTTTCTTTTTCTTTCTTCTTTCCTATTATTTTGGTTTATCAACTTCACCAACTCTTTCACTAACTCTTATCTATCCATATTTACCCTTTTCATCTTTCCACTAGAAAGTCCTTGAAATATGGGGTGATAACCTAGTAGATAGTTGTAGATTATCAACTACAATAAACCTCATACATATAGGATTTCAAACCTATGATAGGTATAATCAAAATTTATTGTGAAGATCTTTGAAACTCATAAGTGGGAAAGGGTACTATGACCGATTCACCCAAAAATATTGCTGAATACAGCCCAAGAGGGAAAGATCTTCAAAGGAATTTTCTTGAGCATACATTTACATTTTTACATTCTAGTAATAAAGTCTGAAATTACCACTGTAATATACGCAAGCAGAGGAATAATGTGTGAAAATACCCAGCAGTATTTACGATATCTAAAAGGTCATGATTATTGTAAAAAATGTTACAAAGTATACATTAAGGTGTATGGTAGTATGGTGTGAAAGATTGAGGAAAGTAAGTGGAAGTATTGGGTTAAACTTGAGATGCAAATGCTTAGTAATAGACAGTGTGAGCTTTTAGAAGATAGTGGATTTGATATCCTTCGGGTAAATCCACTGATATTATGGTAGTTATCTGTCTCAAGTCAAGTAAGATTGTTTACTTTCAGATGTGATATCTCATTTAAGATAGTGTTATTCACTATCAAATATTTCAAGTTAAATAAAGGATACTAATCAATTGTCATAGCTAGAATCTATAATGAATAATGAAATAATTAACTGGTGGATTTGTGCATGCTGTGGATTTACATTTCCTCCTGCTAAATCTAACATGGTATTAGATACTGGTCTATTGTGCATGTATATGATTGATGTATGAAGTGTTATAATGTCTTTAATGTATTCGATGATTATTTGATAGTGTATCTGGTGGATATATGATTACCTATTATTAGTTCCATAGCCATGTTCCAGCTAATCATGGTTTAATATGAGCAATTTCCATCCCAGGAATATTGCATTCATAGATTCAGTAAGGGATATGTGATAAACAGAGAATGTTTCTACGAGTCGTGTTTATGCTAGGAGTTTTCTTAGATATTTTTCTCTTCAACTAGCCTAAAGTGTGTATATCCAGGGTATGACTTGAATCCTTCATTTTTGAGCTATGAACTTGAGTTTTCCCGCCTTAAATAGGGGAAACCATTCATTCTTATCTTAAGGTGGAGGAGAAGGTAACCGTGGTTGACATTTTATCATATTATTTTATAGGTGACATCATCCTTAGCTAGAAAATCTTTATAATGCGAACAATATTTTTGTGGATAAGAGGGACAATGAGTATGCCATTGACTCTTTTTTTCTTGCACTTGTGCTTCAAGGTGCATCATGTGTTTTCTATAGGATTTTTTATTTTTATTGAACAGCTCGAACCAATTAAATTGCTCCATGTTGGCTATAGGAATGATGTATATATTCATGAGAATGCAAAGCTGCACCCAATCGTTTATGTGCACAAGTGGATTGAGGTTGAATTCTTACTAAGACTTTGCGAAACTTAGGCCAATCATTTTAATGCCATCTCGGTGTTCACCTATACAGGACTATTTTGACTTCATTTGATTGCGATAGCCCGGGTATAATAAATATTAATCCAGAGGAGCGTCACATTTGTCATTGTTTGGTATGATTATCTGATAGACAATCAAATTGATCCATCATATTTCCTGGTGTCAGTATAGGGCATATCTAATTGTTCAGTTAAAATCTTGCACGAGCCAATAAAGGATTTATGCATGTATCTTCAACATTAATTAGTACTTGATTTCCTAGCTTTTTGACACTTGTGAAACTTGAGCCAGTAACTATTGCTCTAAGTGGTTCCATATTCATCAAGATTGTCAGTCTTCTTTTTAACTTGTTTCTGATATTTGTGAAGGATAGACCAATAAAATTCTCCATGTATCTTTTCTTGTAGCATTTATCAGATTTGACAAAATCCGAGCCAATAAAATTGCTAGTACATATCCATTTTTGCAATAATTTTTACGAAATGTGATCCATATGTAAAGGCTTCACGTACCTTTTTGACTTATATTTTTAGATTATTGTGAAGTGTGAGGACAATAAAAGGCTCCTTCATATCTTGGATTCACTTCAATCACTTTTTAGTGCAATGCAAATGGGGGATCCAATAACTTTGAACACTTATATATCTGTACAAGAGTGTGAGCTAATGAGGAAAAATGGCACACATACCTTGATAAATTTCATGTGTCAGACTTTCAAGTTCCTTTGATTTCACAGGTTTATTAATTTTTATTTGTACCACGGCTTCTAAATCTTGATATTCATTTTGACAAGGTTTTTTAAGTTTGTAAACTGAGAAGTATAAGCTAATTAAAAATCAACATAGGCTATTTTTCGATACTTGTCAAAAAATTTGATACTTGTAAAATGGGGGAACCTAATTGTTTTTTAGACATGTATCTTAATTGTATCATGGGTGTCAGCATTTACTTTAACTTACTAATTAAATTCATGACACCTATCTTATTTTTTTCTAGACCTTGAACCTTTATTTCAAGTTTTGGTTTATAAATTGTTTAAGCAATTAATTTTTAAACAAGTGGCTTGTTTGAATGAGACTTTGATAGATCACATTATGTCAAAATGTGAAATGTGATCCAATTAATTAAAAGACAAGTAGAATATATGGTATGGTTTTTAATTATTCTCTAGCGATGTGTTAGGCAAGTTACATTTACGAAATGCGAGCTAATTGAAAAGTTACATGTGTATTTGTCTGTCAAAAAAATTTATAGCTCCACGTTTTGACGCGTCTATTGATTATCTTTTATCGTTGTTTTTAAAATCGGTTTTCAGACCTAAAGAGGACTGTTGACTTTAATTTATAAAATTTCACGTCCACCTAAGGATATGGTTTTAAAGCTGACACGTGATTTTCTTGTTATTATATGATTTGTGCCATGTGTCGATCCCCCATATGAGCTATTATTTAAATTATTTAATTTGTTAAAGTAGCTCGGTGTTTGAGCTCGACCTGTAGCTTGGTTTTCTAGCTCACCTCATCAAGTTGTTAAATAACTCATGGGTATTCTAAGCTTTCTTTATTTCATGGATTTACTAATTTGACAACTCATCCTGTAGCTTGCCGAGCCGAGTTTCTAAAGAACTCACCAAGCTCACATAACTTGACTTCGACTCTGTTCTGTCAAATTGATTTAAAATCGACTAATGTAAGCTATTTTTAGACAAAATCTAGTTATATTTGGAGATTTTTCAAACTGTGTTATATTTTTAAGCTCATAATTGAACCGTGATTAGTTAATTAATTATCTAATTTTCTTCTTACCAAGCAATCTTATAACTTGACCCCAACTTTTTTCTCTCTAAATTGATCTTAGAAATTTGACCAAATCAAGCTAATTGTTGATTAAATTTAGAGTTGTTTGCATTTATATAGCAATTTAAAAGATTTGTAGTTTGTTTTTTGGTCTATTATTTGGCCTCCTTGAGTCTGTTTTTTAACTGTTATCTGTCTTCCATTTACCGTCTGAGCAATAAAAAATCCCTAGTTCTGCTAATTTTCTCAATGGATAATTCTAAACTCTTAAATGGAACAAATTATAGTATTTGGAGAGTTTGATCTAAAATCTTGTTTTATGGCTAGAAAGCTCTGGGATCTTGTGACTAGTGAATTGAAAACCATCCTAGAGGGAGACAAGATACCCATGAAAACCTAATTTCATTTTCTCAGATATCCCAGGAATTTCTTTCCATCCAATTACAAAGCATTAAAGATGAATTCTTGATGCATATAGGCCATATGGACTCGCCTGTAGATGCATGGAAACATTTAGAAGTCATGGATGAAGGTGGTAGGTTTTCTAAAATAATTAAACTAGTTTTAGAGATGTTTGCAACTCCCACAAAGGGGGGATGAGAAAATTTTGGACTATTTAGTTAAAATTAAGAACGTAAAATCTCAATTAGCTGGCTATAACTGTGAACTATTTCAAGATAAGTTGTTATACTTCATTATACAGATCAACATACATGAAAATTTTAGAAAATTTATCTCCATTCTCAATTACAAGTATTAGAATGAGGATGATCTGCACTTGATTTAGACACTTTATCCTCCTTGTTGATTAAAGAAGAGATAGTCATAGAGAACTTTGATTCAAAAGAGATTGTTTCTCAAACTCTGTTATTCTCAAAATCCTAAGCCTTCTCATACTAGCCATTTTAATCCAAATCATGAATTCTAATATTAAATTTAGAGTTAAATATAATCCTAAGACTAACTTTGTTAAAATAAATCAACCCATTCAAAGTCAAATTTAATGGAACTTGTAATAAATGTGAAAAATTTGGACACAAATAATTTGATTGTAGAGTAAAAACTAATAAAGTAGTCAAGAATGCTAAAAACAACAAGCCTAGTATTTACAAGAAAAATCAGAAGCAAAAGCAAGAAAATGTAGTTTGAGGAAGAATATATCATATTGTAATGCATAAAGTGCATTTATACATCACAAAAGTTGTACCTCGAAGGTTACAAAGAACATGTGAATGTTCTTGATAAACCTTTTTTGTAAATATTTCCTCTTTTCCCTCTTTTTAATAACCTTACAGTGAAACTGTTCTGTAAAGTTTTTTTTTCGATTAATTTTTGATATAATGGATCTAGACATTGAGGGGGAGATCTTTCAACCCTTAAATCTGACTAGGATTCCTGTGTCAGGTGTTTTTCATGAAGCACGGTTTCTGTAACTATTTTTGCCGATAATTATTCTTGTTGTCAAAACAGTCATGATCTCTTAGTAATAATAAAAATATAATTCTTGGAAACGAGAGAAGCAAGATAATGTTTTTTACTGTTAAATCATGTTATTTGGCATAAAAATATGATCATATATGGCATGTCTAAGCTTAAATTTTGCTTACATGGTCATTTTCTTCATATAAATACTTTGATTATTATTGAATAATCTTATTATTTGTTAAGATGTGTTAGCCACCAAGTCTTATCTCATTAGGTAAAGACTTAGAATATGAAGATATACATATGTTGTAAAATCATATTAATTGATTACTAAAATATTATTATATGCATATCAATGACACTTGGGGATGCCTTTGTGTCTATATTGGAGACGTCCAATACTGATTGCATCTAATTACTGTTTTTATTAGTATAATATGTTGAAATTTTTTTCAACATATTTGTAATATAACATGGTTAGTTGTTTAAGCATATCATTATTATAGATGTTATGCCTATTATGTTTTCTATCATGACTTTAACCATGTTGATGTTATGTTGAATATACAGCTGGATTTATGATCAAAGTTTTGATGCAGGCACCATCACTTGGAGCAGAAAAGAGTCATGTGGCTAAAGAGGCTGCTGTGGTAGTGATACACATAGGAGCTAAAGGAAGTCTTTCCTTCTCTATGTGAAAGACCAAATTGCTCTTGATAAAGAATATAGTTCAAAAATAAGAGATTATATGAATTCCATTACATGATGTGAATTCTTGCAAGTTTTTTTTCCTTCTTCAGCCTATCAGAGTTGCCTTTGAGGGGGAGTGTGTATGCCAATGCCAAATCTTGATGGCTTATTATAAAGGACCCCGAGTTAGTTTTTTAAGTGTGGGTCATGACCACTTGCTTTGTTTGTAACAAAGTGATCCTTTAAGCGATTGGTTACACATGGTTGTAACATTTTAGGTGAACTATAAGTCTCATGAGAAAATGCATAAGGATAGTTCATTGTAAACTTCCAATACTTCCTCCACTTTATAATAAGTAAATATTTCACTCTATGTGAATTTACTTGTAAATCCCAGCGAAGCTTTAGTTATGGGTATGCCATAGTTTATAAATGGGTCCATAATCTAATGTAAGTCTTCATATGTAAAGCATTGGTCTTAAGAATCTTTGTTTGGGAAGATCTGCAAATTTCCCTTATTGGAATGTTAAGCCCTGAATCACTATTGCTGATTCAAGGGTATAAAAATTTACATGTATGATTGTGTTCTTTCAACTTAACATTAAGGGGGACTGTTGGGGGTGCTAATGTCAAGTGGGATCAACCACTACATTATGCCTCAACATTAGTTAAATTTTGTCTAATCAAACTTTATTATGACATGTCTTTCACAACTCAAAGATTGAAGTGGCTTGACCAATTCACCCATCCATATTGATGTAGCAGTGATCCCTCTCATGGGATTTGCTTGAGAAATGTTTACATTTGTACAATCTAGTATTAAATACTGAATATCAGACTATAAGATATGCTAAGAAAAGCATACTATGTAAGACACTACGAAGCAATATGTAAGATGAGATATATGATGCATGATTATCGCATTAACTGATCAAGAGACATGGCTCTGCAGTGTTGTGAAATACTAAGGAATGAAGTGGAAGTACTGGGTAAAACTGTATCAGATTCTTAATAAAAGACAGTGCTTTTACAATGGAGTTTTTCCTTTGGGTTTCTCCACTTAAATCTAGTGTTATTTGTATCTTGTTATTGTTCATTATTTTCTTTCATCTCTAGTTCATTAAGCTCTATTATTTTCTATCTATTTCAAGTTATTTCTTTGTCTAATTTATTACATGCCACAATCTATAGTCTTCATATTTAATGGTGAATCTATGATTTGTGGATTATATTTCCCCTAGTAAATCTAATAGTATTTTCACCTTACTTCTTCTCCACACCTCACCTATGATTCCTACCTGGTCTTTTGGCATCTTTCCACTTTTATTTCACTCTCACACACTTCTCAACCAATTTTCACTTCCCTTTCCTCTTAACTCTTCACTTGCACCTTTCAATCTCATTCATACACTCAAAATTCATTGTTACCCAAAAACAATATTCAATCCTTTGCTCTAATACCAAATTAATGCAGAGCCCATTTCACCTTCAATACACTCAACAAGTTAGGAAAGACCCAAAAACCAAATTATACCAAATGCTCTACAATGAGGATCTACTCAAACAGCCGTAGAATAGCTCAAAATTTCAAACATTTACCTTTTTCAATTTATATTAATTCATCACTCATTTTACCATGTTCATATACCTCATACAATTTCCAGTGATCCTTTAAAATGATTCACAAGAACAACAAATACCAACCTTAGTTCCTTCTCAAAACCTTTCTCCCTTGTCTGTTCAAATAACTTGGTATGAAAGGAGAAATAATTAACTTTTTATGAAAGGAGAAATAATTAAATTTTAATGCCTAAATTGAATTTATTTGATCATGTTCCCTTCTTCATAAACATATTACAATGTAAAATTGAGAACTACAGTGAAGAAAAATGATCAAAACCTCAAATCTCCCTCAGTTTTTCCAAAACTGGTTTCTTATGTGCTTAAAAGCATTACACCTGGTGAGTTAATAGTTAGAACCATCTAGGAAAATCAAAGACTAACTAAAAACATTCTGAAACACCCTTGTAGGCATACAAAGTGAGTGATAAATCTTATACTCTAATACCTTTGCTAAGTCCCCTTTTCACCATAGCTTCCCCTATTCTCTGTTCTAGGTCCTACCAACCCTCTTGACATAATTTTTAAGGTCTAAATTTTGATTTTAAATGCTTCTCAAACCATTTTTAGCCACCCATTTTCTGATTTATCTTGTCTACAAAGTTTCAATTTTGGACTCTCATCACAATTCACTTTTCCTTTTGTTGTCTACCTTACAATTAGGTCTCAAGACTTCTCAGTCTTATCTTTAAGAAAACTCATAAAGATATCAGAGATTTTATAGATCACCATTAAAAAACCCATTCAAAATCTATATGAATACTCTATTAGGATTATTTCCTCGAGTTTCCTAGTGTTGTTTCAATACATAAGGGTTCTAATTGAATGTTTCCTTCTAAACCCTTATGGTGCAACTATACTCACCCGATAAGGTGTAAAACCTTAAGAAATTTTCAAATGCATGAACTCAAGGCTTAAAAAATTGTCCCTAAGTCTTTCTCACCCTTCCTCAAATTTCTGAGCTAACATTAATGATAAAAAATGAAGATAACAATAATCACATTCAAAAACTAATTTACAATCACGTTAAAACAGGGTGTATGAAACCCTCTCCCCTTAACTTGAGGAGTTTGAATACTTATTCGAGGAAATATTATCAAATTCTCAAGACACTCATAAAAAAAATCTTTCTAAGGGTATCTTACATATCAATTATTTGATAAACTCACAAAAAAACATATATTTGATCAATCTACAAAGGCACAATTAGAGGCCTTTTTTCTAAAGGGTTTCAAACATGTAATGTAAATTTGAAAGATAATCAACATTCAAATCTTTAAAATAAAAAATTAATCATATTTTTATCACATGAATATTGTGGAAAGAATCCATTATTGATATCATAATCACATACATTAAAAAACCTTATACAACTAAAACTCTCTGTCATGCACAATTAATTAAAATAGTTTTCATGCTAAAAATCAAGACATTCACAAGTCCAACCTGCCTCATCCTTATGAAAATAATTCCATAGAGGCTCTCTATAATCTCATAATGAAAAATCAATAATTCTTAAGTTTTATATTCCTAAAAATAATAAATTCCAATGAAGAAGCTAAGTTATCCTACTCAAAATAGATTTTTTTTTGCTTAAAAACATATATCCTTATAAAATCATTGGTTTTCCCTTCCTCCCATCCTCTTAATCCTCGAGAAATGACCCTCTAATTGATTCACATTCAAGATTTTATCTCATTCCAATTACTATTAAACCCTAACTAACTAACTCTCATGATGCGCATTACACACAAGAGAGGCATATTACATCATTTTGTAAACATTTTATCAACTCACTTTAACCTAGGACTTAGTTCATCACACCTAAATACCTATGCCACCCTTCCACTCATTAAAAATACCTTTTCTCCATTTGACAAGACACATTTGGGTCTTTTACATGTTTTTAGATTTGAATTAAAATATGGAGGGAAAATACAATTTTGAAAATTCAAACACTTAAAATACACTTCACACTATGAATTGAACCAAATACCTTCTCCCATGACCTCATAACCTAATTAAATGAGAATTTAACATTTTTGAAGTTTTTGTTTCCTGATGCTCTTGCATCAGGTATACAAAAGAATAAGGTTTCAATCATTGAAGGTGGTGAAACACTTGCGTTGCCTATTAAATCTCCTCTCACTTCATCTCACAAGGTCTCTGATGATCATGCATGTTCATTTCATTCAGGAAAGAGAAAGAGGATGAAGGTTGATGAAAAATATCCTTCACTACAGGTGTGTAAGAGGTCTAAGGTCAAAGAGCACCCTATGGAACAACTTTAACTAAGTGATATTGATCCTTCTCAGTCTCCTAATCATCTGGTAAATTTAGGTGTTCCTACTGAAGCACTTGAAAAGCTCATATCGCTCATGTTTCAGTTCGTTACCAAGCACTTAAGATTCCTAGTTTCATGTACACACATGCTAATCCTTTTTCATGGGTAAATGACTTACTTGGAGAAGAATCAAGGACAGTGCAAAAATAAATGAAACCTAACCTCAAGGCCATCTTGAAATACATAATGACCAAGAAGGGTAAAAAAGCACAATCAACTTCCCATTTCTACATCGAGGCTTCCAGAGCTCAATATGTAGAGGTGGAACATCTGAAGGTAAATAAGCCTATGAAATAAATGACACCTAATGATTGTGTAATGATGAAGGTCTCTTTGGGTCAAGTGACCCATGAGAGTGTTTTTCACTTGTTTAAGGAGTCTTCAACTCGGATCCTTATAGGGAATGAGGAATACAAGTAAACCATCGATAAATTGGAGGAACATGTTAGGAATTTTTCTTCATATGTACAATAATTTCTTTAACTAGATTCATCATCCTTGCCTTTGATTAAATAAATATCTCCCATTTGTAGCTTTGATTCTTATACAATCAAGAGATCTCATGTGTCCACCATGCACCCACCATGCAGGGAGGATCCAATGCTTAATGGGTGGACATGATTATTGAAAAGGGTAAGACTTTTCTTCCTGAGGTGCTTACATTGTTTTTATATGTCTTGGATACCGTGCCAAAGATAAAATATACTAGGAGAAATATTAAGAAGGAGAAGGCCATTTGGGAAAGTCTTATCCTATTGGTCTTTCAGATGACCTATCTTGACTCTTACTTCTTAGTGAATCATAATGTGTTTTCATCCATTACTGAGAACTTGTTCCCCATTTTTTCCTACATAATGATTACAAGGCATGATGTGTTGAATGATATCATTTCCAGGCTTAAGGCATATGAAGAAAATGTATCTGGGATCTTGGATGATATTTTCAAAAGTGTGCAAGAGGTGGGAATACCTTGACTTAATGAGAACACATCCTCTAAAATACTCTTGATTTCCTTTCAAGAGCTGGTCTAGATAGTTGTTGGATAACCCTCTTCATTCAATGAAAATACTTTGGAATTTATCATAGGAATTAGAGGATCTATTGCTAATACTGCAAAATATCGTATCTTTTCACATAATAAAGAAGTTTGGATAGCATTCTTGAGACTTGGCTTAGTACTTTCTAACATGTGTGCATCCCACATTCTAAGAAGGTATTTTTTGCATTATCTCGATACAACAAGGTTAAGGGCACATAGTTCATCATTGGATATCTTATGCGGAAGCTAGCTGGAGTTGATTCTTCATCAGAGGAGGATTATTCATCAAAACGTTGATCAAATCCCTCTTCTTCTCCCTCTTTCTTCTCTCCCAATTCCTAATCCTTCATTGTGTATGATCAGGGTATTTTTTCTAAGTCACTTAAGTGACTCTCTAATGTTGCATTTTAAAATTCCCTTTTAATATATAAAATAGAGACGTATTTCCTCACTTCCTAGGAAGATGAAAAGTCACAAGTGGAATAAGAACTTGAAAGGTCATGTGGGGGGTAGATGAGAACATAATTTGTAATACTATAAATTGGAATGGCTTCTTCATTCCGAAGGAGTTTGAATGTTATATTTTCTATAACAATTTTGGATTGTTGTAGGTTGTTGAGATTTGTATAACCACTACACAAGAAATAAGAGATGCATTTATTCCATTTCCTTTATTTATGCTCTCCTCTATCCTATCTCTATCTTTATTTCGTAACTTTACAAGCATGGTGATCTTGAATAACCAAGAATAAAATTTGTATCCTTGATTGATGAAGCTAAAGAATTGTGTGTCTCTTGTTTTTTAGTCCTACTAATTTCTTACATTGTTATTTTATTTTAATTGAATATGGACCTAATGTAGTTATTGCGTGTTAACTCTGTTAGTTCCTACCCATAACAATAACCCTCTCTTTCTTTATTTCCCCAAATTTCCTTTATCCCTCATCATTTTTAATTCCTCCCTTGTACTCCATATAAGCAATTTCCCACAAGATTAGTGAAGTGTTCTTGTGTGATCTCCGACCTATTGTTCAACCCAAAAAATTAGGATAGTTTACATTCAATAATGGGAGCTTCCCAATACACAAGAATGAGGGGCGTAGCCCCGTGATCATTGGTGGAAACACATAATTTGAAACACGACAAATTATTTCACCAATATATCCAAAAATCAAAAGGGTTGGTGATGAAATCATTTCCCATGTAAACCCCCAACACCAAAGTGAGGAGTAGGCATTCAATGCCTTATTAGAAGCCAAGGTCACCTGATAAATCCTCGAGAGCATGTACACAACGTAGAAAATGTCCCATAATTTGTGTAATTCCAAGAATGTGGAGTAGGAGGTTCTAAAGAGGATTAAAAGTTTAGATTCATCACAGAACCTATGTGCAAATATAATGGAAAAATGGCTGACTTTGACATAACTTTAAGCAGGAAAAAACCCCATTACCCACCTTGATTTTTTGGTAGACAAATTATTCTCAAGATTAATATTTTAGGAGTAGAGAGAAGAAACACCAAAGACATTGAGGAAATAAGTGGAGGCCTAATTGAAAACCTACAATGGGGCCCTTACAAAGTTAAAATAGAAGATCAGGGTGACCAACCAAGTGTTAGTAGTGGCTTAGAGTGCGTATGACCTGATCATGGAGTTCCTTAAAGAGTATGCACAAAATAAAAAAGACAGCAGAAAACAAGTAGTCATGATTAAGGATAAAGTTGAGTTTGAGCAAAAGAGCAATGAAGTCGAGGCCCTCAATGACTATATCAAAACTAAGGAGAACACCTATGAGGAAATGTTCAAGGTGATTTTGTTATAAGTACTCGAGGTGGGGGAGGATCTAAATTATGTCAACAATAGGATTTTTGCTAAGATCCAATTGGTGTGCAAATTAGATAAGAATGAAGAAGAGGGGGCACCTTATCTACGATGTTTTCACAAAATTTTGAAGGCATAAAGGGCATGCTTTTCAAATGGATTAATTTTGAGGTAAAGTTAGAAGATACTATGCCATAATTTTTTCAAGATAAAATCTGAGGCTTGTTGAGGGACCAACAAGTAAGTTAGTTTGAAGAGATGTTGGCCCTACCAATTTTAAAGAACATAATGTAGTGTGTGCGTAGGATCGGCCTAACATTATAGCTAAGGAATGATTTGAGGTAGATGCGTAGAACCCTGATATGAAGAAGCGCAAGTGAAATTTGCAGGAGAAACAAACGTAAATTTTTTTAAGGTGATTGTGTGAGACATGAACAAAGGATAGATTTGGTATTATGATAAGTCAAGTGAATGAGAAGGACAAAATAATAAGTAAGATACAAGTAAGGTGGTGTCGTGTGAAAAAAAGGATAGTATTCAGATTTATGCTGACAGATAATTTTAAGATGATCTTCGAAGGCATGAACAAAGGACAGATTTGGTATTATGTTATGTGGCATAATCACGACATGTCAATTCAGTGTGTAGGAGAAAAAAATGAGATAGGTACAAGTAAGGTGGTGATGTGTGACAAAAGGGATACTTTTTAGATTTATTTGACATATCTCATGATCTGTCAGCATAAATCACAAGATACAATGTCGTTTCAGTCCTTCGAATATCCCAAGAGAGTAATAGCATCAAACTTTCCTTAATGATGTCTTTAAGCACTCGCTCTAATAACATCCCCAACCAGTTGCAGTAATGGTAGAACTAACAGCTTTGTGTAGGAAATAAATGTATCTAATCTATAGTAATATGTATAAGTAAGGGGGAAATGTACATTAAAAAGGGTTGGCTATCATTGTATATATTATGATTGGGTGTTGGTTATATGTCATGTTTTTTATGTGAAATCCATTAATGGTGGCTTTGTACACATTTAACTCTGATTGAATGAATGAACTTACATCTATGTGCAAGTGTTATATTTTTATAGATCATCTATGTTGTGTTTGGATGAATTTTTTCTTAATCGTGAATTTCATTTTGAGAAATAACTAATAAGTATTCTCACGTATTCCCCATTTCTTGAAATAGAAAGGGACCCAAGACATGGAGCGTGCTTTAGGTGAGAGTATAGGGGCCAATTCTGTGTGATGTGCTAGCGTGCACGATGTGTTTGAAGATAAATTGTGCTTTTTTCAAGCCCCTCTATGCTAAATAAATGGAAAGATTAGGAAGTATGAATAAAATCTCAACAAGGGGAAGAGAGAGCATGAAAACATTTATAATAATGGGTTTTATATGTCATTATGGATCAAACATATAAACCAATTTGGTAATGAATGAATAAATATATTAGAGCCATATAATAAATTCTAAGATGTTCTTATTTTTTTTATTATGAAATGATAAAAGAAGAGAGGGGAAGATTGACAAAGAAAACATTCACATCTCACAACCAATTAACATAAATGAATATTTTCTTTATTTTGGAAATCAAACTTTATAGGGCATCCTCTTATTAGTCCATGTCATTACTATATGTTTCGATTGAGTCAATAATAATTTTCTTCCAACCAATAAGAATAAATAATTTTATCCCCTTCTCTTATGTATAATTTGTAAATTATTTTATAAAATAAGTTGAAATTGAATTTTTCAGTTTTGGATTAGTTTATTGGCTTGAAGTGAGTACTTTCATGTCTTATTCCAGCATAATTTTTTAATTTTTTTGCAAAACTAAAAAATATGGGAGCATCTATGTGTAAAAATTTCTATAAGATGTGAGATAACAACAAGAAGTTTAAAAAATTTAATGCACCCATCAAATAACTTACTACACACATTTATAATGAATCTATCAATATTTTAGGCACTTGATGTTAATTTTTTAAGAAGGTTTTGTTGAACAACCAAAAATAATCCAAGTATTGGGCGCATGAATATAAGGCACTAGAAGCGCGTAGGCGCTATAATAGTATTGAAGTGCCAAAAATCAGGACTTAGCTATTTTGTGGATAAGGGCTATTTTTGGAGATAGCATAAGGAGCACACATATAGATGAAGACTTTCACTACACGCATTGGTATTTTGGGAACAAATGGAAGCTAAGCGCCATGCATAGTTTAAGCTAATAATAGGATTTCTACTTGGAGTTAACTATAGGACATCTATTGTTAGAACACTTGCATGTTGTGCATACAATTGTAAAGGCGCATGGCTCTTATCAACATGCGACCTATTTTCAGAACTACATGGGTGGTGAAGGGAAAGTCCGCACCCCTATAAATATCTATTGACTTGCGTAGTTTAGTACGTGGTGAATTATTGTAGAGTTGTGGTGTTGGTTTGGATGCACATAACTCATGTAGATGTTATTATAGTGTAAGAAGTTTCTTTGTTTTACAGTGTTTAATGCAATGGAGTATATTGGCTGGATGATGGTATTAGACATAAGTGAATCTGGTTTTTGTATGGTTAATCTTATCATAGTTATTATTTAGTTCATTTACTATGATTATCTAAGATATAGATTTGCTTTATGCACTATGGGTTAACTACTAATAAAAATGAAGCTGAATATGTTTAAACATCATGATGCCAACATCATGTACAAGCAACTCTAAAGAGGGACCTGTCACCTTTGTGCGGTTCGGGTGAGCACTCATCTCAGATTGAGTGATGTGCCAATGCGCCTGGGTTATTCACAATAAATTCTAGGTTGCATCATTAGTTATGTTGTCGGGACCTCTTTTTAAGTTATTTTCAGGATGTTTCATGATGAAGATGTACCGGTTGACCTTATCAAGTATTGAGGAGTGGATAGTAGATCTGAAAGAAGAATATGCTCAGAGATTCAACATTGGATCTGAGTTTTACGTGTGCATGTGGGTGAAGTAGAACTTGTATGACTATTTATATGAGATTTTCTTTGTTATCTTTCTGATAGAGCTATACGAGTGGCTAGTTTCTTATGTGTCTAAAAGGAATTGGAGGTTTCACACACTTGTTTAGATGCAGGAATAATTTTAGGTTCTTTATGAAGCTAATTTGATTTGGACACACGATGTGGACACTTGGTTCCATCGTGTTCTGAATAGATATATTTCAGAGTACTTAATTTCCACTTATTCTTTCCCATAGGTAGCTAAGTTTAAGTTTTTACATTATCCCAGAGGAACCTATCTACAAGGCATTCCACTAGCGATTAAGATCTTATTGGTAACCCTAATTTTGGAAGAGAATCCAGTGGCTACCTAAACCTTACCATGCGCGGAGGCAAGAGTAAGTTTGGTGAAGGATGAAAAAGCTAGCAGTAGAGAGGAAAAGAGAAGAAAGGAGGCTTACGTATAATGAGGAGTGCGAGAGGGAGTTAGGGAAGAAATGTGAGATTGCACAACAAATGGTGTTGAGGAGAGAGATGGCTAATAAAGGATTTGGAACTCACATGGAGGGTATGGAGCCAGATCATCTGGATTTCCCCCATTTGGGAAAGCATGACAGGGAACCCTCATCATCCTCTTATGAGAGCGTGATATCAGAGACGACATGGTCTGTGGGCGTGAATCTAAATCTACCTAGCAACCTAGGCATTGCACTTGGTTTTCAAGTTTCTAGTAAAAATAATAGTCAAAAAGCTAGTTTGGGCAGTATAATAACATGATTGGATCAAATAGAAAGTACATATATGGTTCGGAAGACATCTTATTTGTTATTTGGAGGTACCTTTTCAGGAGCGTCGTCAGTGTAGAACTCAGGTGCGTAGAATTTTAGACTCGCCTTGGAGTAAAACCACCTCATAGACTATAAGAGTTCAGTTTAGTACCACTTTTGGTACACAGGGAATTACATCCTTTGGTTCACTTCCTCCTATAGGTGGAGGATCAAGGGGCATAGGTAGCTCGGGTTCTGGTGGGTCTAGAGGCATAGGTAACACATGAGGTTTTGGATCTAGTGGGCATGGTCCTCTCCAACCTCAGAATATTTTCATAGAGATGTCACTTTATCTTCCATAGTATATGGAAATAGAAGATGTTGTTAAGCATGTGCAGATGTGTGAGATACTGCTACGCATAAAAGGGATCACGGCTTCTAAGCACAAGGAAAGTCATTTTGCAACTATGTTGTAGGGATGCGCACACATCTGGTATAGAAACTTTAACCCTGATCAGATTTGCGTAGATTATACAACATTAAGGGATGCTTTCCTTAAGGAATTCTATAGCCCTGAGTTCGAGTAGAAGATTATAAGCATGCTCAAGGATATTAAATAGGGCACTACTAAGAGTGTTCAGGAATATAATGCCCATTTAAAAACACTTTTGTATAAACTATTATATGATATCGATACAAGTCAGCATGCACAATGGTTCATTGGAGGCTTGATCACACATTTTAGGAGGGAACTGTCACATAATAAATATACATATCCACGAGAAATTCTTGAAGCAACATTGTGGGCTGAGGAAGTCATAAGTATCGACATTGGAGTAAGCCCGTTCTTGGAAGCTTAGATTGCATCTACAGAAAATAAGTTGGAGAAAATATCGTCCAATTCAGTACATGAGACGCATATTGGGATTTGGTGTACAGATTGTGAAGTAGAAGGACATACTAAGGATAGTTTTCCCCACCCAGTTAGTGTGTTCATTGTTGATAGACTAGAGATATGTCATTTAGACAGTGATGCAAGCCACTTCCCATTATTACAACATGGAATAAGAAAAAACTTATCTTGCTACTATAAGATTTGATGGTCTATGACTCACAATAACGAAGTTTGCAGGTTGATTGATCAGATCCATGATGCCATCGATATTGGTGTATGACAGACAATAATATCAGATAACTCTAAAGGTAAAAGTGAGCACCATGATCATGATAAAACGTAAGGGTGCTACGATCAGAATGAAGGGCACTTTGAAGGAGTTTGTGGCAAAGGTTGAGGATACCATGGTTGATTTAGGGGCCGAGGCCATGGTGGTGGACGAGGTGAGTCTCCACGTGGAACATGTTATATGTGGGGGTCTCCTAACCACAGCAGACATGCATTCCCTTAGAATATTACTTGTTCTTTTTGTAGAAAGAATTATAAGTATGAGGAGTGCCTAGACTTATATGAGCATCTTAGCAAGTACTATAAGTAGGAGAACAAGGGCTCAAGGATGGTTAGAATTCAATGCGCCATGGAAAATAAATGGATGCCAAAGTTGGCACCGGAACCTGAGGTGGTACCCATGAAGATTAATACATGTGTTGAAGCTACGTATTCTAGAGAGGCATTGCAAATAAATCCTACCATTAGCAGGGAAGAGGTATTGCATGCAAGATACCTAGATCCTACACATCAAAAGGAGGTTTATCAGGAAACCATGGAGGTGCTTAGAATTATTCAAGGTGAGATACACTCTTTAAAGGAACAATCACGGAATTTAGAACAAAATAAGACAACAAAGATGGTCCAGTCTGATGTTGATGAATTGAAAGAGGTATGCAAGATGTTGCGCCAGGAGAATATTATTCCATTATTAGGGAATTGGTTAAAGGGAAACACTCCATGCGTAAGTATTGAGAATGGATGAGAGATTGTGCATGCTAATCTCCTCCCTCATAGGTTGGATTATGACAAGAAGTTCACTTTGAATGTTGTTGTGGATGGGTGGCTTTTGAGAAATATATTGATTGACACGAGAATGAAAGTTAATGTACTTACTTTAGATGCATGGGTGCACATGGGTAGACCTCCATTACATCCATCCTCTATTGTATTGTTTATGGAAAATCAAACTAAGGCCACCCCAATAGGAGTTCTAAAGGATGCATCCATTACTATACAAGGGTAAAAGTTCACTAGGAACTTTGAGTTTTTAGCGCTTGCAGAAGAAGATAGCTTCCTAGCTCTACTTGGGTGCCCTTTGTGTTATGAAAATAATTATGATCTACAGTTCAACAAAGGGTATATAAGTATTGAGAAAAAGGAAAAACGAGTTATTATCTCATGGACAGATGGGAAATATACACCTTATATTGAAACTTTACGTGAGGAAGACCTGAACAGAATTTATGTGCGTGAAATTCGAGATCTGGAAGTACTTGAGCCATCTAAGGAAGTAATCCTCTAGTAGGAAGATGCAAAATTTAGTGATGCTACAAGTATTTCTTGTGATAATTGTGCTCATAACACCTACGATATGGTTGGCTGAAAAGTAATAAGTGCATCTGTGCAAGAAGTCAAACCTCTTTGTATTAAAAGGATAAGTAATAAATCTATACCCCTGTACACTGGAGAAGGAGACCCATGGTATTCTAGCATGCCATGGAGTAACAATGGAAGGATCAATTGGATAGAAGAAATATGTTAGTATATACCCAGTATGGGACAACAACATGCTAATGGATGGTTTGCAGGGATAATCTCATAGAATGGAATGAAATAAGAATTGATCTAACAACCCATTTCCTTAGGAGAAATGCACCTACTCAAATTTTCATATATCATAGTAATCATCTTGTTTAGCACCCCGTTCAATAGTATGAGAGACTTTGGATAGAGGGGCAGGAAGCTTTACCACCTTCAATATGGGTGCGCAAACATTGCATTACTTTACGTGGTTGCACACACACTTGGTATGTTTATGCAGAATTGCATAGGGATACTGGAAATTGGCAAGAGTTGACTACAAGAATGATCCAAACTTTTGAATACTTCTCCACTAAACCTACAGTGAAAGAGGAATTACGGGTTATGGATTGGTTGACTATGAGAGATAGTGCATAGGCTGAAGAACTCATTCAGGAGTTACTTGGTGAGGCATACCCAGGAGTGCATTTTGATGAAGTAGATGAGACAGATGCCACACTACTTGAGCATGCTTTTCTTGAGAATGAGAAAGGAAAGATGGCCTACATAGTGGATGACGAAGAAGTAGTAAATTTGGACATTGATCATTCAGAAGGTATGCACGAGGTTTCAAAAAATGTAGATAAGAAGGCACACACTTATCATGAACCGATGAAGACCACAAAAGTGAACATAGACATACATGATGAACCTAAGGATGCCATTATTGGAGATTATTGGTCTGATTCTGAAGTGGCTAACATAATTGAGTTACTATGTAATTTCAAGGACTTATTTCATGGGATACCATGAGTTAAAAGGATTACATGAGTCTTTGGGAAAGATGAGGATTAAGCTAAAGGAAGGTGCTTACCAAGTCAGGAAGATACCTTACATGATGAACCCTAACTTGCGCATAAAATTTAAAGAAGAAATTGACAAGATGTTGAAATCTAGCATCATTAAGCCCTAGAAGAATTAGAGTGGGTTAGCCCCATGGTATTAAGTATAAAGAAAGATGGTTAGATAAGGATTTGTGTGGACTACAGGGAGCTGAATGTTGCATGTGTGATTGATCCTTTTCCTACGCCTTTCACTGAGGAAATATTAGAAGGTGTTGCAGGGAACAAAATTTACTCTTTTACAGATGGGTTCTCTGGGTATAATCACATAAAAATTGCAAGGGAGGATCAAGAGAAGACAACTTTCACCATTGAATGGGGAAGCTTTGCATATACGGTGATGCCCTTTGGTCTGAAGAACGCACCTGCAGTATTTTCCCACATAGTTGTTCAAGCATTCCAGAATTTTATTCACAAATTCTTGTAGGTTTACTTAGATGATTGGACAGTATATGGGCTTGTCAAGGATCATTGTGACAACTTGTGCTTAGTGTTTGAAATATGTAGAAAATTAAGCATCTCCTTAAACATCACAAAGTGTGTATTTGCTACAACTTTTGGAACTCTGCTAGGGCATATCATCTGCAAGGAAGGTTTGTTAGTAGATCCAGGTAAGGTTGTTATCATAGGCCTGGAGGAGCCTATCAGTCAGAGTGAGGTGTGTGGATTCTTGGGCCACACATGGTATTACAAAAAAATTATCAAAGGGTATGCTAATATTTCCACTTCCTTGGAGGAGTTACTAAAAGGAAAAGGGACATTCTATTGGGGAGAACCGCAAACAATGCACATTTGAAGCGTTGAAGGAAAGGCTTACTACGGTGCCTATTTTGCATTTTCCCTCATGGAACCAACCTTTTCACCTACATGTGGATGCCTTTAGCATGGCCATTGGCGTATTATTAGCTCATCTTGGAGAAGGTATTATAGATCATCCTATTTGTTTTTCTAGTAGAATGTTGACTCCTATAGAATAGAACTATACAACTATAGAGCGTGAAGCCTTGTCAATGATCTACGCACTACATAAGTTTAGACAATTTTTGCTACCGACACATTCTTTTTTTATACACATCACATGGCATTGAAATACTTGATAAATAAGCTCGTTTTATAGGGGCACATATAACGATGGGTTATCTTATTCCAAGAATTTGAATTTACAGTCATGCTAAAACTAGATAAAAGTAATTCTGGCCCACACCACTTATCAAGAATTCAATCAGGAGAGGAGGCATAGACAATTGAAGATACAATGTCAGATGTATAGTTATACAGATTAAACCGTGTGCCTTCAAAATTGGAGGATATTTTTGTCTTTTTACACATAGGAATGGTGCCAGAAGGAATGAAATCCTTGGAGACCAAATAACTTGCAATTCATGGCATACCTTTCATGTTAATCAGTGGTGATTTATACAAACTAGGCTGAGATGAAGTATTACGCCGGTGTGTATTAGAACATGAGTGCACGAATATCATGGAGGAGGTTCATTGAGGTATTGCAAGTGGGAATTATGCATGTGACGCCACAACGCGCAAGATTCTACTCACTGGTTTATGGTGGGAGACCTTGTACAAGGATTGTAAAGAGTATTGTAAGGCATGTGATCACTGTAAGTACCTTAGAAAACCTGGGAAAAGATATGAAATGCCTTTGAGGCCTATTACTAGTGTAGAGTCGTTTGAAAAATGGGAAATAGAATTTTTGGGTCCTTTTCCCCAGGCATGCGTAGAACCAGATTGCACTACATCATCACTTATATAGATTATCTTATAAGGTGGGCAGAAGAAACACCTACAAAGGATTGTACAATGGCTATAACAACAAGGTTCATATGGGGAAATATTCTTACTAGCTATGGATGTCTGTTAAGTCTGACAAGTGATAGGGGCACACAGTTCTTGAATGAGACAATTACGATATTATTGGATGAATTTATGGTTGCACACCACAAGACTACACCTTATCACCCTTAAGAAAATGGGACTGCTGAGGCCTTCAACAAGATATTGAGCCAGACCTTGACAAAAAATTGTGATGTTGGAAGGTAAGATTGGCATGATAAAGTTTCTGTTGTGCTTTGGGCATATAGAACAACCTACAAAAAGCTGAATAATGCCACACCCTTTCAATTGGTGTTTAGCGCAGAAAGATTTCTTTCCATTGAATTCATGTTACCTTCTTTACGTATTGCACACAGGAGAGGTCTAGCTGATGAACAAGCATTGGAAGAAAGAATTGACATGTTAATATATTTGGATAAGAGGCACATCATAGCACGTTGGAGTTAGAATCAGGAAAAGTCTAGATAAAAGGAATGACATGACAGACACATCAAGAAAGAGAAGCTTGAGGTTGGGCAGATGGTACTTCTTTATGATTCAAATTTTTTGTGCCATCCAAGAAAGATTAAGGTGCATTGGTTGGGACTGTATGTTATCACTCACATACCTTAATCAGATGCTTTCTAGCTAGAGGTGCTTGATGAAACATGGTTACCTAGTTACTTCAATGGGATTAGGTTGAAGCCCTACTATAAATAAGTATTCTTGGTGTTTGTAATAAGGTAGTATTGGAATTTAGATTAGATTGCCTTTATTGTATTTTGTTTGATGTATTTCCTTCATTTGTCGCTATGCTTTGTCAATTTATTTAATTTTTTTATGTAATAAGCGCATTTGCATGTCAGAAGCTGATCATAATCTAAAGTGTTTATATGTAAAAAGGACTACACGTACCCTTAGTATGGGGTGGATAAAGGACGTATGGAAAATAAATAAACTCACGGGAAACCAAAAGAGGAACAGAAGGAGAAAGGTTTAAAAATTCATGAGAACTTCTGAACAATTGCTAAAAAAATTTAAGACCACACGTAAAGCATTGGGCACTCAGTATAATACAAGGGAGGTTACGACATTATAGACTCCGAATTTTGGGTCACATTGGATAAAATACTTTGGCTTAAGGAAGTGTAAGTATAGGATATATGTGACAGATAAGTAGCGGCGTGCCAGGAAATTATGAATGAGGCACAAAAGTTCAAGGCATGAGACATTGAAGCAGGAGATAATGAGGCATGCAATGCACTCAAGAAAAAATAATGTTGTGTACGGTGGTAAGTGGAGAAATTAATGAAGGGAATTTTTGAAACTTGGTTTAAATTCGAAGTTCTCAATGTCATTTGCTACCTTGCAAAATTGAAAAATAATTGCAAAGTACGAGAAGACTTGGAGGCAAAGAACATTATATAGATTGAGTAATCTTATCACGTTTTGAAGCATGATGTTGAGTGTCCATGAATGGAAGTAGGAATTAATTAGTGGTGTGTGTGCGCAATGGAAGACTTACTAGGGTCTTTTATTTCATAGCTAGGGTTTTCACTACACATTTGTAAAATCAAAAGGGGCAATGGCACCACAGAAAGCTCCAGTAGTAGAGAAGGAGGTTGATGATCCAGTAGAGGAGTGACTGGTGGAAATTTTGTATCCAGAAGGATTCATTGAAGGGAGGTCGTGGAAAACAAATATTAATCAGTATAGGGTTTCAGATATTAACCACCACACTATAAAATGTATGAAGGACATCACGACAGAAGTCTACAGAAGGACTAACTAGCGACTGGTAGATGACACTAGGGTTTTGGATTCCTTGGTGAAGAAACTACTTGAGAGCATGGGTGTAATGTAGATCTTGGAGTTTCCTTGCTTTGGAAAGACTGAGAAATTATACAAGTGGCTAATGTCGCGAGTCTATGAGGATTTTTTATATTTTGCAGGCATGAGAATTAGGATAATTGATAGGTTGATCGGGAAGGTAATAGGGATACGGGTTATAGGATTAGAGCTTCATAGAGACCTATCAGATGATGAGGGAATTGATGCCACAAAAGCCCTATACAAGTATAAGAAAGGAAACCAAGATTTCAAGGTCACTAACATTGAAGACATGGCCGCTAGAGTTACAACACGGCTAGTAGGGAGAAAGCTAAATCCATTGAGTGATGGAACGAGGTAAATATGCATTGGTTGCATATAGCACACAAAATGGCCAACAAGATATACTACAACATTGATGGTTACATTGCAGAGAGCTTGGTGAATGAGGTGTGCATCCAAGAAGAAAAAGTTGAGAAGATAACATGGGGCACAGTTTTGTTCTTAATTGTGTTTAGTGAAGTTGGGGTACTAGACGGTCCTAGGGAAAACATATGAGAGTTTTTGTTTGAGAACAAGTCCCTAGCCAAAATATATGCCAAGTATAAGCTGCACATAACTGTTTCCAATACATACAAGGAGCACTTAAATAAGTGGTTCTAGAGACTGCACATGGAATTTTAGGGAGAATGACGCCTTCCGCGTGAGCTGCCAAAGGTTTTAGAAGGAGAAAATAAATTGACATTTTACCAACATTTCATCTTGGGGCACTTCGACATGAAGTTTGGGGAGAAGAGCCCATGGGTAAGTTGCCCTTTGTGTTTACCGTAAGATATTTTAAAGACTCTGTAAATATATTTCATGACGCACATCAGATCTAATTCGATGCTAAAATAGTGGACGCAAACATTCACATTTTGTGCAAAATATATGTATGGCCAGGTAGGAGGCCCATGCCAAAACTATGGAGTCTAATAATGTGGACATCATGCCAGAGAGTTTGGTTGTAGGGCAGATTGAACAAGCGTGTGTGTATATATATATACCTTAGACTAAGGTTTAAGGAAAGGAAAGTGGTGAAGAGCTCAGACATGGATCTTTCATGACCTCCTAAGAAGAAACAAACAGTGGGAACTTCAAGGAACGTTGCATCTGTACCCCCTTCTCCAGAAGACCCAGTACATACATGACTAGAAAATGTCTTAGAATAATAGGAACCTGAAGAAAGCACAAGACTTGTCCATACCAAAAGGATTCTGAGAAAGAGGTTCACTTCAAGTGACACTGGTGCTGGAACTTCATAGCCAGTAAGGAAATCACTACGCATGACTCTTGTAAAGAATTAATAGAAGGAGAGGAGAAAGCACAAGAAATATGTTCCTATACAATATAGTGATGAATCCCCATAGCTAAGCATACATGAAGTAGAGGAAACTCCAATAATGAGTGGAGATAGAGCCAAGGCCACCCCCAGTGTGGAAATGTAGGATGATGAAGATATTGGTGAGTGTGTAGTCTATGAGACTATAAAATCATGTGTGAGTATTCGCGAAGATATCTCTAGTGAAGGAGAAAGTAGCACTGGTGGGGATAAAAAATCCCTCATGCACCCAACCCAGGAAGAAGGCAAAGATGGGGAGGAATTTAACCAGGTGGTTGAAGGCATTATCCCATAGAATGTAGACATAGATGAACAAAAAGAATAGGACACATTAGCACATGAGGATGTTAGCGAGCATGTAGGCGTGCATAAGGAAGAAGAAGCGATAAGTACTCAAAACTTGAGTTATATGAATGACCCTTCAAAAACTATTCGAACCCATTTCTAGAGTACACTACTAAACAAACAGTTATATGACTGGGATTGGATGGACCCTGAAATGGAAAATACATGCACTTACAAACAACTATCTTGAGGCATGCAAACTCATATGGATGAGCCTAATTTTGATGTCTGTGAGGAGACGTGCACTTCAAAGAAGATGAGGAAGGCACCTTATACGTGCCATATGAAAATTAAGCCAACCAATTTTTTAGATAAGAAGGTAAACAACACTTTGATTAAGGTGTCCACAAAAGTGGCACACCAAAATATGGATAGGGCAGCAACAATTTGGGTGCTATTGGAGGATAAAAAGTACAAGGACACAGAAATAGAGTGCCTTACTCAAGAGTGCAATAATGTATTCATGGAGGTGCAAAATGTAAATAAGATGGTGGAGTAGATTGTAGATGATATTTTACTAAAGAGGCCTGAGTTTCAGGAGAAGGTACCTTAGGAATTCAAGTCTAATTTACACTATTTACGCACAACAGTTCACCTACTTCTAGAGGAAGGACCAATACGTCTCCCTAAGAAAAAGGATTTAGGAGAATAAGTAGCAAGAGCAAGGCCCATTATTGTTAGAAAATTTTTAACTTATGAGGCTTTGCTCCAAACATTGAAGGATCAGCTGAAAGATCTGATAAATCTCTTAATTTATGTGTGGCACTAGATGTCATAAAGAGGACCAAGAATTCAGTAGAGGACAAAAAATTTAGCAAAAAGGTTGACACTAGTAAAACAAAAGCACGAGGCCCTCGCAGTAGCCTACGATTTGCATAAGGAAAGGATTAATGTGATTGGAAGACTCATTTTGTAGGAGATGGATCTTAATGAGGGAATGCTGTCAGCTATGGCCAATGTTGTTCGAGTGCTACAAAATGTTAAAGAGAAGATCACTTGGGATGAATTAGATGACATATCTACTAATATTTCAGATAAAATGAGGAACACACTGAGTGAGTAGTATACTCTGGAGGCTAAGATCAGAAATGAATATATAGAATTAATCCTTCCATTTGAAGAAGAAGGTGTTACAAAATAAACTTCATCCTTTTGTACAAAGTTTGGTTCATTCCTTTCATTCTTTTATTACCTATTCTCTATTATTGAAGACATATGAAGGGATTTCCATTCTCGGGATTACAATTCACTCTAGTGTGGGGTAATGTTGAACAACCAAAAATAATCCAAGTATTGGGTGCATGAATATAGGGTGCTAGAAGCGCACAACACTATAATAGTATTAAAACACCCAAAATCAAGATTTATCTATTTTGCGGATAAGGGATATTTTTTGAGATAGTGTGCAGAGAACACATAGAGATGAAGACTTGTGCTACACACAATGGTATTTTGGGAACAAGAAAATGATAAGGTCCATGCATAGTTTAATCTAATAATAAAATTTCTACTTGGATTTTATTATATGACATCTATTGTTAGAACATTTGCATATTGTGCATACTATTGTAAAGGTGCATGGCTATTATCAACATGCGACCTATTTTGAGAAGTGCATGGATGGTGAAGGGTAATTCCCAGCCCCTATAAATATGTATTGACTTTCATAGTTTATTAAATGGTGAATTATTGTAGAGTTGTGTTGTTGGTTTTGATGTGTATAACTCATGGAGATGATATTATAGTGTAAAAAGCTTTTGTGTTTTATAATTTTTAATGCAATGTAGTATATTGGTTGGATGATGGTATTAGACATAACTAAATCTAGTTCTTGTATGGTTAATCTTATCATAGTTATTATTTAGTTCATTTATTGTGATTCTCTAAGATATAGATTTGGTTTATGCATTGTGGGTTAACTACTAATAATTATGAATCTGAATATGTTTAAACATCATCATGCAAACATCATGTAGAAGAAACACTAAAGAGGGACCTAGCACCTTTGTGCGCTTCGGGTGAGCACTCATCTTAGGTTGAGTGATGTGTCAGCGCGCTTGGGTTATTCATAGTAAATTCTAGTCCGCATCACGTTTCATGGATTCAAAAGGAAAATTTTAAGTGGATCATGAAATTAGTGATGTATGATCATTTACCTGTTAATGGTAAAACTTTCCACAAGCTACATTTAGACATAATCCAATTACATTTAATATTATTCAAGTTTTATTTGTAAAAAGGACCATAGGCATATAAGTCAAAATGGACCATGTGATGATCTTCAATTAGGGTTTATGTATAAACCTTATTTATCACACTTGTTGATGGTTAATTTTTCCAATTTTTTGGTTCATTATTAAACTTGAGTGTGTTTTGTAAGGGGTACACTAGGAGTGGGGTTAGGCTAGTCAACAATACCTTGTGAGAGAGTTATGTGTGATGCTTCCCTAATTTTCCCTAATTTTTATTCTTGTTAATTTTGTACAACATTTGTATAACCACTTGATATATCTTTAGTAATATCACCTTCATATAATCATATAGCACCTTCATATCCCATTCACATCACCTTCACCCCCTTTCCAATTATATACTCTAGCTTATTTGTTTCTCCTTCCTCCACCTTTCTCTCATATTATTTGCAGCCAATGGAATCGTCCATGGTTGAGTTTGTCTAGTAATATTTTACCTATAAATTGCTTAAACCATGGTCAATGCCATTGAATATGTTTTGTGACTTTGGGTTTGGTTCCCCTTTTTATAGGCATCATATATTTCATTTCTCAAAGATTTAATCTCATAATCTATTTTTTATTTCACTCAAAATATACCTTTAAAAGAATTATAGGTTTAGGGTCCAGTAGAGATTATACTTAAAGGTCATCCTTTGAGCACTGGGTTAGTAAGAGCAATAGGAATAAGATTTACACTAGAAAGGTTTACATCAAGCTTTGGAGTCCACAAATTTCCTTTATATCCCTTTTGTGATCTACTGTGATAAATTGCTCATGAGGTGTTACTAACCATAAAGGGTGTCAATGTGGAAAAAAATTATTCACAAAGGCAATTATCCCTAACTCCAACTCGTTCCTCTATGTTTATGTATCTTATATTAGATTAGGATAACATATAATATCTTTTTCTATTTCATTATGATCCTTTACATCTCATGTGTACCACCAAATGGTATTACAAGATTTAGTTTAGATTAACCATTTCTTATTACCTTATTCTTTCAATTGTATAATTCTAATAAGATGACATCAACATATATAAGACATAAGATTTAGAATCATGCCATCAATATGAGCATTGAATATTCTTTTATAGATCCGTGACTATTATGTTCCTATGGTTTATTTTACCTTATTTATTTACCCTAGAATGATTTTATACTTGCATCCTAATATATGTTATTGAAAAGAGGGAAAATAATATAAGATACCATATTTGGCTTGCTTACATTCATCACCTACCTCTTTTATGAGAAATGGTGCTTACATCAATAACTTTCTCCATATAAAATTTTCCCTATCTTGCATAAAATTATGGAATCACTACAAAGTTAATCAAGATCACATTTAATATTATTTACATTATAGACTAGTATACAATGGAACTGTGTTATTTATTTGATACTTGTTTAAATAAATAAATAAAATCCTTTTCACTTCATTTACCTCAATAAACATGAGTTTCTCCCTCATAAACAAACTCTATGCTCTCTCACTTCCCACACTTTGACACTTACTGGTTATGCAATACACACCTTGCTAAAACTGGGTTCAACAATTTTAGTGCAACATTGTTAGAACATGAGTCTGTGGGTTACTCGTGATATTTCTCTTGATGAAAGGGCTGGTTTCCTTCACGCTAGTTTATTATAACTAATCCTATACCAACTTTCTACTCTAAACTATCTAATATAATAATTCAAAGGATACATAGTTAAAAGTCCTGAGAGAAAATTGAAAAGTAAAAGGGAGGTGATGCACCAAACTAAAACATGGTTCAAATATGACTTCTAGAGACACATAGCAAACCACACATGTAAGAAACAAAGACAAACACATAGTTCTAAAGGAGACAAATGAATAAATTCAAAGGATAGCAAGAGGAAAATGAATTCACATCAAATACAAGAATTTAAATAAATAACCACAGTTGTAATAAGAATTCAAATCATATTCATTGCATCTACAGAGTAGACATTTGTAAAAATTGAAAAAATATAGTTACAGGGATGGAAATTTCAAAAAAAAACTCTAAAGAAGAGTCCTAAATCCATCAAAGAAGAAACATTTTCCTATGCATAAGCAATTACATATATAGAGAATGAGAGAGACAAGAAGGAGTGACCAAACAACCATAAATGGCCCATTTCCATCCACCAAGAACCAAATTCCATCATTTTTCAATACAAAGCATGGGCATCCCTATTGAAATCATGTACATGCCATCAGATATTGCAAGTAGAAGTATGGCCGCCATTAATCATCGAATTTTGTTTGGTGGAGTTGTTGCACATTTTAAACAAACAAGACTACCCATGTTTTCCCTCTAGAACCCATGTTTACACTTCTGACCCCCAAAACTCCATTAAATTATGATTTTCTTGATTATAAAACTAAGCTCTCGACGAGACTGTTCCAATACCACAAACTATTTACAATTTGGAGTTTTGTGTTAAAAGTTCTGGCCAAACAAATTAGATCCAGTTGGCCTCGGTAGAATTTCAGAGAACTCATGGAATGGTGGAACATTATATTTGGGTCTTCAAGAGCCAATTTAATCCTTTTTTCTTCTTTGGGTGGATAAAATGGGCGTTTGGGGCACCATTTGAACCTGGGAACTGTTCTCCTTGTGCTTGATGGAGGCAGCTTTGCCGACTGTTTTTCCTCTCGCTATGTACTTGTGAGTCGGTCAGCGAAGTCATGCAACATGAGAAATATTCCAACTATGCCTTAAACCCTCAAATTATCTGAGGTAACCTTCCTTTGTCTTAGTCAGCTGGTAAACAAAATGGTGAAACACCTGAACAATTTCTCTTGTGCCTTAAAAGGCCCGATTTTACCCTATTTTCCCTGAAAACTCGTGTTTGAACTATTCACCATAAAAACTCAATCAAATTATAATAACTTAATTATGATGTGATACTAATCTAAAGGAAATTTTCATATTTTTATTCATGTAATGTTATTGTATGAATGAGAAGTAAATACTATCTGAAATTAATGGGAGTTAGCTTGGAAATGTCAAAGAAAGGAAAAAGAGAAGTAGAAGATGGAGAACTATATTTTTTAGCTTGGAAATGTCAAAGAAAGGAAAAAGAGAAGTAGAAGATGGAGAACTATATTTTTTAGCTTGGAAATGTTTAAGAAAGGAAAAATATATGTATAAAGTGGAGAATATAACAAGAAAGTGAATTAGTAATCTTCTTAGATTGATAAAGGTGTGTACAATAATCTTATTAGTTTGATAGAGGTATGTAATATAGTAATTTCATAGGAGGATTATGAGATATTATTAGGATTCCTTAATCACTTTGAGAGAAATGGAGAAACCCAAACATGGAATAGAAATGAACTCTTTGAGTGTACTTGAGGGTGACTTGAGCATGTTTGTACATGCATCCTATAGAAAATAGTATTTTCAAGGCATGTTTAGGAGGATACAATGCATTCTTTACAATAATCACTAATCTAAATATACCATGTAACTATTTTAATCTCTTAAAAATATGACATATAGAATACTTTGTGTCACTTTACATTGTCACATGTGTAGGAGAGGGTGAAATTTTGTGTGACATCAGAGAGAGGCATACATATTTGGTTGGGTTGTTTCTTCATGTGCGGGATCTAGGAGAGGATACTACAATACACAGACGACATGTAAGCAAACCATTGAGTTTATTAATAAGTGAGAATTGTAGAAAGGATCAAAAACTAAAACCATGTTAAGAAGTCAGAATAAATATCTTCAAGCTAGTAGCCATGTTTTACCTATGTGCAAGGTTTAGGAGAGTCTACTATAATACACAGATGGAATTTAAGAAAACATTGACTTTATTAATAGCTGAGAATTGGATAAAGGATGCAAAAATCAAATCACATCAAGAAGTCAAAAGAAATTTCTTCAAGATAGTAGCCAAGTTTTACCTAGGCATGTAAGCAAATTTAGTGTAGGTTTCATCATTTACTTATAAGAATAAAGCCATAGTTATTATAAAATATTGATATATTTAATTATGATTAATAGAATAATTTTAAAAATAGTTATGTGAATTCCCATGTGAATGGCATTACACATAAATCAATTTAATAGACATATCATATCAACTAGAAAAATTAATAGAATAAATTAAAAACTAATTCTTTGAATACTCTTTTGAATGATATTAAAAATAAATCACTTTCGTAGACATGTCATATGAAATAGAAATGAGACTCATTGGTACCTATATATATACTCTCAAAAAGAGGTAAAGCATAATGTGTGTGTGTGTGTGTTTCCTCTTCAAATGGAAAAGTGTAAAAGTTCCTAAGATTTGTGATTCCTTGAAAATTTAAAAATATTGGAAATATCCAATTCTTGAAAACAATAAAACTACTTATTTGTCAATGAATCTAAAGTAATAGACAATGTATCCTACAATTGTTGAAGAACAATTACAAAGTGTCGATATATTTAATGTAAAAGAATGTAAATTTGTAATTATTAATATCGTCATCATCTTGTATTATGTGTAAAAAGAGGAAAATTATAACACTAGATTCACTGAGAAATAAGATCATGTGATGGATATACACAAAGTAATTATTTTCTTTGTTCTTTTTTTTGCACAATTATTGTGTATACAACAACACCTTGCTTCAAACATAAACTTAAAATAGTTAGAATCCATTTCCTGCAACACTTGGGACCTATTTTAAGTTAACAAGTCACATTATTGGATATGTATTTTCATTTATCCACAGTGCTTACCACCTCTCATAAAATAATAATTACGAACAACAAAACCACTATCACTACTTTGAATTATATTTAATGTTGATATACCAAAGAGATAAATACATTGTTATCTCCATGACACAAAGTTCAACACGGGAAGAGAAGAATTGGACCTAGTAAATTCACTTCATGCTACCTTTTATAGTAATATTTGTTCATGCTGCACTTTAAATATTATTGAACCCTGATTTCAAAAATTGTATAGAAGCGGATGTCAGAATGAAACTATTTACACAGGTAGGATAAATTGTAAATCTTCCTAACTATTGCTTAATTTTCTATCATTATTTTATTTCCCATGATGGGAAGAGGTGGAGGATTTTGAGTCTCATGTGAGTGATATGCCCCTTTGCAGACCATTAAATGCATGAAAAGTTGTCTACCCAACTGCAAACAAGATAAACAAAACTTATAAATAGAATATTGATAATGAAAATAGCTTTCTCTAAGAGAAATACTATTATGTATGGCCATAAATAATTTCTCTCTTAATCATTAATATCTTTTCATGCATAAAAAATAAAGCTTTTGCACAACCATGTGTTACTACAAAAAAATTCCCAAAAATAAAATTTTGGGAGGATGAAAAGAAATCAATGACAACATTATCCATAAAAATATACCAAAATATTTGTAAAAACTGAAATTACATCATGTATTTAATTCCAATAATAATGATAATGAGCACATAAAATTTGTATCAAGAAAATTGTGAGATGACATCAGATTACTGGCGTTAAAATGTGTTTTAAAAAAAATTCACCATGGGCACCTTCCTAACTTGGGATTTCTTGAGCAGAGATTGACCCACCTTGCTCTTCCATGCTATCTAGAATTTTAAATCCCTTGTCAAAAGTATAGATGTTTAGATGTATCTATGTCTATAGAGAAACCATCTTTATTAAGGTCATTCACTAGGGGAGTCACCATTACTAGCTTGTATACCCTTCACATTCTCCAAATCACTGGGATGTATGTTTTGATATCGTGTTTGTAGTAATTTTGAAGGTTCACTCACTTGAAAAAATTTCAAGTTTTTTCTACATATAATCCTTCAGTTCTCTGGGTGTTCAGAAATATTCCCACTCCTTTAACTTGAATTAACTAAGCAATAAAATAGGAACAAACTAACCACAAAAGATGTGGGGTTTATATATACCCATAGATGTTAATTAACGATGCTTGATGTTGATTACAATCATGCTCTGTGAAAAATGTGTGCAAGATCCTTTCCTGCGAAGAATATAGTGATCAAAGACACTACACAATATATGATTAATAAGATAGATAAGTGAGCTTCTCGGAAAAGGATGATTCTAGGAATCCAAATGGATTCCTCGAAGCATGTCATCTCGTTGTTTAAACAATCAAGTGGATTGAGATAAATAAATGATACGTGATAACTGATATAAAACTGATAATTGATATATGATGAGATGATACAAAATAGATAGAAAATAGAAAAGAGAGAGATGAGTAATGGACTATGGCTCGAACTCAAGCTCAAAATGTAGGTATTCTTCTTTTTTTGCCTCAAATGCAGTGCAAAAAAGTTCATCTCCAATGAGTATGTAGTCAAAGTATGCATGCTATTAGTCTTTTATTTCTTGACAGAGTTCATGCGAATTCAAAAATGTTGTCCAATTCTTCTAAAGGAGTGAAATGAATAGCACATAAGGTCAGATCATGTAATATATCTTACTACTCCTAATAAAATGGATGTCGGATTATGGGCAAAGAATGAATGATGGTAATTTCATGAGAGGGGCGATAAATTGCAATCTAAAAGTAATCCATGCTCAAGAATATGTTCGAAGCAACCAGTTTGATATGATAGATAAAATATAGTTGATGTGTTGGCTAGATTTTTTGCATAGCATAAAACCTAGGCAGTCATGAGATAAATCTCCCTCATTTAACCGGTGAGGCTCTCGTGTCAGATTTGTCAATAAATGTGTTATTATCTATCATGGGTTTTGAAAACAATTTTTTTACTTAGTTTTTACTTTAACCACTTAGTTCATAAACCATAACTAAGAAGTTTTGCAGTAAGTAAGCAGTTGTTCAAGAAAGGAAGTATTTTATAGAAGAAGGAAGTAAAGGAAATACAGAGAAGAAATGGGGAAGATGTGCATCCCAAATAGTAGATAACAAAGCTAATTGCATGCACATAGAAGAAACTTAATAGATATGAACACATAGAATCATAAAACATAAGGCAGCTCTAGATCTAGATCTGAGAAATAACACAAAGTTTATCAAGATATCTAAGATTGAAAGCAAGAAACACAATACACCATGACAAAAAGTTCTCTGGAAACCTGCTCTTTTGTATTCCTTTGCTCCAAGTTGCTCTCAAGGGTTCAACACAAAGTCTAGAACACAAGATTGCTTTACAAATTCTCATCGATCATTAACCCAATAGGTTAGAATCCTCTACTTATAGAATGTAGAGGGGAAATTACAAGTTGGAAGCTTTAGTTGAACTAGCACATGTGGAAATCAAAAAAGAAACAACTGGCAATCTATCCCCCTGGAAATCCTCTTTGCATGACATGTATGATTTGCAACTGAAAATATAACCTTCTACTCTTTGCACGTGCCACCTATCTCCAAGTAGTTGACTTCTTCAAGTAATGGCTTTTAAAACACTATCACTTAAGTTGTATAATTTAATTGATCGTTCAATTACTTTGTCGGAGGAAAGAAGAAGGAAGAGGAAAGTTGACATTTGTCCTTTTTCATGTCTGCATGCAGCTGATTCAAACTGGATATAGAAGCAGCTAGATCTGGAAACAAGCTGGAATTGCAAGCAGTTGGAATTGGAAGCAAGCTGGAATTTTGCCTTCGCATTATCTTCTCTTTTATCCTTGAAGGTTTTGCAGTTCTTCTTTTGTACATGCATCAATGCAAGGTTGGCCGTAGATAACTCATCATCCTTATTTTTAATTGCATATGAGCAATTAAAAATTCTGGAAAGCACTCAGTGTGAATGAAAATTCAATGAAAGCTTCAACTGGAAGACGGAAGCAAATGCACAAGATCTTGGAAGGAATTTTCAACACACTATCTTCTTCACGGGTTGCATTCAAAACAAGAGGATGAAGCCTTTGTGTCGAAATATTTTGCAACTATGAGATCTGGATCTGGATCTGTATATGGATTTGCATCTACATCTGCATCTGCATCTAGATATGGATCTGTACCTACATAACAAACTTTGGCAACTGGGCTATGGATGGAAAAGTTGCAACTCGAATAACTCCAGTGCTTTTAATCTGTATGCATGAGTGAAGTTTCTCCTGCACGCATGAGTGAAGTCTTTCTTGCTCTGGATTTGTCTATCAATTCAGCAAGAGGTTTCGAGCCTAGATCCGTGTCTCCAATATCTACAAATTTAGAAGTGATGCATGACTCCGTTGTGCTTTCTTTTTCATCTTTCTTCTCCATAGCTTTGTCTATCTTTGTCTGAACAATTCTTTTTCTTCTTATTTGACTGGAATTCTTCAATACTGGTGTAGATCTGGATATTTCTTCAAATTCAGAGGGTATATGCAATGTATTGGACATTGATTAAAGCTCTTTTTCTTTTGTAAAACACCTGTAATGAATTCCTACGATTAATCCAGACAAAGATGGCCACCGTAGCATGAATAGTGAATTTTAATTATAAAAATCTGTACTTTTCAAGCCTGCTGCCCCAAAAAATTGGTGTTTAATTTGCACATAAAGATATCATGAATCTTTTCAACAACACCTTAACACCTATAACACTTATGCAAACAATTATGCAGACAAAGATCAACCTCTTTCAAAGCATGTGCCAAATTTGGAAGCTTTTAGCCTTGTTTCCACCTTGCCTGAGCAAAATCCTTCTTCAAATGGGGGCGCACTTTTCCTCTTGGCTGCAATTCTTTACCTGTGAATTAAATAATTCACCCATATGGCTGTCCATGCTTATATAACCCTCACAATTCTATAATTAATAATTGCCCTAACAATTAAAGGCAATTAATTAATTAAAAATCAAGCTCTTCTCTTTTAAATATAGCATGTTTAAGGACAGCCATCCAATCAATTAAATTAATTCAATTTAATCATCCACACTTCACTTCACTTAAGCTTCACAGTGTGCTTTGACCATAGCCACTAAAAATAGGAATTAATATAATCATTTAATACTTTAAAAAGTATTAATTCTTTCTCAAAAGGCGCTGCATTAAATAAATTAAATTTACAATTGATTTATTCCCCTTTGCTTTTGTTGACTTTTCCACAAGCCCGGGGTGCCAAAATTGGGTGAATAAATATTAACAAATATTTATTTAATGCATTATTATTCACCCAAGGTGGGTCGCACTTTTTTGCATAATAGAATTCCATTTTTAAGAATTTCTGACAATGGGATTTTTTACCCTGCAAGGCAGCCCCGAAAATCCCATGATCCACTTAAGTGATTTGACTTTGACAATGGGATTATTTACCCTGTAAGGCAAACAATAAAATCCCGTGATTTCACTTAAGTCACTTTTCTTTTATTTCACCATGGGAATTTTTACCCTGCAAGGCAGGCAATAAATTCCCGCCTGCCTACGGCCTCTAACTTTCCCACTGCAGCTTAAGTGAATTTTATATTACAGGAAAAAGTACACTGCTAAGCAGGTACAAAATTCCCACCTTCCTGCTGCTTCTATTTTTCCCACTGCAGCTTAAGTGAATTTTCTATCACGGGAAAAAGTACCCTGTAAGGCAGGCAATAAAATCCCACCTGCCTGCTGCTTCTATTTTTCCCACTGCAGCTTAAGTGAATTTTATAACATGGGAAAAAGTACCCTGCAAGGTAGGTATAAAATTTCCATCATGCCTGCAACTTCTATTTTTCCCATTGCAGCTTAAATCCTTTGTTTTCCAAAAATGCACCCATCCCCGCAGGGGCTTTTCTGTGCATGACTTCACTTTTTCCCAGTGATCCAGACCTCCGATGGCGACTTCCTCCGGGCATAATGTGCGTATATGTTTTCCAGCTGCTCCAGGCCAAAAATCAGGCTTACCCGGCAAAGGAATTGCTCTAGAGAAATTTCACAGAAAACGAAACGGGACAACACAAAAACACGAAAAATTGCCAAAAGTTACAAATAAGGCCCAAAACTTATTCCAAGTTAAAACCCTTCTGGCACATAGGAATAATAACATATTCGCTCATAATAGAGTTAAACCGGAGCACAAATAGCCTCAAACGGGGCTCAAAATAATTAAATACAAATCTCCCGTAGACAAATCCTGATGACAGAATATAACAATTTTGGGCATCTTGGTATTTGGCGAAAAAGACTAATATGGCTCTTTGGGATTATCTTGACGTAATACAAGAACTTTCAGGCAATAAAAACACAAAACGACCCATTATTTTAAAAGTACGAAAAATTTTCGGATAGGGTAGTCACAGATTTCAAGGTGAAATCTGAGTGACACCATGATGTAACTCGAATAACTCCAGTGCTTTTAATGGATGAAATTACAGAAAGATAAAAGTGACAGGAATCACTCATGATTGGTGCAATCACTGGTGATTCTGGTGCTTTGAAATAAATTCATAAATTAAAATATCTTATGATTAAAACTTGATTTTACATAATGTTAAATGTTCAAAGATGATGTAAAAGAGATGAATAAACAAGTAAGAGGTACATGGGGTTTAATGTGGAGCTAAAATAAGACTCAAACCTTACTGAAGAATGATCTGTGATGCATGATGAAATTTGCAGCGCCGACTGAGTGGTGAACAGCTTATTGTCACTTTTCTTTTATTTCACCATGGGGTGATCCAAAATTGCTCCAAGATAATTAATAAATATGGATGGTAATGTTTAATGTTAATTATATTGTCCAAGTGTTGATTGATGATGCATAGGAAGCTATGAAACCAAATAGAAAGCAAGAATTTGTGAACTGAAGTTGAGGATCCTGGAGAGAGGTTGGAAAACTTACTTAAGTAATCACTGGCGATTTTGGTCTGTTTGAGTTTTTGTGTAAAAGGAAAAATGGATAAAAGTGACAGGAAAGATTGGTGCACACTTTGCTAAATCAAGTTCTTTTTGTTTTGGATTTTGAGCAGATAGTTTTTTGGGTTTTTTGGGGACGTGTTGTGTTTGTTTTGTAGGGTGACTAAATAAGTTAGATTATACTAATTTAGGTGTGTGTGTAGATGATTTTGATAGGTGTGTAGATGATAATGATTGATGTGTGAATGATAATGATTTTTTGAGATAAGGTAGTTAGAAATAGGTTAAACATACTATTAAATGGATTTTAGGAAATGATTAAGTTTATCTAGATGGTTAGGTCTTATTTTGGATGGGGAAAACTAGGATTTCACATGTGTAAAAGTGATGTGATATGAAGATAAAATGTCATGGCATATTAGACTTAGGATAAATGATTTTAATAATTTATTGTGATTAAATGGTGAGTATGAAATATCATTTTTGATTAATTGATTAAATAAATATGAGGGGTGTAGATTTTCAGTGTCTACACTGGGCCTTCTTGAATTTTTCCATGTCCTAGACATACATCTTTCCTACAAGAAGCTACACCTAAAAATTGCACTTAATTATATCTCATGAAAATATTAAATGGGAAGGATTCCTCAAATATTTGAAAAGGTGTTGCAAGAACAAAAATAAATATCTACAATATGAAATAAACAAGTTTTTGAGACTTTTTGCAAAGTGGATATGGGAAGTTACTATAGGCAAGATATGATATAAAATGATTTTCACTGAGGAATGAAAAAGCTAATGTTGCTTCCTTACTTAATATTTTCAGAGTGTTGTTATTAATTTTCCATTTCAAAGTGAAATTTTTCTAAATATAATGTGACTATGGTCTGCTTCATTGATTCCCACGAAACTACTCTTGTTCCAAAGTGAAAAGGATATCCAAATGTGCTTTTAGTGTCATCTATACTACCAAAACTATCACTGTTTATATAACCTATGAGTTTGAACTTGTCTAAAGTTGAATACAAATTTCCATGATTCCTTGTTCCACATACATACCTCAAAATCCTTTTTCCATCTTTCCAATGTTAATCTTTAGGATATTTCATGAACCTTGATATGAGACTCGCACCATACATAATAATAAGCCTCGTGGCCATCAAATACATGAGACTTCCAACTAAACTTTTGAACAATGTTGGATACAAAAATGATCCATCATATTTTTTTCTTAACTTCAAACCTAATGCAACTGGTGTTGGTATTGTCTTCAAATTCAACATGTTAAATCTCTTCAGAACATCATTAGCATGCTTTTCTTGTGAAATAAAACCCAATTGTATTGGTTAGAAAATATTAGAATGTAGATATAAGAAAACAAACTACAAATTGTTCTCCTATTCTAATCCTTCTAAAGAATACCTCAGATTAAGCAAATGATATAAAGGATAGAGATTTAATACTTGCACTTACCAATAAAATGCAATGCTCCTCCTTTGTTGTGTTGGATTTTCTCATGAATGTTATTGACTGCTTCATATTTTTTGAATTCACTTGGGTAGAACCTCCCCTTGATTGATTGATGATATTTTATGGATGCTTGATGGCCTTACAAGATGATGATTGAGATCTCTCTAGGAATTTTTGCAGCACTTACTTGTACTGTCAAAAGTTGGAGTCCACGGAGGATGAGAGCTAAATTTATAGATTGAGGGAGAGGAAGTAGAGGGTCAATATTAATCTAAGCAGGATAAAAATCAATGGTTAAGGATTGATGAGAAGAATGGGGAATTCTAAAATTTGAGGGAAGACTCCATCGAATTTAAAATTCAATGGAAAGAGGGAATTTTATTCAAATTTTTAAATTTAATGGAGGGATGTTTAGAGAGAATTCTAGAAATAGAAGTCTCTAGAATTAGAGATGGAGAATTTAATTAGATAAGGGTTAGATTATGTTAATAAAATATTGGGGAGAGATAAAATGGAGAGGATAGGCGTAGGTACGAGTAGAGTAGGAGGGTAAGTGGGTGTAGGAATATTAAATTACTAGAAAATAATAATAGGGATTAATAGTGGGATGATAAGATATTAATAATGAATTAAAGGATTAAGGATTAGATGGGATTGTTGGGTTAATAATAAGAATAATTGAGATAAGGGTATATATGATAATAGTGATAAATAATAATTAATCTTGCGTTTGATTGTTATATGGCGAAGATAGGAGTTGTAATAATGAGTTAGTTATGTGGGGATTAGTAATGTTTAATAAGTATTTTATTTGTTAGTAAAGTATGTTGACATTTTACATGTCTAAAATTTGCCCCTCTTTGAAGGGTTATTGTGAAGCAATGATCATTCAAAGAAAGAGAGATTGTTGAGGGTGATGCCCCATCAAGGGGTTTGGTGAACAAGAAATAAGTCGGGTGACCACTCGAAAGGAAGAGAAGGTCATGTTAGTGGGAGTATAAAAAGTGATGAAATTAGGAGAAATAGGATGCCCCAGCCAAGGGAGCCAAATGATAAGATGCCCTGGTGAGGGGAGTTGAATTGATTGAGTGGATGTCTAAGCCAATAGGATGAGCTTGGAGGGATTGATTTGAGTTGATTAGAGGGATTATATTGATAGGATTGAGAGGATGTCTCAGTCGGGAAGATTAATTTGGATGAATTAGAGTTGATGCCCCAATCATGGATATATGAAAGGGGTTAGGAAGAATTGGATGCTTGAATTTTTTCAGAATATTGCCCTATTGCAGACAATAGGACTTGAACTTGGCTTGACTATCCGTTGTTGGGTTTGATTGACTTTAGTGCCTCTGCACCACGTGCCTCTTACATTTGTGATTAGGATTTTGAGGATCAATTGGATGTAGGATAAGGTAGTTGAGTGGGTGAATAATACTAAAGAGGACAAAGGAAGGATCAGATGGGAGAAGGAGAATGTTAGATAATAAGGAGATGAGGATGAAAGGGTGTTGGTGCATTTAGGAACTATCCACATTGTCGTCATTATAAGTTGGAGTAATGTGGCATAGATTAAAACACAACAGGGTACAAATACCTTGGTGCTTAGATTGCCAAATGTCATTGTCCTCATATCATTAGACAAATTAAGAAACATAGGGTCCTCATATCATTGGACCATGTAAAAGAAATAAAAGAGGCATCATATCATTGACTAAGAAAAATATGCAAGAATTAACACAAAAATTCACAAGGATACATGCAAAAAAAAAAAGTGAAGAAATGGATTCGGGATGTGTGGATGAAAAATTGGTCATTTTGTGTGAGTTTTTACTGTTCAATTGTGTTAGTATTTTTAAGGTTTTTAATTTTTAGGATTTTGTACAATTTGTTTTAAATTTGTTTAGGTTTTAATGATTTTTCAATTTTTTAGGTTTTTTACGATTTTTTTAAATTTTTTTGGATTTTTACGATTTTTTTATTTTTTTGAATTTTTATATTTTTTGGATTTTTTACTATTTTCTTTTTTTTTGGGGTTCTACGCTTTGTTAATTTTTTGCATTTTTACGATTTGTTAATTTTTTTTTCATTTTTATGATTTTTTAATTTTTTTGCATTTTTACGATTTTTTAATTTTTTTGGAGTTTTACGATTTTTTAATTTTTTAGGATTTTTTATTTTTTTTGGATTGTTACGATTTTTTTAATTATTTTTTATTTTTCAATTTTTTTTAAAAAATATATGATTTAGGGTGGTGGACGGGAATATTTGGGTTGGGTAGGAATAAATGAGGTGGAAATGGATGAACGGGGTGTAGGAACAAGCATCTAGAGTGTAATGAGTGTGTCGCGACGGGTATAAAAGGGATTGAGGGACCACACTGCAAGTCATTTTCACCACAAGATAGAGAGACAAGAGCTTGTGAGAGAAGACAATGGTGTACGCAAGGATTGTGGATCACCGAGTAGACCTGGTAAGAGAGTATTAGCGTCTGACAGCCGTTGGACCTACGGTAAGTATCTTTTTGCTTTTTTTGCTTTTTTGTTTTATGTGTTTTTGAGAATTTGTATGGTTTTTAGGGTAGTTTTTAGCACTAAGGGTAGGAAGTGGTGCATGTGCGCACGAAATGGCACCTATGTGCCATATCATAGCGCCTATGCAGATGAAATGGTGCTTATGCGCCATATTGTGGTGCCTTTGAGTTGTTGAGGGGGGTGGGATGATGTTTGATGCCTATGCACTTGGGTAGGTGTAAGTTTTTACACCTATGCACTAGATTGGTGCCTATGTCAGGGTTTGGTGCCTATGCCATAAATGGTGGTGCCTATGGCAGTAGGGATAGGAAATGGCGCTTATACTAAGGATAGTGACGCCTATGCTGTAAAGTAGCGCTTGTGATAGATTTGGGGGTTGGAGAGTGTTTTTAAGGGTAGAATGATGGGTTGGGGCTGATATTTATAGGATGTTGTGTGCATGTGTTATTAGATACTGTGCATGTTTGGCATCGACCATCTACCGCCTTAACCAGATTATTATAAGGATTTGATGAGGAGGTTGAGGAGGAGTAGGCTTCACTCTTACACATGATCAAATTATTACATGTGGAAAGGATGCCAGCTATATGAGTAGACCAAGATTTATTAAGGGCGCTGGAGGAGAGGTGGCATTTAGAGACTAGAACCTTCTGGCTACCTACAAGGGAGATGATAATGACACTAGAGGATGTCTACTAGATATATCGGACTCTAGTGGAGGGAGAGCGGGTGGTGTGGTGCAGGGATAGACCCATGACACAGTTGGGATTATTAACAGATCTAAAGGATGCACCATGTCAAGGGCTACATATAGACTTGGGGGTATATTTTAGAGAGGATTATATTGAGCAGGTTCCAATGTTGCTATGTTCCTTGATCAGTTGTATTTTTTTACCAGATGGTGGAGAGTGATATTTTAGCATTGGATTTGTGAATGTGGTATATGCTATGTAGCAGTTGAAGACAATATATCCCTGGGTACTTGCAGTATTAGCACACTTATATCATGATTTGCATAGGGTATCTTATCGAGGAGGTAACAACATTGGGGCAGGTATTATACCATAGATCTAGAGTTATGATCACATAGGGGTAGGTAGGCCAATAGGTATCTATCAAAAATGATAGGATGGTGAGTCTCAGTATATGGATGGAACATGTGTATGGGTAGGAGAGAGCATATGGGGGAGATGGATTTTTATAGGTGGAGGATAGACGAGTTGCAGACATGAGACATTACGTGGTGACCATACCGTTATTGTGCAGCATGGGTAGGATAACAGGTGCAGTTGCGTATGATTTATACACCATTCTACTTACTAGGGGGCCATCCATACATGGTAAAGAGATATCAGCTAGATTGTGTCCTGTAGAAGTTTGGCATTATACAGGATATAACTACAATGCACCATGTGTTTGCACGAAACATATGAAAGAATGAGGATTGGGGTGCTTCGATTCTTGCAAATGTGGCCAGAGCCAGTTTTGATAAGGTATAGGTTGTCCTATGGAGGCCTTTATCATAGATAGTAGATCCGTGGACAATGTCGGGGTATCACAAGTGGTGGTAGGGGATTAGGCCATCTAGGCTTACTCAACCATTAGGAGGGATGAGGTTTGTACATGAATGGAGGTGGGTGTCCAGGGGGGTGCATAGGGACACACATTAGTAGTGCATGTTCCAAAAGATAGGATGGATGAGGAATTACCCCGAGCACCACTAGTTATTGTATTGAGTGGTCTTCCAATGTAGCATCAAGTGCCATAGTTGTCAAGATAGGGAGGATTAGGCCATAGTTCAAATAGGTAGGATGTAGACATGATGGAGATTAATGAATTTATGGGGCCGTTACATACTATGGTGCCACCACAAATAGATATAGAAAGACTATCAAGGGTAGGATTTACAGGCACAAGGCCTTTAGGGTCATCAGGTACATGTCCTTCAGGATCAACTGATACAGGGGTAGAGTTATAGGCCTAGATTAATAGGTTATAAAGTGAGGTTCGTGCTTGAGCAGTGAAGATAGATGATTTAAGGGTGAGAGGTGTATCTCGCCTCAAATAAATACATGATTTTAGGAGGACAGTGAGCATGTCTTTAGTCATGGTGAGTCAGATGATTAGGGAAGGGGATAGTATCATAGCGAAGATAGCTCATATATATAGGGATCAAGATAGGATACATCATGCCATTAATGGCTTACGACAATAGTAGGTAGGTTGTGGAGATAGGATATCAGCTACTAAGACATCCTGCCTATGGGAAGAGTTAGAGGTGAATTGCCAGTAGAGGGATCGTGCCACATGACATCGTGATAGATATCATTGCTAGAGAGATGCATACAAAGATAAACATGGTGTGTTGGATACTGCAGCCAAGGCATCAGAGAGTATGACACATGGAGTTACTCAGGGGTTGGATAGATGGTACCATCGAGGACTGTGATGTGGGGCTAGTACCAAACCTTAGTAGAGGAGATGCACTATTACGAGTGCATTATGACTCATTAGCTACGAGAGGAGAAACGACATATAGAGTACTTGGCTGAGAGGAGATCATCACAACCAACGGCTTCAGGGAGTATTGTCAATGTATTATAGCCAAGACCAGATGGGGCAGAGGATGAGATAGGTAGTTTAGTGTAGGGATGAGCAGTATTTTTGTGGAGATGTACATATATGGCCTATATGGGATGCCATTATTTATTTTATTGTATCATATGCATTTTATTGAATATTTGATGTTGACCAGGATGGTAACATTTTTTATGTATATATGTGTACTTTGATGAGATGTATTATTTTTGATGATGATTATTGTGGTGTTGGGATGACACGTGGGATTTTAATATTTATGTGATGCATAGAGATGATGTATGATGATGAGACATATGTATGATTTTGATGACATGATGTATTATTTTTGATGAGCGAGATATTAAATATGATGACATACTATTATTGTGATGTGTTGATGATGATTTTATAATGATGTATTGATTAGTGCATGTTGTCATAATGATGTTGTGTATTTGACCTGTTTAGAGATATTTATTGTTTTATGATCATGTGGTGAGATTAAATGATGATTTATTATGGCTAGATGATGTATGTGATGATGTTAGGACAACATTTTAATTTGTTAATTTGTATGCAAATTAAATGATTATATAGTTTTGTTGTGATGATGTTAGATGTTTTAATAGAGTTTTATTATGATATAATGATGATGATTAGACTAGGTGATGATGAGATGGATTTTTAATCTGTCAATACTAATTTGTGGAGTATTTTGGATACAAAATGAATGGAATTTTATGATGATGATGATTATTATTATTATTATTTATTGTTATGGATATGCAAATAGTTGTTATATGTGGATGTTATAGTTGGATGATAGTGGTAATGAGATGTGTGTCGTTATTATGCAATGTTATCATGAGTAGTGTAATGGTTTAATATGATGGTTATTGTTTGTTATAATTAGCATAGATTAAATATTGTGATGATTTATTGATGTGGGTATATACATATGATAATGTCCATAAATTTTTATACTGTTATTGTACAAAGGAATTTTAAAAGGTAATCTAACTCTACAAATATTTACAATGTAACAGTTACACGAAATGGGGTGGAATACAAAAGATAAAGGAAAAGTGATTGTGAAGGGTATGGAAAATTTTAGGATCCCAAAAAAAATCATAGAAATTTGTTAGCAAATCTGGGAAAAGTGACTTTCGCACTAATGGCGAACTAGGGAAAATTGACTTTGACGCTAATATGTTGTCGTTCAGTAGCATTTTTTATGCTACTGGCCGACAACATATATTATGTTGTCGGATGATAGTATATAATGTTGGCCAAAAATATATTTTAATTTTTGAAAAATCATTATTTGACAATAGTAGTGTAGTGCCCACACTTTACACACACAAATACAACAGTAAAAATACCAGCATAATTTTTTTTCTATATATTGCTCATTGCAAAATGCCACAAGGAATCCAAGTCAGGAAAACTCAACAACATATACAACACTTTACATAAGTCATCAAATCACATAGACACATGACAACACCATATACATGTTCATACCACACTTTTCCAAATGAATGAGTACTAGCAATGACCCAACCACAAGACAAATGACTCCAGGATTGGCAAACCCACAACACATCATTTCTTTAATTACATCTTAGTTACGATTAACATTCTAAGAACATTATTGTGCAAGTATAGTTTTCTCCTTTCTCCATCTACAAAATCTTAAGTTCATTCCATTTTTAATTTACAGTTTGACCAATTTAGGTTGGATTCCTTTATGCATCACGGAAATTTCCATAACTTACTGGCTTATTTGGCACAATTCAAATCACATATATAGTACTTAATTATCTTGTTCTTATGTTAAGAATGTGCTTCTCAAATGTTTATTTAATGTTTAAAATTTACCCTTGTTACACAAGTGAATCTAATGTGATGTCAAGGTGAAATCTTGGGATTAAGGAAGACATAGATTCAAGATAGCTTTTTCCCCAAGAACATCCATCGATCACGGAATAGTTATTTCACTACCATAGTTGTTAAAGTTCAATAACTTATGGACTTCCATTTATATTTATATATCTTTTGTTTTCTCGAATTTTGGTCACACCAAGGCAATTTATATTCTTTGCGACGCATGAAAAAGTTTAATTAAGTTATAAGGACTCCAAGAGTGACCTTAATCCTAATCTCCAATCTCGTTTTCATCTTATATGACATGCTCTTACATCGCACTATGGTCTCGTTCTTAGCATCTTCTCAAAACAAGAGAGTTATGAAAGCACTTGTTTGACATCTTAAGTACATGGCTAGGGGCATTATAAACTACACATGAACACAAGTGATCTATGTTCACGAAGATCCCATATCTTTGCATTGCACGATTCCACATAAGAAATATTATTTATTCTTTAATTCCATAAAAAAACATAACAAGGGATTATGGGACAAGATTTCAGTTTCTAAGATTCTCGAGAATCAACATCTTTCAAATTAATTTTGTATGCAAGGAGTTAGGTTATATTTTTCTAACCACAACTTAACATCCTAGTCAACTAGGGTTTAGTTTAATTCCAATTTCCACTTAAGGCTTTACGCTCTCTTATAGATAGATTAAGGTTTCAAACATATTCACCCTATAAACCCTCCGTAAGAGATCAAAGCACTCTATTGTCACTAGCCAAAGATAACACCTATAGCTAAGAGGATCTATTTACTAGCAATTTTTTTGAGTGATAGAACAACTATTTTACTAGCTCCCTGATGTCATCTGGATCTCACAAGAAATTCATTCGATGCAGAAGATTTTCTTTGACTATGTTGCTCCTATATGTCTGGTTTGTGTTGAAGTCACTAAACGTACCTACTAAGATGATCAACCCATTTAGGGGACATTATTCACCTAAACTAGGATGTTTCGTCGAGTGTAAAGGTTTGTTTGAGGGTCACAGTTTTCTACGCTAAAGGGGTTAACATAGGTAGGTTAGTTATATAAAAATTATGAACTAAGGTTGAATGTTATGGTTATGTTCCTTTATTACATTTTCAAGGTAAGAAACACAACACCAACTATTAAACCACTATTTACACAATGAAAGCTCACTACAAGGTATAAATATCAATTCCTTTTGACATTTGTATTCCACTTTTACCATAACAATTTTGGGATCAAAATAACATCCATGAAAGAAATACAAATTTCTCAAGCATTTATTAATCTAGCGACTTTTACATACTACCAATTTCAACAATAAGTCTTTCAATATAATACTAAAATAAACAATGAATTACTCAATGCCTTTACATCATCATTCTTTCAACCTACAAAAACCACGTGAGCAAGATATCAGTGACAAATCGCTGGCATGGCATCCACCCTAATCTAACATAATTATCATTTTTCAGTTTCCCATTTACCTATGATAATAATAACAAATTTGAAATCAAAATAGAAAGGTTTAGAGACATGTATCCAATACATTTCATTTTGCTTCTTTTTGTAAACCTAGGAGAGAGAAAGAGAAGGGTAGAGAGAGAAAACACCATTTTGTCAAAAGTTCTAATGCACACAAAAAGTTACATTATAGTGTTTTAAATAGTTATTTACATGTGTTAAAATTTTCCAGGGTGATTTGGCATCCCTATGAGGGTCCTGCAGCTTTTTATTTTTGCATTTTCTCACTAGCTACAAAACGTTCAAAACAGGCTCAAAGGCTAGGAAACTGCTGTCAAAAATTATCTTCCAATGAGAACACACACCACGATTAACTTTCTACGTGTCCCCAGATATACCAAGAATTCATAGCAACTGACGGAATTGGAAAAAGACTAATTTTTTATGTTTGGCGGTTAGTTTTCCGGGGCCGCTTGTTGTAGTTCACCTAGTTGTAAAATGACAAAAGTTAGCTCGAGGGCCCAGAAAACCACATCCATAACTGAATTTCGATGGAGAAGCACGCAACGAGACATATCCTACTATTTCCCCTATATGAGGATAAGTCATCAGAGTCGATGGGACTGAGAACTAGTAAACCATTTTCAAACGGCGACAAGTTTTGTAGAGCGATAAGATGAAATTGGTCCAGTTTGACCTTGTCAAACTGCAATCAGAGGCCTAAAAAATGGCTTCACCAAACTATCCCGAAAATTTCTTTTTCCTATACTAAATGTTCCATACATTTTTTTAGTATAAATGCTAGATGTTTGCGAAGACGGGATGTGATTTCTCTTTCCAAGTTTCAAATGGTAGTCCAAAACGAAAGCCAACTTTCTAGTTTTAGCAACTTTCTACTGTTGTAAACCAGTGTAACATGGCTCCTATAAGAGCATCAAAAGGATGTCATATGTTCGTTTCGGATCAAACCAAAGGTCAAGGTGACTCCTCATATACCAAGGTACACAAATGAAAATTCACATCTCGTTTCTAGAGTTACAAAGGGTACTTGGTGAGTCTCCAAAAAAATGCAAAATTTAACTATTTAAAACAGGGAGAAGGTCAACTTTATCAATGGGGAGTCAAATTCATCTAGTCGATAAAACAATATTGGAGCAATCAATATGGGTAAGATTTTTCTAAATCATCTCGAAGTGAGGGTGATAGTTCATGGTTTAAAGTAGACGAGTTATAATGACTTCGTGAGTTACGACACGACAATTTATTGTTTTGTAACGAATTGAAGGGACATTTAACTGTATTAAAAATCATAATAATTTAAAACTCTATTTAGTTTCAAAAGAGAACTAAAACATGATAATTATGAGAGGTAAGGGAAGAAGAACCATGCCTGGTAACGATGAGTGAAACGGGGATAAGGTACTCCAAGTGGTTTACACTCACGATCCGTTGAGACCACCATTGATGTCACATGATGCCAGATAATCACATGCAAACCAAACTATTCATTGTTCCCCCATGTCTCATCCTAATCCCTGAGACGAAATTTTCTATGTCAAACAGATCACACGCCTTTTCAACAAGTCCATTTTGTGCATATCCCAATTTAAAACGCTGATTTTGGCGTAGCTGAGAGGGTGTTAAAAAAAAATTGTTAAGTGTTGCTTTACCACTGCCAAATCCATTTCCTTCAAAGTTTCAAAGGCCTTTACAACAAGCTCATCTATGAATACCCTGAAACCATTGCATCCCATGAGACTGAAATATCTGAGGCATTTTGTCGAACAGTCCAACGCCTTTTTAACAAACCCATTTTTTTTTTGTATCCTGCTATCATTGCAGTCCAGGAGACCACATATCTTTCAGGTATTCTGTCGAACATTTAAAAGGATTCCACATATTGCATATGTATTTTCCAGGGTGCTTGGAACTAAAACATTCAAAAATACCTTCTCCATAATGCTTTGACAGATGTGCATACTCTATTTCAAAGCTTCCATTTTGACAGCGGCTGAGAGGTTGCTGGAAAAAAAGCTGTGGAGTCTGGCTTTACACGTACCACATGCATTTGCTTCGAAGTTTCCAAGGCCTTTTCAACAAACTCATTTCTGCATATCCTGCCATCAAGGCATTCCATGAGCCCACATCTATTTGAGGCATTCTGTCAAACAGTTCACAGGCCTCCTACACATCCGTTTTTCGCATACATGTCTACCAAGGCAGTAGCAACTACAACATCTGACAAAACCCTCTCTCCAACGTGTTTTGAAAGTTGTCCACGTAGGAAAAGGAGCTCGAGTTTTGACGTAGGCTGAGAGGATGTTGGCACAGGCCACAAAAAGGAAACATGGCACTCCATGGGATGACATTTCGTGATGTATTTCTTTGGAAAGGTAAAAAGCGCCCAAAGCACACTGGTTGGGTGAAAAAAGTCATGACCAAGACTGGTTCCAAGCTTCCATGGCGGCGGCCGCTGTCTTTCTTCAGTAAAAGAAAAAAAAAATACCATAAGGCATCTCCTTGCCCTAATCTGCTCTAAAATTTCATGAGCCTTCATTTATTTATTTTTAATTCCTTTTAAATTTATTTATCTATTTCTTTTTGTTTGTTTTAATCTAAAAACTTCATAAAACCCTAAAACGAAGTAGACAAATAAATAAAATATAACTTAAAGTCAATCCATTACCAGTGATAAAATTTCGACACAAAAGCAACTGATCGAAATCAATGATATGAATTATAATAGTATTATAAACATTATTTTAATGATTTTACGGCTAAAAAATAATGATAATAATTATTAATCCTATTGATGGCGATGATCAGGAAATTCGACAAACTGAGAACTAGATTTTCTTTTAACCGGATAGTTGTCCATGACGCTATGAGGTCCCAGTTTGGGGTGTCGACAATGACCTGAAAGGCAAGAAGGAGAGGGAAGGTGAAAAATCTTCACTGCGACATGGACAAGGTCAACAATGGTCAACGAAAGCACACGCACACTAGTCTCCTAGGCTTAGCAACAAGGTCGTCATGCCAAGGACTGGGGGAACATCGAACGGGGCATTACATCCTCCTCCCCTTAAGAAAGCATCGTACTCGATGCAACATACAATGAAGAAGGAGAAATGGTAAACACCAAGGAACGAATAAGGTGAAGGAATGCGCTAAGGTTAAGATTTTAGACACAAAAGCATGGTCACGGGGTGGCCCTATGAACAATTGGTAGAAATTTTAACTTTCAAGGTTCTGTGAAGATTGGCATTTCTCTCTTATTCGTTATTTCATTAATCTCTTTCCATTAACATTATTCTTAATTCAAGTCCTTTAAAATTTCATTTTTATCAAATTTTAGTTTATTCATTCATATGGGTTCCCATCATGAACTACAATCACAACACCCTTCCAAGGTTATACACAACACCAAATTTTCACAAGCATAATTTTACATACTTTCACGACCGTATCACATCATGGGGGTTTCACCAAACCATAGAATGAAAACAAGTAGACCACATAGAAAATAATTTCCAACAATTACGTCCTAGACATAGATCCAGTACACACATATGACTGGCAACAAAATCAACACGCTGATACATATACAACGGGTATCACAAGCCCCAAAAATCCATGACTGCAACAACATAGTGCCAAGACAATATCCAACAGTCCATACCAACCAAGAGGAGAGTCAAGCCTCATACATAACAAGGTGTCAAAAAGACTCATACAGGTACACATAACTCACTATACCAATCCACACATCTCACAATATCTTGAAATAACTCCAGATATCTCCGAAAGCAACAAAATACAACTCCATATACCTCCCCAAAGCATCACCAAATAAACTCCATATACCTCCCAAGAGGAAGAGACATAGTGCCAGAACCAAGTTGGGTCACTCAACCATAGAGCCCCATCAAGAATATCAGGTCACTCCACCATAGAGTGCCATAAAGAACATCGGGTCGCTCAATCATAGAGGCCCATCTCCTTTCTCCTTTTAAATGAGGCCAGGTCACCCTATGGCCCTAGGCACATAGAGCCCCATCACCCCCAAACCCAAGTGACATAATACCTCATGGTTCAACAACCCGCTAGTTATCTGTAACTCCTTGGGGTGTACCCCCATACAACGAAGCAGGTCCATAGGTTTAACCACTCCATAGTTAATCCCATAACCCTAAGCCAACACATTACGACATTAGAACCAACATAACAATCCAATCAAATGCCAAGTGGCAAAATCAAAATCCTTGGGCTAGGCTACAAAACTCTCAAATATGAAAAGAAAGTTTTAAAACCAAGAAAAACAAATGGCTAAGTAGCCTTGGTTAGTGCAAAATCCAAATGTTAATGCAACAATCAAATAAATGCCCAAAATATAAGAACATGTCAATCAAGAAAATGAATGGTTCTAATAATAAAAGGGATAAAGATTAATTTACGAATAAAATACGTATCGAGAAAAATAACACATTACAATCACTATGTGGCCTCATACCGCCACCAAAGGGGTACTCATCGAGTTGCTAGCACTCGAACATCAAGCCTTAGCTCATGAAAATATACATGTAACCAGAAATGAGTAAATCAAATAATGTATCTGTCATCATCTCTGCCTGAATCATAACTCCAAACTCCCATAAGGATCAACATAGTCAAAATCACATAGGATTATTCAATGAAAAATCCAATAGGAAAGAGCAGGGAACTCTAGTCGCATTAGTTGAGCCTAAGGTGGTGCGCACCCATAATATACTGAGCAAGCTCAAAGTATACCAAACAGATAGAAGTGGGTTTTCAGTCTATATAAGACTCCACTTCCTCACTCGTACTCGGCTCAAGATTATGAAAAATTGGTCCACGCCTCCTCTCTCCACACACACACCCTTGACAGTTTATCCCCTTAGGATCTTCTAGTGTAAGGTTTCACAACATACACATAACTACATTACTAACACAATGGTGATTCATGCACATTAACCATAACATCTTATGCATGGTATTTATATAGGGTAGATCACAATCATACATTCACCGGGTGTAATACATCACTTTACCACATTCTGCACCCAAAGTGCAATCACTACACAATATGGTTCTTAGGCTCAATGTATGCCCCTATATCACAACATGAATCATTACATATTACACAAATCATACATACGATGGACATAGTAACATCACAACATAACATTCATTTTCTACATACAAAGTGATACACACATTTCTTCAAAACATGGTAAAACATCATGATACAATTCAATTCACTTTACATCAATCCAATCATACAACATATCGACACACCCACATATCACAATATGCCACAATGCTCCAACACCCCGTCATCCACATTAGATTTCTTTTCACACATTCCAAGTAGTAATTCACATGTGGACTCTTCATAGAATCCACACGAAGGAGAGAGAATACTCCCATCCCCATCACATGAACATGATAACAAATGCGCACTAAGTGACATACACCTCATGTGCATTCACACTATCACAATTACGACATAGATCACATCACTCTTAAAACACATTACTCTTTCAATATTTATCACCATCACGAAACACCATCACCATCCTACAGAATCATCACAACTCTAATTTGTCCCAGAGGTTTGAGAGCATGAACCTCTGCTCTGATACCATATGTAGTGCCCACACTTTAAGCACACAAATACAACAGTAAAAATACCAGGATATTTTTTTTTTCTATACATTGCTCATTGCAAAATGCCACAAGGACTCCAAGTCAGGAAAAATCAACAACATATACAACACTTTACATAAGTCATCAAATCACATAGACACATGACACCACCATATACATGCTCATACCACAATTTTCCAAATGACTGAGTACTGGAAATGACCCAACCACAAGACAAATGACTCCAGGATTGGCAAACCCACAACACATCATTTCTTTAATTACATCTTATTTACAATTAACATTCTAAGAACATTATTGTGCAAGTATAGTTTTCTCCTTTCTCCATCTACAAAATCTTAAGTTCATTCCATTTTTAATTTACAGTTCGACAAATTTACGTTGGCTTACTTTATGCATCACGAAAATTTCCATAACTTACTGGCTTATTTGGCACAATTCAAATCACATATACAGTACTTAATTATCTTGTTCTTATGTTAAGAATGTGCTTCTCAAATGTTTATTTAATGTTTAAAATTTACCCTTGTTACACAAGTGAATCTAATGTGATGTCAAGGTGAAATCTTGGGATTAAGGAAGACATAGATTTGAGATAGCTTTTTCCCCAAGAACATCCATCGATCACGGAATAGTTTATTTCACTACCATAGTTGTTAAAGTTCAATAACTTATGAACTTCCATTTATATTTATATATCTTTTGTTTTCTCGAATTTTGGTCACACCAAGGCAATTTATATTCTTTGCGACGCATGAAAATTTTTAATTAAGTTATAAGGACTCCAAGAGTGACCTTAATCCTAATCTCCAATCTCGTTTTCATCTTATATGACATGCTCTTACATCACACTATGGTCACGTTCTTAACGTCTTCTCAAAACAAGAGAGTTATGAAAGCACTTGTCTGGCATCTTAAGGAAGTACGTGGCTAGGAGCATTATAAACTAAACATGAACACAAGTGATCTATGTTCATGAAGATCCCATATCTTTGCATTGCACGATTCCACATAAGAAATATTATTTATTCTTTAATGCCATAAAATGACATAACAAGGGATTATGGGACAAGATTTCAGTTTCTAATATTCTCTAGAATCAACATCTTTCAAATTAATTTCATATGCAAGGAGTTAGGTTATAGTTTTCTAACCACAAGTTAACATCCAAGTCAACTAGGGTTTAGTTTAATTCCAATTTCCACTTAAGGCTTTACACTCTCTTATAGATTAGATTAAGGTTTCAAACATATTCACCCTATAAACCCTCCGTAAGAGATCAAAGCACTCTATTGTCACTAGCCAAAGATAACACCTATAGCTAAGAGGATCTATTTACTAGAAATTTTTTTGAGTGATCGAACCACTATTTTACTAGCTCCCTGATGTTATCTGGATCTCACAAGAAATTCATTCGATGCAGAAGATTTATTTGACTGTATTTCTCCTGTATGTCTGGTTTGTGTCGAAGTCACTAAATGTACCTACTAAGACGATCAACCCATTCAGGGGACCTTATTCACCTAAACTAGGATGTTTCGTCGAGTGTAAAGGTTCGTTTGAGGGTCACAATTTTCTACACTAAGGGGGTCAACATAGGATGGTTAGTTATATACAAATTCTGAAATAAGGTTGAATGTTGTGGTTAGGTTCCTTTATTACATTTTCAAGGTAAGAAACACAACGCCAACTATTAAACACTATTTGCACAGTGAAATCTCACTACAAGGTATAAATATCAATTCCTTTTGACATTTGTATTCCACTTTATTTTGGGATCAAAATAACATCCTTGAAAGAAATACAAATTTCTCAAGCATTTATTAATCTAGCGACTTTTACATACTACCAATTTCAACAATAAGTCTTTCAATATAATACTAAAATAAACAATGAATTACTCAATGCCTTTACGGCATCATTCTTTCAACCTGCAAAAACCACGTGAGCAAGATATCAGTGATAAATCGCTGGCATGACATCCACCCTAATCTAACATAATTATCATTTTTCATTTTCCCATTTACCTATGATAATAATAACAAATTTGAAATCAAAATAGAAAGGTTTAGAGACATGTATTCAATACATTTCATTTTGCTTCTTTTTGTAAACCCATGAGAGAGAAAGAGAAGGGTAGAGAGAGAAAATGCCATTTTGTCAAAAGTTCTAATGCACACAAAAAGTTACATTTAGTGTTTTAAACAGTTATTTACATGTGTCAAAAGTTTTCAGGGTGATTTGGAAACCCTACGAGGGTCTCGCAGCATCCTATTTTTGCATTTTCTCACTAGCTACAAAACATTCAAAATGGGCTCGAAGGCTAGGAAACTGCTATCAAAAATTATCTTTTGATGAGAACACACACCGAAATTAACTTTCTACGTGTCCCCAGATATACCAAGAATTCATAGCAACTGATGGAATTGGAAAAAGACTAACTGTTTACGTTTGGCGGTTAGTTTTCCAAGGCCACTGGTCGTAGTTCACCCAGTTGTAAAATGACAAAAGTTAGCTCGAGGGCCCAGAAAACCGCATCCATAGCTGAATTTTGATGGAGAAGCACACAATGAGACATCTCCTACTATTTACCCTATATGAGGATAATTCATCAGAGTCGATGGGACGAAGAACTAGTAAACCATTTTCAAACGGTGACAATTTTTCTAGAGCGATAAGATGAAATTGGTCTTGTTTGACCTCGTCAAACTACGACCAGAGGCCTACAAAATGGTTTCGCAAAACTATACCGAATATTTATCTTTCCTATACTAAATGTTCCATGCATTTGTTTAGTATAAACGCTAGAGGTTTGTGAAGACGGGACGTGATTTCTCTTTCCAGGTTTCAAATGGCAGTCCAAAACAAAAGCCAACTTTCTAGTTTTAGCAACTTTCTATTGTTGTAAACCAGTGTAACAGGGCTCCTATAAGAGCGTCAAAAGGATGTCATATGTTCATTTCAGATCAAACCAAAGGTCAAGGTGACTCCTCGTATACCAAGGTACACGAATGAAACTTCACATCTCATTTCTAGAGTTACGAAGGGTACTTGGTGAGTCTCCGAAAAATGCAAAATTTAACTATTTAAAACGGGGAGAAGGTCAACTTTATCAATGGGGAGTCAAATTCGTCTGGTCGATAAAAAAATATTGGAGCAATCAAGATGGGTAAGATTTTTCTAAATCATCTCAAAGTGAGGGTGATAGTTCATGGTTTAAAGTAGATGAGTTATAATGACTTCGTGAGTTACAACACGACAATTTATTGTTTTGCAACGAATTAAAGGGACATTTAACTGTATTAAAAATCCTAATAATTTAAAACTCTATTTAGTTGCAAAAGAGAACTAAAACATGAGAATTATGAGAGGTAAGGGAAGAAGAACCATGCCTGGGAATGATGAGCGAAATGGGGATAAGGTGCTCCAAGTGGTTTACATGCGCGATCCGTTGAGACCATCATTGATGTCACATGATGCCACGATAATCACATGCAAACCAAACTATTCGTTGTGCCCCCATGTCTCGTCCCAATCCCTGAGATGGAATTTTCTATGTCAAACAAATCACACGCCTTTTCAACAAGTCCATTTTGCGCATATCCCAATTTAAAACGCTGATTTTTACGTAGCTGAGAGGGTGTTAAAAAAAATTGTTAAGTGTTGCTTTACCACTGCCAAATCCATTTCCTTCAAAGTTTCAAAGGCATTTACAACTAAGCTCATCTATGAATACCCTGAAACCATTGCATTCCATGAGACTGAAATATCTGAGGCATTTTGTCGAACAGTCCAACGCCTTTTAAACAGACCTATTTTTTTATTTTCATTTTTTTGCATATCCTGCTATCATTGCAGTCCAGAGACCACATATCTTTCAGGTATTCTGTCGAATAGTTTTGTTCACAAGATTCCACATCCATTTTTGCATATGTATTTTCCAGGGTGCTTGGAACTAAAACATCAAAAATACCTTCTCCATAATGCTTTGACAGATGTGCATACTCTATTTTAAAGACTTCCATTTTGACAGCGGCTGAGAGGTTGCTGGAAAAAAAGCTGTGGAGTCTGGCTTTACACGTACCACATGCATTTGCTTAGAAGTTTCCAAGGCCTTTTCAACAAACTCATTTTTGTATATCCTGCCATCAAGGCATTCCATGAGCCCGCATCTATTTGAGGCATTCTGTCAAACAATTCACAGGCCTCCTACACATCCGTTTTAAGCACATACATGTCTACCAGGGCATTAGTGACAACTACAACATCTGACAAAACCCTCTCTCTAACATGTTTTGAAATCTTTCCACGTAGGAAAAGGAGCTCGAGTTTAGACGTAGGCTGAGAGGATGCTAGCACAGGCCGCAAAAAGGAAACATGGCACTCCATGGGATGACATTTGGCAATGCATTTCTTTGGAAAGGTAGAAAGCACCCAAAGCACACTGGTTGGGTGAAAAAAGTCACGGACAAGACTGGTTCCAAGCTTCCATGGCAGCGGCTGCTGTCTTTCTTCTACAAAAGATAGAAAAAAATACCATAAGGTGTCTCCTTGCCCTAATCCACCCTAAAATTTCATGGGCCTTCATTTATTTATTTTTAATTCCTTTTAAATTTATTTATCTATTTCTTTTTGTTTGTTTTAATCTAAAAACTTCATAAAACCCCAAAATGAAGTAGAAAAAAAAATAAAATATAACTTAAAGTCAATCCATTACCAGTGATAAAATTTTGACACAAAAGTAACTGATTGAAGTCGGTGATATGAATTATAATAGTATTATAGACATTATTTTAATGATTTTATGTCTAAAATAATGATAATAATTATTAATCCTATTCATGGCGACGACCAGGCAACTCAACGAATCGAGAACCAAATTGTCCTTTAATCAAATAGTTGTCCATGACGCTACGAGGTCCACAGTTTGGGGTGTCGACAATGACCCGAAAGGCAAGAAGGAGAGGGAAGGTGAAAAATCTTCATTGCGACCTGGACAAGGTCAACAATGGTCAACGAAAGCACATGCACACCAGTCTCCCAGGCTTAGCAACAAGGTCGTCATGCCAAGGACTGGGGGAACATCGAACGGGGCATTATAAGTAGTTAAAATGTCTAGCTTGACGATAAATCTGTCCTCACAAAATAATGCACAATTTTTTTTTTAAAAAAGTGATTTTGTGAAAAAAATAAAAATTTCACTAATTTTGCATGGGATTTTAAAAAAAAAAAATTATGTTAGAAGTTAAAATGATTGTCTCAATGAGAAATATGTCCTCCCAAAACATGGTGCAAGAAAAAAACACAAGCCCATACTCCTTTTTTTGTCTATTGCTACTGGACGGTGGCATATTTTATGTTATTGACTGACATCATAATATATGATGTCAGTTGGTAACATATTTTATGCTACCATCCAAAAACATAAATTATTTTGTTTTCTGGTAGCATAAAAATATGCTACCAATGAATAACATATATTTATGTTGTCGACCAGTAGCATAAAACATGCTACAGACCGAAAATATTAAGGTGAATATTGTGAATTTATCTTTCATGGGGATGGTGAATAACCCCTAAAATTAACTTATACCTAGAATTTTTTGGTGAACAAGGCCTACTCCCTTCGTGAAAAATTTACCAATTTCAAATTTTAAAAACTGTAATAGTCATGAATTAACAAATATTTGCCACTAAAGTTTTCCCTAGCAAAGGGGAATATACAACAATAGTGGGTGGATGGGGAGGCTTGGAGAGAAATGAAATCCTCATGATATCACAAGGGTTACATTTCTCAACATTTGACTTGGAAGCTTCTAAATGATGTAGGTCCCAAAAGTTTTAGAAAATGTGACCTTCGCTAGGATCAGAGATAGTATTCCAAGTCATGCTAGAGCCCTTTCTTCGTAGTCAAGATCAGAACAAGTATGGATTTAAGATAGTGGGGAAAGAATGTGGATAGGGATGGATACGTGGGTATGGATAAAGGGGTTTGGACCAAGTTTGTTAACACGTACGTCAAAGCACTAGTGGATGTAGGATCTAGTTTACCATAGTGCCAGAAAACGGTTTTCACCATTGTACTTGCCTAAGGTATGACCGAAGTTGTTTTCACCATTAGACATTATTTTGCTATATTATTTTATTTTATCTTTATCTTTATTTATGTTGTAGGATGTGGAAACTTAGGCATAGAAGCGCTTGAGATGCATGATGTTCATGTGCTCCTCTAGCTCATGCCCATCATGAGTAGCAAGATTATAAGCCCCGAAGCCAAAGTTGGCGATGACGACATAAGGTCCGAGCCAATTGGGTTTGAACTTTGCTTTCTTTTCTCGAACCGCATTAGTGTTATTCTAGTTTTCTTTAAGGACTAGATCACCCACTTCGAATTCATGTGTTTTGATGTAGTTTTTGTAATGTCTGCGAAGGTGATTTTGATAAGCTTTTAGATGGTTTAAAGCTTGGAGGGAATTCTCATCTAACAACTCAAGTTATTATAGGCGGTGTACTCGATATTCCTCATCGTCAATGAGGTTTTATAGAGAAACATAGAGGGAAGGGAGATCGATTTCAATAGCAAAGATTGATTCAGTGCCAAAGATGAGGGATCATAGAGTGGATCTAGTGGGAATGTGGATAGATGTATGATAGGCCTACAAGGAAGGATAGATTTGTGTATTCCAATCATGTCCTGCTTGACTTAAATTTATTCCTAAGATGTGTTTTAGCATTTTATTGGACGCTTCAGATTGTCAATTTTCTTGTGGGCAATATGGGGTTGAAATTTAAGCTTAGTATGTAAATGGTCACAGAGTTCATGGAATTCTTGATTTTTGAATGACTTACCATTTTCCTGAATTATAGCGGATGGACTACAATAGTGGAAAATGATGTGATTAAGGATGAACTTGGATAATTTTTTGTTGGTGACATAACTGAGAAGGATGGCTTTGACCCATTTATTAAAGTATTATGTGGCAGTAATGATAAATTTGTGACCATCATATGAAGCGGGATTTAGTTTTCTTGTGATATCGAGACTCGAGGTAGAAAAGGGTCGTGGAGTAGTAATAGGTTATAAATCTTGGGAGCACACATGAATGAGGTTGGCATATTTATAGAATGGGACACATTTTCAGACATATGAACATACATATATCTCCATGGTATGTGAGTAGTCGCCAATACGCATAAGTTTCTTAGCAAGTACCACACCACTGGTGTGAGCGCCTCAAATCCCATCGTGAACTTCCTTGAGTGCTAATTCAACCTCTTGAGGATTAAGGCATTGTAACAGGGTCTTGTCAAATCCTCTACAGTAGAAAGGATGGTGAATCTAGAATCACATTGGATGAAGTATTTACGATGGTTGCAAAGAAGATTTGGGTGGAAGGGTATGATCATGGAGATAGGTGTATATATCATGATACTATGGGGATTCAAGACCAACAATCTCACATACCATCTCAGATTTGGGTAAGTCATAGGCCGGAACCATTAATTGTTCAACCAAGAAATGAGAATTAGGGGCATCTAAAGGCATGTCTAATAAAAAACTAATGGTTTCCATTGCCTCTGACCTACTCAAACTAAATGTGCTTGAAGAAGATCTTGAAACTGTCTACCGTTCACTTATAAGGAACCAATTTATCATATTTGGTCAAGTATTCATCATTAACCTATTTGATTATGAGCTATGAATCACTAAAGACATTGAGAGTTTTGATGTTACATTAGATGGCCAATCTTAGTCTAGCTATGAGTTCCTCATATTAAAACTATATTGTTGGTGTAAGGAAATGTGAGCCAAAGAATCCTTAGGGATTAGATATCCATGAGCTTATTGTGATAAATATAATTCTTGCTCCTGAGGCATGATTTGTAAAAAAGCCATCAAATTATAATTTTCAGGTGCCTAATTATTCAATGGTGAATATAGATTCATTTATAAACTATGTATTCAGTGGCATTTTGTCCATTAGAAATTGGATATTGATGCTAACTGATCTTGGAAAGTTACCTATTCATTCACTTGCCTTCTCTATTAACATATTCAATGTAACACTGCACTCAAGAGCATTCCTTCATTTAGCTTCACTGCAACTCGGTTAAAGATTCTCTTATGCAATTAACATGAGGCCCGGAGGAAAAGCTCCATTAGTTCCTAAAAGATCACAAATCATCTTATTCAGCATCCATAACTGACACTTCATTGGTTGGTGTAGCAATTCAGAGAAAAAGAGAAACAAAGGAACATTTTCTCATTGTTCCTTTAAAAGTTGATCTCATAAGCTGACCTAGATGTATATCCTTTGCATAATAAATGGCATGTTATCTTTTGTGGTCATCATGCTACGCCAAAGACCTCCACATACATGTTGGGTAGCTGAAATGTAAAGGAGGAGAGGAATTCCCAGAGTGGGAGGCACTAATATTGGAGGATGTAGTAGATATTATTTGAGTTTTTCAAAAGAGGCTTCATGGTGGTGTAAATCAACTTGCACAAATTAATATGTTGTACATTGAATTACATTATTATAATTATCAAATCAGGGAGCATAGACTTGAAATATTGTCGTTGTTATATGCATAGTTATAGTTGATCTAGGAGGTTGGAAAGGAAATAACTATAACATAACAATGTTGAAAGCAAAATAACATTAAAAGCTGAAAATGAAGTATTGCTAAATGTTATTACTGAAAAAAAGTTAGAAATTTAGAGAAAATATTGCTCCTAACGAAATATGTTAGGAATAAAACTTAGCTTAATTTATCATTAGTTGATATTTGAATAAATGTAATAAGTTAAAGTATTTAATTTAAATAATTTAAACTTATGTCAATAAATATTAGTTATCCTTACTTGTTAGTTAACTAAGTGATAGTGTTCTCATTCCTATGTTTATGGGATTATGTTCTATTTTGCATATTTTGTTCTCAGATGATTTCCATGAGAGGAAATAAGGGCAGTTAGGGGAAATATGTTATTTTTGCATATTTTCTTAGATCAGGTGATTTGTTTCCATATATTGTGGATGAGATAGAAGTTGTCCAATATCTATAAATATTGCAGCTCTCTCATTTTTTTGTAATGCTTGATTTTGATATTAATAAAATACACAAGCACCATCTTGTTTCTATGCAAATATTCTATGTCAAATATTATTTTCAAGTATTCATTCTCAAGATTTGGTATCAGAGCAACATTCTGATCCAGGGAAAAGTGTAGGAAGTTTTTAGGGAGACCTAGAGAAAGTTCAGAGCTTCGAGGAGCCATAGATGCCCCCCAGCCATTTCATAGTCCCTACCAAAATTCACACCCCAATTCATGGATTAATTTGCAGTTGAAGAACACCTGGAGTACAATCACAGACCCTTACAGACCTGGATGCAACTTTTTTGCAGAAGGTGACATTTTTTCATTCTCTGGTATTTAAAAAAAACATTACCTGTACCTATAAATTTTCTTAAAAATTGGAATAATTTAAAAAAGTATATACAATATTTTTGTATTGTGGGAACTCAAGATTTTCAAGCTCCCCAAATAACTTCTCCTTCCTCTTCTCCATGTATTGTCTTTTCATATATCTAGCAAGATAATTCTACGTCCCTGTGAGAGGATCTCTATCCAAAGCGACTTCCTGAAGCCTCCAATTAACCTAAAGATTACATTCATATATCAAGATCATTAAAGAGAAGAAGAAGACGTGCCTACAAAAGATTCACCATCGAAAGCTCGAGGGATATAAAAAAAATTGTGTCCCAACAATATACCTGCGTGAAGCCAAAACAAGGAAGAAATAAGTAAGAAAAAAGGTGTCAAAGGTTTATTTTAACACTTAAGCAAAGAAATTTAATTGTGTATTTGTGCCCTAATACGAACCAGTTGATCCATGTAAGATCTAATCTACGTTTCGTTTTAAAAAATCTACTTTTAAAAAAATTCCTTATTTGGATTTTGTGAAAAAATAGAAGGAAAGAATTTTTTTTCCATTATTGGGAAGGGGCCCAAAAAGATATTGAAATCAAAAGTTAAAAAAGTCATAAATTTCAACTGGTACCTTCGATTGAGGTGCTTTTTTTTTTAAAGTGTGTTTGAGAGCTCTACGTATTGGTCTAGATTTTAATAAGCTTTGTCTTGTGAAATTTGCAAAAATTAAATTATTTGTATTTGAAAAGAGGCTTAAGAGTCTAATTTTTTTATTTTTTTCCAAATCGACCAAGAGAGCAATTTTATCTTTACAAATCGGCCATAGAGTCAAATTTGTAATAGGGCCAATGGTGCCAAACATTCATTGTACATGGCTGAAAAAGAGCCCAAAATAAATAAAATAATATTTTTTGGGGGGGATGTGCATGCTTTAAGGGGGGAAACTTGTTCAATTTTTTCTTCTACTGTTTATCATTCTTCACAATGGCCGCAATTATGGCACCAAAATTATGTTTTCCATATTATCAACTTTTGTGTTCTAATAATTATCTAGCATGGAAAACAAAAAATTGTGCTCAACTTGATTTTGAAAATATATGGTCCATTGTTTCTAGTACATTAACAAGATCTACAACAAATGTTACACAACAAGATATATTTGATCGTGAAAATAAAAAATCAAAGTTATTAATCTTGTTTAGTGTTTCAGATGAGGCACAAACTCATATTTGTGAGACCACAACAAAAAAATAATCTTGGGACAAGTTGAAAAGAGTATACGAGTCCAAAAATAAGAACACAATACTTCATCTCTAGAGTTAACTATTGAAATTGAAAATTCAACCAACTGAGAAAGTTGAAATGTTTATTAGAATAGTAGAAAAAAAAATTAGTTCACTTCAAGATTTGGAAGAAGAAGTAACTGACACATCACTCGTGCCTATAATATTGAGATAACTTCCTCCTTATAGGATTTTTTTGACCACATTAAACATAATTGGTCAAACAACAACTTTTGAAGAGTTAGTGAATATGCTACAATAAGAGGAAGCTATTCACTCAAGTACTGAAAATGAAGAGTAGGCACTTGCCTCTAATAAAAAAGGTAAAAAAAGGCTAAGTCTAATAAATAGCCTCAGAAGAAAGGTAATACTCAACAAAGCCAAAATGACCAAAAAAATGTCTTATTTGTGGTCAAAAAGGACATGAGTTAAAAAATTGTTGGTGGAACACATTCTAACAAGAATCATTAAGTGGTAAAAAGATTAATTTCCAACAAACAAAATCTGGCCAACAACAGATTAAACGTGGAAAAAATAATCAAAAGTGGAAGAAGAATCCAACTCAACAAGGAAATGTAGCCAAACAAAAAGATCAATTTGATGATGATGAATTCCTATATTCTACACAGTCAAATGAAGTATCTAATTCTTTAAATCAAACTTGGTATGTTGACTCGGGTGTAACTCAACACATGACAAGAAAGAAAGATTGGTTCTTCATAATGAGTAAAATATCCACCAAAAATCATGTCTCTTTGGGTGATGATACATCTTACAGTGTTGAAGGAAATGGTTCCATTTCACTACCACTTAGGCAACATAATTGTGAAATTACTGATGTTCTTTATTTCCTTGGTTTAACCAAAAAAAAAAGTTATCCGTGAGTCAATTATTAGATCACAATCTCAAAATTAACTTTGATTGTAAAGGCGGTAAAAAGATGTGCCTAATTCGAGATAAGTCATGAAGATTGAAAATTGTTCCAAAAGCTTCAAATGTGGGAAGAATGTTTCAATTAGATTTTGTTCAACGAAATGATTAAGCACTTGTAGCCAAATATACATCATCAGCTCAACTATGGCATCAAAGACTTGGACATGTCATTTTTGGCTATCTTGACACACTTCGTCGATACAATATGGTTAGAGGTTTTCCACTTATAAAAAAGGGTACAATTAAATGTCAACATTATTTGGTAGGAAAACAACATAGAGCACCAGTCAAACATAGTACATTTTAGGCTAAGGAAAAACTTGACTTGGTGCATACCGATCTGAGACCTAGCCACTCTGGGTTTCAATATTTCATGCTCTTTGTTGACAAGTTTTCAAGAAAAATGTGGATATACTATCTTTCTAAAAAATACCAAGATTTTGATACTTTCAAGAAGTTTAAAGCCCTTGTTGAAATAGAGTCTTGTAGGAAAATAAAAACACTCTACTTAGATCAAGGGGGAGAATACACCAGCTATGAGTTCAACATTTTTTTGGAAACACATGGCTTTCGCTATCAAATGGCTCCTCCTCACACACCACAACAAAATCTGTTTTTGAAAGATGAAATCATACTATCATGCATATGGTGCGACGTATGATTGATGATTCAGGTTTATCAAAAACATTTTGGGCTGAAGTAACTAAAACGACAGTCAATTTACTAAATAGAGTGCCCACTGCATCTCTTGATGGATTAACACCTCAGAAATCATGGTTAGGGCATAATCCATCTATTTCACACCTTAGAATACATTGATATGAAATCAAAAAAACTTATCTTCTTACGATATAGTGATGAAGCACTTGGTTACAAACTTATGGATCCAAGAACAAAAAGGGTATACATTAGTTGAGATGTTGAGTTATTTGAGAAGAAAGAAGTATATGCTCCTTCCATACACACACATGATGAAAAAGTCATCCCTAAACTGAAAATAGAGGATGGTAATCACTTTGATAATGACAGTGATGATGGGGAAGATAATTAAATTCAACCTCCCACAGAAACCACTAAAATGATGCCTAAATAGTATACAAGTATGATGAGAGATAAAAAATTTAATAGTGCCCCTGACACATCTACCACTAGAATAAGGACTCGTAGTATGGCTTGAAATGAGGTAAATTTGGCCTTAATGGGTAAAGTTGTTGAAACTACCAACTCGTCCACAGTTTCAGAATCCCTATAGTCTAAACATTGGAAAGATGTTATGAATGCATAATATAAGTCACTTATGAAATATAATACATGGAAACTTACAGTTATTACACCAAGGAAAAATTTGATTGGATGCAGATGGATCTTCAAAATGAAGTAAAAAGAAGACAGAAAAATTGATAAACACAAGGCTAGAATAGTTGTTAAGGGTTATGCTAAAAACTAAGGCATTTATTATGAGGAGAATTTTGCTCCCACAGCTAAGATAAAAAATTTCATGTTAATATTTTCTCTAGCTACACAATTTTGTTTGAAAATATACCAAATGGATGTGAACACTACATTTCTTAATGGTGATTTACAGGAAGAAGTTTACATGACTCAACTAGAAGGTTTTTTCATACCAGGTGAAGAGGAAAATATATGTAAACTCATAAAATCACTATATGGTCTTAAGTAGTCTCCCAGGGCATGGTACATAAAAATCATGAGCATCTCATTCAACATGGATACAACAGGAGTCCATACAATCCTAATCTCTATCTCAAAAATCAAGGGGGGGAGATAGTGATTATTGTAGTATATGTCGATGATCTAGTCATCTGAGGTACATCAGAGGAACTATGGACTATGGCCTAAAATACAAGAGGAGTTTTCAATTCTTCTTGACAAGATATATAGACGCAGATCATGTAGGCTCCATTGATGACATGAAATCCACTTCATGATATATGTATTTTTTTTGGTATCTGGTCCTCTATCACAGGGGAGAGAAGAATTTTTTTCTCTTGATCTTACACTGATGCACAGTATGGTGCAGGAGTTGTTTGCAAAGCGATATGGCTTGTTGCATACTTGTAGGACTGAGAGTACCATAGAAACAACCAACGATACTGTATTGTGACAATGAAGGTGGTCAAATTATTTTGCAAGACATGGTTTCATGAGCTCATACAACACATCAAAGTTAAAATTCATTTCATACGCATGTTTAGCAACACAACATCCAGCTCCAATTTTTTCCTTTTGAAGATCAACATGCATATTTCTTCACCAAGTCACTTGCATGTGATAAGTTTGAGGCATTCCAAGACTCTCTCTTGTTCTCTTAAGACTATGATGAATTAAGGGGAGAATGTTAGAATTATTATTTAATGATCAATTGGTAATAGAATAATTAATATAGTCTATTGTAAGTGAGTTGTTAAATAAACAAGCTCACATAGGAATTTGTTGGAGGTTGTTTAAATTCCTAGAGTTTTTTAGAATAGTGTAGTTTTGTGATCCTACATTATAGGGGTCATATTTGGCATATCCATTTGTACAAATAATCTTATTTTGAATAAGAAAGTAAACGGTTGGGTTTATTATTATTTGCTGCTCATAATTAGCGCCTGTAATAAATATTAAGCATGCCAAGCGTCAGATATCAGTGGCATCTGGGAAATGTTTTCCCCACTTTTCTTTAATCTACATCTCAGTGTCATCAATTAATTGAAAGAGATAGTCTAGTCTCTTTTAAGCATGCCATCTGCCTGATATCAGTTGCACATGGGAAATGTCTTCCCCAGTTTTCTTTAATCCACGTCTCAGTGTCATGAATTAATGGAATGAGACAGTCTGTCTCTCCCTGTTAACATTGCTGCTCATACCTGCACATATATTAAAAAACAGAATAATTCATGATATGATGCAACAGCCAAATTTCATGATATGGGTGGCACACTTATTTCAATGTCTTTGTAAATCAGCTATTTAGCCACAACAAACACAAAGGAGTATTGGTGACTACTAATATCATACTCATGTTAAGAGTTAACTAGTATCCATTTTTGTAAGTTCTATTTTCTGATTGTTTTGAGCTGACAATGCGTGCCTTTTTGTGACTATGCATTCTTTGCTTCTGTTATGTTGTTATTTTTTGTGAGGTAATCTTTTAACAATGATCTTTGCAAGGGTGTCCACGCTAGTTCCTAAGATACCAACACTGATTAAGGCACCTCCATGATATAGGAGGCTTCTAAATCTTTGCAAGGAAATATTATTCACTGAACTGTTAGGAGCTATTTAGTATTTAGCCACAACAAACACAAAGGAGTATTGGTGACTACTAATACCATACTCATGTTAAGAGTTAACTAGTATCCATTTTTGTAAGTTATATTTTCTGATTGTTTTGAGCTGACAATGCGTGCCTTTTGTGACTATGCATTCTTTGCTTCTGTTATGTTGTTATTGTTCGCGAGGTAATCTTTTAACAACGATCTTTGCAAGGGTGTCCATGCTAGTTCCTAAGATGCCAACACTGATCAAGGCACCTCCATGATATAGGAGGCTTCTAAATCTTTGCAAGGAAACATTATTCACTGTACTGTTAGGAGCTTCAATCTAGTTCTCAAAACCTTGTTTACTTGTTGAAAAGTTCTATTTCAATCATCCTTTCTGAGCCCAACATGTTTTTGTTATATAACATAACAAGAAATATACTAAGAAGACAAGAAGATTTCAGGAAAGACCTGTGTCATTGAATGAAACGTAAATACTTCAATGTCTCGGGTCTGGACATCAACCCATCATCAGGAGAGAACAAGTATAAAGCACACTGCAGATCTTTCACAAACCGTAATCCCTATAGAGACAGCCTTAAGAAATATACTGCTACTAATTTTATATCCATTTTTTGTTCACCTATTTGAGTACAATGTTTGGATATAGTTTTATACCTATTATAGCACATTTTCATCTCATTTATTGCTAATTTCAGGACGAGTGTGGTGGACATACTTGCTTTCTAATTAATAATCATAACTTTTCTGGCAAAACAGGATATCCGGAAATCACGTAAGTTTGATGCTGTCCGCTCCTCAGTGTCTTGGAAGTTTTTAATTTCCTTTTTAACTAGATAGTAACATTATTTTTTTCCCCATGGAGTGTGAATCAATCTCTCTATTGCAAATATTTTTTCAAGTGTAGGAACAAGTTGCACTCTGCATTTTTTATGTAATATGCATTTAAAAATGGTGCGACTATTTGAGTTTTTAGTTCTATTTGCATAAGGATGTGTTTCACATGTTTTAGTTGGCTTAAGGATGGATACATTTTATAACGTTCAGATTTTAATGCTTTCAATCAAATTAGATTACTACTGAAATGGGTGCTTGCTAAGAATTATTATGCATAATTTATTAGTTCATCAGTCTCGCCAATTACCATTTTTCAGAGGTCAAGTACTTCTGTTGTGCACTTGGTACAAGATAGTTGGATCTGAGGTAGGAGAAAAGAACATTAAATGTTTGGAAATCTATCGAAATAACCTTATAAACAGAAAACAGTTCACATCATTTTGGTTGATAAATGTTGAGCAAACGCTATAAAAATAAAGTTCTATCAAGCTGGGCAAAATTGTATCCTAAAATGGAGGTTCATAGTGAAAACTTTTGTGGAATTCTATTCAGCGCCCCCAAAGAAGAACTAAGAAATTAGATGGATGAAAAAGACAAGTAGGATCCACCTAAAAACACTTGTGAGTCCATGATTCTTGATGGTTCTTGACATCCTCCTTTGCCGCCTTTCCTTCCATGGAAGTAAAAAACGAACAACTAATTAGGTGGATGAGAACTATAAGTGAGGACCCACTCTAGTTTAAACTCGAAGTATGTGGTTCTAGATCTCTGGGAATTTCTTTGGATTGTGTGCATGATTTTGGTTGTATTAAATTATTGCACTATGGTGGATGTCCTATTTTCCCAAGAACTGGATATACTATTGTGATCAGTTTGTTTGTTCCTGATATTAGAAATTAGTTTTGAGATCTTACCCTTCACTGTGTGCCCTAGACGAGTGTTTCCTAACAGTGACCAAGATAGTTTTGGCATTCTTGGGATCAGTTGAGAAATCATGCAGTTATGCATAATCTTGCATTCCTCATATTGATCCATTTTCCATCATTTTAGCCCTCGATTCATGTTGGTATGGTGGTGGTATGAGAGAGAGAGAGAGCAAATATGAACACTGAGCATTATCTTGTATTGATCCTGTTTCCATCATTTTAGCCTTGAGTCATGTTGGTCATGATAGCGGCACGAGAGAGAGAGCTAAATAGAGACACTGAGAGAAAATCCATAGTTATGTATCCTGATTGTTGGGGTGAAACACAACGTTTCAACAGATATTTAGTAACATAGAACTGAATGACAATATTCCATATAGGGAAGTTATAATCACATTAGAGAAAAATATGGTTGAGAATCTTGGTAATGGTAAGGTGATGTGTTTCATCTAAAAGAAAGATCATGATATGGATTTGGTCTATTATTTTTGTAAGATTTGGATGCTTACTTGATATGACTGGCTCAGCTCAACTAGAGCTTTAAGAAAAAGACACAAAGTGTGGTGTGCAACGAAAAAACGTGTGGCGTTGGGTATCAATGAAAAACTAGACATAGTCTAAAAATCAAGGCAGCCACAGAGGAACAATACCCTAACCATGGGTGGACTTAGGGGACTTGTAAATTTGACTGATAAACAGAAGAGGTGACTGTACAATGACGTCTCTTTGCATTAGATTGATTGAGGGAAAATGGGACAAGAAAACATAGATTACAGGATCTGGTTTCTCAATTTAGTGATCTACAGGGGGGGAACATTGTAACTACATCATATGGCGTAATCCTTGATGAAATCAAGAGGATGGAAGCACAGTATTAACTCCCAAATGAACTTAGATAGGTATCTCTATATGGCTTCAGGTAAAAAAGTAGTTCATTTGGACATACTACTAATATTATGTTTAGATTTTGTTCACAAATTAACACCATGGTTTATTGGTGTTGTTTGAATTTTATTTCCTGGTTGTGTGGAATCTTAAGGACAAGGGTTTCTAGTTTAAGGATGAGATCCTCAATGAAAATTCATGGTTAGACACAGTTACAGGTGACAAGAGATGTTGAGTACATATGGATGAAAAGAAGTTGATTCACCTACTTCACAAGAAGTCCAAACTTCTGTGATGTAGAAGTATTCTTTGATAAGAAGGGAATCATTTTATATTCTCTTTCATCTAGTTTTATTTCTCACTGACATATTAGATTTTGAGCCTGGTGTTAGAGGTAGTTCAGGGGATTTCGTGCCCAGTGGGAGTAAGCCATGGATGTTGGCATTGCAGGATTAGATACATGATGCACATGCAGAGTGAGAGGATATTGCAACTATTCAGAGTGGTAGAGGCACTAGTTGGTTTTGAAGGAAAGTCACGGATTTATAGGTATATTGAGTTTATTGATTTGTGATGTCACTTCTAGTTTATTTTGTGGTGCGTGGATATCCCTATGGGATTACAGTTGATGGTTAGATTTGGATGGGTTTTAGATGATAGAGTATTTTTCAGAGTTTTAAGGGTTAAAAGAGAAAATCTACTAGTTACAGAGATCTATGTCGGTTAGGATTAACCGTGGTCGGTCATCTGGTAACCGTGGTTGGTCAAGAGTTGACCGTGGTCAGTTAGGGGAAACCATGTCGGTTTGGTTATAGGTTTGATAGCAGTGGTTATTTACCATTTTAAGATGGTGCACTTGTCTTGCTTTCATCTTGGTTAGTTTGTGTAGTATGTTGATGACATGTATATTTATATTTACACTTGGTATTAGTGGCATGGTTTAGCATGGATGTTTTCTATTGACATTGATGAGCACAGGATTCATATTCAGATTTGGAGTTACTCGGTGGAAGACTTGGAGCTTCTAGAGAGTTGGTGATATGGATGGATGTACATAGTAAGTTTGTACATGTGGATAGATTCAGTTTTATGAATCTATGATAATGCAGATGTCTAATTTACACATGAATTCCTTGAGCATGAGCAAGGGGATGTTTGTATTTCCTCTTGGTTACTATGTTACTCCTTGAGAGATGTTATCTACAGATGATTGTCTTGGACATGCTAGTTATTTATGCAGGATTGGATTTTCAGATTTCAGTGTTTGGATTCTTTGAGTTATGCAGGTTTGTGAATTGATCAACCACTTTTACAGGTAGAAATAATTTGGGTTGTCTTTACCCAAGATCTTGTTTTACTTTCGCATATTCCATTTTGACTTGTCTTGGTCAGTTGCATGGAGACATGGATAGATGGATGGAGAACATGGTTGATTTTACAGGTATGGCTACGGATGCAATTGAGGCTCAAAACTTTAGTTTTAGTGGGATCTCTTATTGGTGTGTTAGTCATGTTGGCTTGGCTGCATGAGAGGCTTGGTGTTATGATTCAGTGGGAGCATGAGGCTTTGTTTTATGGATCTGTTGTAGCTTCCTGCATGTTTGTTAAGTCATGGTTTTATCTTCTTGGTTTGAGAAGATGGTTTGATCTTCCTAGTTTTAATTTTTGAGAGAATTGTTGAAGAAAAGAATAGATGGTCTTCACGGTGTGTAGAGGATGGTGATGTACAGGTATAGGTACAGAGGTTCAGAAATTTATCTCTAAGTGGGAGATTGTTAGGTTGTGGAGCTAGATTGCTTCACATTTAGCATGAAATGGAAAGTGACTGGTATTACAACAACTGTCATCATTCAAGGGGGAATCAGAACGGTCACCCAAAACTGTCATTGGTTAGATAGGACAGACGTCAGTCAGAGAAAGTGGAAACCATGACCCATCATCATTTTGACAGGACAAACATCAGTCAAAACAAGTGGTAACCAGCCGCGGTTAAGGCTAACCGGTGTCGGTTACCTGTGCGATGTGTTTTATTTTTAAGTCACGGGCTTTAAATATAGATTTTATTTTAAAGAAAATCTATTGGATGTAATTGCATAGCTAAGGTGCCCTAAGTTTATATATTTATATATCAACATGAAAGCTATGGTTTAGTAGCGAGATGAAGAAAAAGGGAAGGATCAGATTAGCTCCTTGGATTCTCCAAGATTGAGAGGATGAAGACGAAGAAGAAGAAGAAGAAGAGGAAAAAGGAACAGGTTACATGAAGACAGAGACTCTATGGAGAGGATTTGGACAGAAGGAAATAACAGGATATAGTATTTCCTTTGTATATTTATTGTCTCATTGGAATGGCTTGCATAGTATGCAAAGCACATATCGTTTCATCTTGTATATCCACATGTTGGTGAGGTCTTGTATTATAGATCTATGTAGATTCTAGTCTTGTATTGTAGATCCATGAGATCATATTTTATTGTTGATCCTTTTAGATCTAGATATTGTAGAGGAGGTCATCTTCATGTTTGCATAGGTTATGCAGTGATGGAGAGACAAACTTACTTCTTGGTGCACAGTCTTAGTTGCACATCTGGTAGACCCATGTGAGAGGTATTGTTTACAGATCCAAAGAGAACTTGGTCATAGTTCAGAGATGCACTAGTTCCTGGTTATGTGAGTTCTACTAGTGGTGGTGTGGGGGCATGGTTTAGTGTACTCAGGAAAATTTGGTTGAAGATCTGGGAGGAGGAGATACTCTTGTAGAGATACATGTACTCTTGTGTAGAAGAGTTAGTTTGTAATCTCTTGTTATATTATATATATATATATATATATATATGAGATATCTATCTTTGGTGGACGTAGCCCACATTTGGGTGAACCACGGTACATGCTTGTTATGTGTGTGTACTTTTGTGTGATCTGGATTATTCTAGTTTATACTTCCACTGCTGTATATTTTGTGGGAAAATTGTTTGGATCATGTGTGCATGATTGTGGTTGTTATTAAATCATAGCACTATTCCGCTATCCCCCCTATTTCCCACAGTAATGGTGATATTCAAAAATGTACTTAGGAAATACATAGACATGGCTATTGTGGTCTTATTAAAATACAAAATATGATTTGTTATAAAATTAATTAATATATCTCATCATACTCCTAAGATTTAATCATTGAATGTCCTCATTCAAGAGCTTCATATCTTCTCTGCTGGAAACTTCATTCTTGCATGAAATCTATGGGTGTTCCTGTTCCTTCCTCTTTTTAGAAGAAATATCCATAATTCCTCCTTAATATTTCCTAGACTCTTTCTTGCACCCTTTGGTTTATTGGTAAATTTCCTATCCAAGGTGCAATTGGGAAATGAAACATTGGAGGATGATAAGCTATATGAAACTAATCATCCTCACATTCATTTACTATTTCAATATATTTTTTCACCCTACATAAAGTGGGAAGTAAATTTAGATATGAGTACACTTATTTCCTTTAGAGTCCAAGTGACAACTCTACCCATCTGGCTCTGCATTCCATCATAACCTGAAATTAATTTTATTTGATCATGTTTCTAAATTCTTTGTGGGCTTCCATTCTCATTCTCAGCACTTTGTTTTTTATTGCATCCACTTCAATATAGTTGTCATATTCTTCTGTAATTTATTCTAATGTTGTTGCCTCAAATCAAATATATAGTGGTGTAACTTTCTCCAAATGTCTATATGCCTCCATTTGATTAGCTCTTTCCATTTCATTTGAAATATAAGAACATAATTCCTTAAGTTGTACATCCCCAATATACATAATTCGGATCCAATCTATGTTGTATGGAAGGGCATAATTATGAAAATATAGCTCACATAATAAATTATGCAGTTCATCTATACTATGTGGATATAGAGTAAAAAATTTATTATCTGATATAATGTCATATATCATATCAGAATTTATACAAGTAAATTTGTGATAAATCATCTTTTCTATTAGGTATATGGCAAAGACATTTGATGGCGGTCTGTAATTCAACATGTCAAATGTTACCTTCATTTTTTCCTCTTGTTTCTATTTCAGCATTTTAATCTTCTTATATTTGTCTTCCATTTCTTCCTTATGCTTAGAGATAAGGTCTTCCTTATCCTTTTCCCATTTCTTCTCGAGCATGTTAGTGTAAGTGTCCCTTTGTAGCAATAGATGTTTAATATTGGGCCTTATAGTTTTTGTTCCCATCTTGCTGCAAGATATTTTTTCAATTTCTTTTATGATTTCATGAATATAATTTGGGGATGCATTGGTTGTACACTTACTTCTTGTAGAATGTCATTTTTTATAGTTCAACAACTTTCTCAATGACTTGTTCATTGACATCATCTGCGATCATTTTCTCTTATTCATTTCCTCCTTCCACTTCCTCATTTATATTGAGGTTAACCATTTAACAATGTTACACATATCTAAAATTAGATAAAGCATATAAGCAATGAATACAGAAATAAACTAGAAGATAAAATAAACAAGAGAAAGATAACACTAGATTTAACGTGGTTCACGTAGTGTGGGATATATCTACTAAGAAATGACCAATATTATTATTCAGTTCTTTAAAGAGGAAATACAATGAAGTTCTGCTATCTTCCAACACCTCACAACATGTTCTATGATTTTACCTCACTCAATTACTCTTTCTTGCTCACCAAGAAAGCTAACATGTAAGTAAAACAATTTATATTTTCTTCTCCCATACTCTCATACAATGAATAAATGCAAATATATCTATTCTGGGTAGCTAAATATGATTTTAAAATCAAGAAATCATCTTTAAAGAAAAATATTTAATCTAATTCTCAACCAAAAAATAAAGCACCGTCGTATAGGTGACCGATGTCGATCACTACTTGACCGATTTCAGTCACTGCTTGACCAATACCGGTCACTCATTTACTGATGTCGATTACTATCTAACTGATGCTGGTTACATCCTAACCGATGTTGGTCGTTGTCAAAACTAACAACATGTAAAAGCAAGCTTTCTGTGAAGCATTTAAGCTCCACACTCAACAATATCCCACTTGGAGATCAATTGTTGCACTTTACTATACATCACCATACTTGGTTCCTTTTCCTTAGCCCATTTCTTCCTCTTCAAGTCACAAAACTCGAAGACCAATAGAAGTGGAGTGAAGCTCCAACTTCTCCTTTACCAATGGCTTCATTATTATATCCGCAAGGTTCTCATCCGTATGGATTTTCTCTAACTTCAACTGCCCATCCTCTAACACCTCTCGTATGAAGTGATGCCTCAACTGAATGTGTTTCATTCTTGAATGAAATGATGATTTTTTTACCAGGTGGATCATGCTCTGACTATCACTGTATAATCTACAATCATTTTTCTTCTTTCCCAACTCTTTCATAAACCTACTCATCCATATCATCTCCTCACTAGCTTTTGTAGCTGCAACATACTCTTTCTCTGCAGTAGACAAAGCCATAACCTTCTACAATCTCGAAATCTAGCTAACTATCATTCCACCTACCATGAAAACATATCTAGTGGTGCTCCTCTTGCTATCCAAATGTCCATCCATATCCAAATCAACATAGCCACGTAAATAAGTATCTGATCCTCTATAGAATAACTGCATGCCAGATGTCCCTCTCAAATACCTAATAATCCAATGGATTTATTTACAATGTTCGTTACCTAGATTAGCCATAAACCTACTCACAACTACCACTACCTGTGCAATGTCTTGTCTAGTAAAAACCATGGCATACATAAGACTTCCTACTACTAAAGCATAGGGAACACATGCTATGTACTCAACATCCTCTTGTGATGAAGGACACTAATCTTTTCTCAATTTTAAGTGTCCAACCATAGGTGTACTAACAAGTTTTGAATTCTACATGTTTAACCTTTTCAACACCTTATTGATATAAGCCTCCTGAGATAAATAAAACTTATTTTTTTCATGTATCAGTGAATTTGCATGCCAAGGATTTTCTTTACAGCTCCCAAATCCTTCATTGCAAATGTGTGAGCTAGAATTTCTTTAAGTTAACTAATGTCCTGCATACTAGATCATGTAATCAACATATCATCCACATATAGTAACAAAATAACATAGCTCCCATTTTCAAGCTTCTTAAAATAAACACAATGGTCATACTCACATCTCATACAACCATTCTCATGCATAAAAATATCAAATCTCAAATACCATTGCCTTGGATCTTTCTTGAGCCCATATAGGCTCTTTTTCAATTTACACACAAGTTTCTCCTTACCCTTGACTTCTTAACCAAATGGTTGCTACATATAGATATCTTCCTCCAAATCACCATGAAGAAAATACGTCTTAACATCAAGTTGTTCTATATGAAAATATTTTGTTGCAACCAAACTTAGAACAATAAGAACATAAGTCATCTTAACTACAAAAGAAAAAATCTCACCAAAGTCAATACTTTCTTTCTATGAAAATCACTTTACTAAAAGCCTCACCTTGTATCTTTTCAGTCCACCCTCTTCTTGCTTGATTTTGTAAAGGCATTTATTCTGTAGTGCTTTCTTATCTACTAGAAAATTGACCAAATCCTATGTTTGTTTTGTTTCTAAGGAGTCCATATCCTCATTCATGCCATGCACCATTTCTCACTGGTATCTACCTGCATTTATTCTTCAAATCTTTCTAGTTCACCACTATCAATTAATAATAAATAAGAAAAGGAAGGTGAAAATATCTCTGGAGGTGTATTTACTCTTTGTGACTTCTCACTTAGATATGGGGTGTCTGAGGCTCATTTTGTGTTTGTTGCATGTTCATGTCAATCTATTTCAGTGACGGACTCCAATCTCATGATACTGACCATGGTTCATCTATCTTCTAACTGACTGCAGTTGCCTCATTGCCATCGGTTCAAGGAGTACCAATGTTGGTTACAATAACTATTTGTTCTAAAACCAATTTTTTCTATCGATGCCAGTTATCCTAACCGATATAGGTTTCTGTAAAACCGATGTCAGTGTTTGTGGATGTCTTTTTCAGATCTAAAAATTGATTTTCCTCCAAAATCTTATCAACATGTTCATGTTTAGGCACTAAAACTTGATCCCTATATATTCTCTTTTCATTCCAATCAACGTCATGACTCCTAACAATCTTAGAATCTTCTAAATCACAAAAACGATATCCGAAATCACTAGAGCCATAACCAATGAAAGTACATCTCTTATAATTAGCATCCAACTTCTTCCTATTTTCCCTATCAACATGCACAAAATTTTCTGAAAAAAAAGCTCTAAGAAAAGAATAATCTACCTCTTTTCCAGACCAAGCCTCTTCTTGTATTCCACCATCTAGTGTTGTTGAAGGCCCGCTATTGATCAAGTATACTTCCGTATCCAGTGCTTCTGCCCAAAACTTCAAAGGCAAACTAACATGTATCATCATGCTTCTAGCACGTTCCATATTTTTCTGTTCATTCTCTCTATAACTCCATTCTCTTGTGGAGTTCTAGGAACCGTTATTTCTCTTTGTATTCCATTATCTAAACAATAATCTGTAAAAACCTTGCTACAGTACTCACCACCATTGTCAGATCTAAGGAAATTTAATTTTAAGTTTGTTTCATTTTCCATAAGGGATTTCCACTTTTTAAAAGTCTCAAAACATTAGATTTATGCTTAATACAATAAATACATACCTTCCTTGTGGCATCATCAATGAAAGTCACATAGTATTGGGATCATCCAATAGAAGCTACTTTTGTTGTTCCCCACTCATTTGAGTGTACAAGCTCCAATTTTTGTTCCTTCTTTGCTAACCCAACCTTAAGAAATATCACTCTTCTTTTCTTTCCAAATATGCAATGCTCACAAAATTCAAGATCTTATTGTTTCAAATTTGATAACTTACCATTAGCCTTTAAGATCTGCATTCCTTTTTCACTCATATGGCCTAGCCGATTATGCCACATGGTTGCATCTGAATCTATAGTAGATAACACGAAAAAGGAATTAGTAACACAGGTAGACAAATATAAAGTTCTCACCTTCTTACCTCTTACCACAACTAGAGATCTCTTGGTAACCTTCCAAGAATTGGATGTGAATGTAACCATGCATCCAGATTCACCTAGTTTCCCTATAGATATTAGATTTCTCTTGAGGCTTGGCACATGTCTCACATCTTTCAATACCCATGGATTTTCCATTATGTAGCTTTAGATGAACATCACCTTTACTAGTAATATTGTACAGATCATCATCTCCTAGTAAACTTGTCCAAAATCACCCTAAACATAATTTCTAAAATAACCCTTATTAGGGGTAGCATGGAAAGAAGCTCCAGAATCTAAAACCCAAGATTCTAATTTATTATTCAAGGAGAGAATAAGGGCATATTTATTTACCTCACTTGCAATGTTTACCTCTTTAATTTTTTCTTTACCTTTCTCTAATGTATTCTATTTGTTTTCTATAGACCAACACTCCTTTATGTGTCCTCTCTTTCCACAATTCCAACAAAGTAAATCTCTATACCTAGATCTAGATCTACCATGTCTTGGATTTGATCTCCCATTCTTCTGTCTCTTTGATGATTTGTCCTTAGATCTTCCCCTACTTTCTACATTCAAATATTTTCCAGATGATGCTTCTCCTGAGATTTTACTATGTATTTCCTCATTAAGCTTTTCCAGATGAAGTAGATGTTGTATTAATAACAACAATTACCAAGTTATCCCAACTATATGGCAAAAAGAATAGCATAAAAGTGTTTCCACTTCATCATCAAACAAATTTTCTACTAATTTTAATTAATTTATAATAGACTGGAAATCATTCAAATGATTAGATACATATCTACCTTCTTGCATCTTAGAATTAAACAATTTTTTCATCAAATAAACCTTATTCGAAGCACTAGGAGTTTCATAAAAAATTTCTAAAGATTTCATCAACTCTACCATGGTTTTTGTATTTATAAAATTTGAAGCCACTGATGCTTCTAGGCTCAATCTTATAGATCCTAGAGCCTTTCTATCAAGAACCTTCCATTATTCATTAGTCATCCTGATCGGATTTGCATGTTCATTAAACGATAGGTATAGATCCTTTTGATATAAATAATCCTCCACCTGCATCTTCCATAGTTGATAATTACAACCGTCAAATTTATTATTTACTATCTTCTACCATTGCTATGCTCCCACTCAATCAGAAAACCATCTGTGAGTAAATCCTATCAACACAAAAAACCTCCAAAAAAATATCTGATACCAGTTGTTGGGGTTAACCATATAACATTGTTGTACAGATCTAAAATAAGATAAAGCATACAAGCAATGAATGTGGAAATAAACTAGAAGATAAAATAAACAAGAGAAAGATAACATTGGATTTAACATGGTTCACCCAGTGTGGGCTACGTCCACCAAGAAATGGCCAATATTATTATTCAGTGCTTTACAGATGAAACACAATGAAGATCTGCTATCTTCCAACACCTCACAGGATGTTCTATACTTTTCCCTCACTCAGCTACTCTTTCTTGTTCACCAAGAAAACTAACATGCAAAATAATTTCTATTTTCTTCTTCCATAACCTCGTACAATGCATCCATGCATATATATCTATTCTGGGTAACTAACTATGCTTTTACAATCAAGAAATCATCTTTAAAGAAAAATATTTATTCTAGTTATAGACCAAACAATAAAGCACAGGTGACCGATGTTGATCACTTCCTGATTGATTCCAGTCACTCCTTGACTAATGTTGGTTACTGTATGAATGATGCTGGTTACATCCTGACCGATGCCAATCACTGTCAAAACCTAAAACATGTAAAAGCAAGCTTTTTACGAAGAAATAAAGTTCCCTACTAAACAATCTACTTGTCTCACTTCATGAATCTCTACTTCATGAACTGTTACCTCATTCTGATTTAGTTATTCTTGTCCTTCCATTGGTTGATCATTATATTTTGGTTCTTGAGTTATTGTGGGAGAACTATCTCTATACTCTTTTTCAAATGGTTTAGGCTCAAAATTTTCTTTTATGGCTTGAAAATCACTATCTAATGAGATGTGTTGAGATTGTCTAGAACTGGAGAGTTTTGTTAGGTTTTGGAGCCTATTTTCATGCAAGAAAGTGTTGTAGACTGTACACTAAGAGTATTGTACACTTTCCATAGTTGTCTCACCAGGGTTCAGGGTTGGGTTGGGCCCCGAGCAGGAGTTTGGGGGTGGAAGCCCCCAGTAGCTGGGATTCGGGGGCGTAGTCCTCCGAGAATTTTTTTTTGTCTTAAAACATGCCCGATATACTGGGAAACATTTTTTTCTCATATGGGCAGGATTTTGACCCATAGGTTTATGGGACAGTTTTGGCCCATGGTTTTTGATACCTATGGTTTTATGCATATGGTAGATAATGTTACATTGCAGATGTGTTTTAAATTCGGGTGTGAATTCTGTAGAGTTTGTTGAGCATAGATCCAAATAGATCTGGGTATTGTATTGAGAGAGCGGTGGCTTGTAATAAAATCTGAGCAAGCAATTCTTGGTGGATGTAGACCAAATTGGGTGAACCACGCTAAATATTATCTCTGTGTTGTGTTATTTTATTTTGTACTTTTATTTAAGATCTATAATATTTTCTGCATATTAGTTTCTACTGTTGTGATTTTGTGAGGGATTATTCTGCATATTTTATCCCTTATTTCCTAACAATTGGTATCAGAGCCTGGTTTGGTTTTCTCAAGTGTTGAATAGCAAGGAAAGTTTTATCTTGAGTGGGAGCTATGATATATGATGGAATATCAAGGGTTGATAAATTCAATGGGAAAAATTTCAGTCTTTGGAAGATGTAGATGGAAGATTTCCTTTATCAGAAGGATCTTTATATTCTGTTGTCTGAGAAGGTGAACAAACCATCGAGCATGATAGATGTAGAATGAGATTTGCTAGATAGGAAGGCACTTGGGAAAATCTAGTTGTGTCTTGCATCTTCAGTATTATTTAATGTTCCAAAGGAAAATACTACAAAATAACTAATGGATGCATTAGGGAAGTTGTATGAAAAACTCTCTACCTCTAATAATATATTTTTAATGAAAATTTATTTAATATGAAGATGTCTAAGAATGGTTCAGTAGAAGATAATTTAAATGATTTTAATACAGTTGTAAATATGTTAGCTTCGGTTACAATAGAATTTGATGAAGAAGTTAGGGATTTATTAGTTATGTGCTTTTTACCTAAGAGTTGGAATATCCTCATAATGGTGGTAAGTAATTCGGTTCCAGCTAATCCAAAGTTGATGTTTGAGGATGTTGTAGGGGTGATTCTAATCGAGGAAATGCAAAGAAAAATATCTGGGGAATATTTAACTTCAGGGAATGCTTTGACAGTGGAAACTAGAGGGAGACAAAATAATAGAGGAAGTCGTGGAAAATCAAAGGATCAGGCAAGGTCAAAATCCAAAAGCAAGATAGTATGCTAACATTGTGGAAAGTCTAGGCATGCAAAGAAGGACCTTTGGGAACTTCGAGACAAGAAGAAACAACCTGAAGAAAACAAGGAGGAAAATGTGGCAATGGGTAATATATGTTAGGATGCTTTGATTCTTTCTTTGCACAATATTACTAAATCTTGGGTTTTAGATTTAGGGGATTCTTTCCATGTTACTCCACATAGGAATTATTTTGTTGATTATGTTTAAGGAGATTTTGGGCATGTTTTTCTTTGTGATGATGAGCCTTGTAGCATAGTTGGAAAAGGTTCTATTCAGATTAAGATGCAGATTGGGAATACTTGCCTATTAAAGGATGTCAGACATGTGCCTACATTAAGATGAAATTTGATATCGGCAGGGAAGTTGGGAAGTGATGGTTATACTGTGATATTTACATAAGAATCTTGGAAGGTTACCAAGGGTGCTCTTGTGGTGGCAAGAGGTAAGAAGGTTAGAACCTTGTAGTTAACCACTTATAGCACTAATGTTTGTAATCATGTGGATTCAGAAGTAGATACAACATTGTGGCACTATAGGCTTGGTCATATGAGCCATAAGGGAATGGAGATCATAAAGAAGTATTTTCCTAGATATACAGAAATAGGTTTGGAGTTCTGTGAGGACTGCATATATGGGAAATAGAAGCGAGTAAGGTTTCTCAAGGTTGGACCTATAAAGAAAGAGAGTAAGTTAGAGCTAGTGCATTATGATGTATGGGGGCCGAATCAGGTATTATCTCTTGGGATTTCAAGTTATTATGTTAATTTTATTGATGATTCAACAAGGAAAGTTTGGGTTTATTGTATTAGAAACAAATCTGATGTATATGACGATTTTGCTAAATGGAAAGCATTGGTAGAGAATTAAATAGGTCTTAAGCTAAAATGTCTCAAGTCAAATAATGGAGGGGAGTATTGTAGCATTGAATTTGATGATTATTATTCTAATAATGGAATTTGTAGGTAAAATATGGTTCCAAGAACTCTGTAGTAGAATGAGGTGTTAGAAAGGATGAACAAAATAATAATGGAACGTGATAGGTGATGAGGCCAAAATATGTCTGATTAATGTATAATATATGATCTCATCTTACTCTCCTTTTGATTAAGTTTGATTGCATTGTGTGACTTTTAGTTGATGTGATATGAGTTAGGATGTAATTGTCTATCTTTTGGTTTATTATGATTCTAATGTTAAAAGATCTAGAATTCTTGACAAGTGTGTTTGAATTTAGTTTTGTAATAAAGCAGGTCTAATCAGTCAAGGAAATGAAGTAGGAAGTGTTCAGTATGTTTTCAGCAACATTTGTTCCCACAGAAGTTCTGGAACTTCCAAGCTAGTTCCGAAACTCCTTCACACAGTCATCATTTAGTTCCAGAACTTTCAGACTTAGTTCTGAAACTCTAGTATTTAGTTCTGGAATTTTCAGACTTAGTTCCGGAACTCCTGGGGATGGCTCTAGAACTCTCATAGTTTTGATCATTAACAATTTCCTGTGGTTATGGAACTTCTCTGAAGTTCTGGAACTGATGGGAGTTATCTATTTTAAACCACATCCGGAGATTTTCATCTACGACCCTTTCAATCAGGAAAGGATGAGAATATTTCTGAACGAAGATCCAGGGAGAGTTATCCTATAGCTATCTGATCAACTGCAATCTGACTCAGCATCTATTCTAGGCATGATTCAATTTCATCAGAATCATTGAGAAAACTGTGATTGTAAAATTTATATAAAATCATACCTGTAGTAGATAATAATAATAGAAGAAATAGAATATGATATGAGATCGATATAGAACAGAGAAGAGAAATAGACTAAGTACTCAGATCTAGTATGTTTGTAATACCAAATTTTTTATCAATAAAATAACCATTCTTATTTGAGAGAATTATGAGTTGTTAAATCCTGATTCAAGGAGGAGCAAGGGCCCACTCCCCCAAGGACCAGGATATTCATTTATTTGGTATTTATATTTCTTTAGCAAATAGGTTAGATCTGTTAATTCTGTATTGTTTTAATTCTTTCAGTTAAACTCTGTTGTATACATGTTCCTATAGGTATTTAGATAGAGTCTTATATTTATTGAAATTATTTTCAAGCATTCTAAATTGGGTGTGTTTATTTCCAAAAGAAAGTGTGTTTACTTCCAAAAGTAAGTGTGTTTATTTTCCAACAACAAGTGTGTTTCCATTCTGCAGAGTGTGTTTCCTTTCAGCAAAGATTTTAGTGTGTTTACTTTCATTAAGTTTTCATAGGCTTTACTAAGAAGTCCTTAAGACATTGAAGAGATCCCCCAAAAAATACAAAATAACTACCATCAACTACTCGATCGGTTAAATTACTCATAGATTTAGACACACCCCTGGTTTGATATGACATCAACAAGAAGTTGATTAAATGAAGGGAATGATGACACCCATCACTAGGAGCATGAGGTTACATGCAAGACTACCTCTTTATTTTTGGGCAAAAGTGGTGAGCACAACTGTGTACTTGATAAACAGAGGACCCTCAAGTACCTTGGATGGAGGCATACCTGAGGAGGCTTGGTCTGTTAAGAAAGTTGATTATTCATTTCTTATATTTTTTGAACGTGAGGTGTTTGTCCATATATACAAGGATGATAGGACCAAACTAGAGGCTAAATAAGAAAAAATGTACTTTCATTGGTTATGGTGGCGATGACTTTGGATATAAATTTTAGAGTATTAAGGATAAGAAAATCATTCTATCTAGGGATGTGGTCTTTAATGAGAAAGTCATGTATAAGCAACATTTGCAGTGAAATAGGGAAGAATCTAAGAAAGAATATGCAGTGGTAGAGGATATTCTAGATGGGAAAGTGACATATGAATCAATTCAGGAACCTCCTCAACAAGAACCCCAAACTCCTATATTGAGGAAGTCTTATAGGGTAAGAAGAGAACCTAAACGTTTTTCTCCTTCTCTTTATTATTTATTACTCACTGATAGTGGAGAGCCAAAGATCTTTGATGAAGCAATGCATGTAGATGTCAGGAAGAAGTGGGAGTAAGCCATGGATGAGGAGAATTGGGCTCTCATGGTGAACCAAACATGGGATTCGGTGAAGCTACCCGAAGGAAAAAGAGCATTACCAAACAAGTGGGTGTTCAGAGTCAAAGAGCAAGAAGGAGGAAAGAAAATATACAAGGCCTGGTTGGTGGTCAAGGGGTTTGCACAAAAAAAAGGTATAGATTTTGATGAGATTTTTTCTCTTGTAGTAAAAATGACTTCTATTAGAACTGTTCTTAGAATAGTTGTAGTAGAAGAATTATACTTAGAGCAGCGTGATGTGAAGACTGCATTTCTCCATGGTGATTTAGAGGAGGATCTATATATGCAGCAGCCATAGGGATATGAGTTCAAAGGTAAAGAGGAGATGGTGTGCAAACTGAAGAAGAGCTTGTATGGCTTGAAACAAGCTCCACGTCAATGGTATAAGAAATTTGATAGCTTCATGATGGAGCAAGGTTATATTATATGTCATTCTGACCATTGCATGTATACAAAGAAATTTGAGGATGGAAGTTATATTATCCTGTATTTGTATGTGGATGATATGTTGGTTGTAAGTAAAAACATACATGAAATAAAAGTACTCAAGAAACACCTAAGTGAATCCCTTGCCATGAAGGAATTGGGGGTAGCCAAGAAAATCCTTGGTATGAGGATATCTCGGGATAGGAATGGAAGCTGACTTTATCTCAGGAAGAGTACATTAAGAAGGTTTTGGAGAGGTTTAATATGCAGGATGTTGAACCGGTTGGGACTCCATTGGTAGGACATTTCAAGTTATCAAAGGAGCAGTGTCCTAAGACAGAGCAGGAGAGAAACTAGATGTCTAAGGTACTTTACTCATTAGCAGTTGGAAGTTTGATGTATGCCATGGTGTGCACCAGGCCTAATATTTCCCATGTAGTGGGAGAAATGATTAGATTTATGAGTGATCCAGGTAGAGATCAATGATAGGTAGTCAAGTGGATCCTTCGATATTTGAGAGGGACCATGGGGATATTTTTGTGCTACAGTGGATCAAAAACCACTTTTTTGGTTATGTAGATTTAGATATAGATGGATATGTAGACAGGAGGAGGAGAACGACAGGTTATGTTTACAATATAGGTGGGACAATAGTGAGTTGGATTTCACGACTACAAAATTTGGTGGCTTTGTAAACGACAGAGGCTGAGTATGTTACTACCATAGAGGAAAACAATGAAATGATTTTGTTACATCAATTGCTTGAGGATTTGGGGCACAAGAAGGAGGAAGGAAAGTTTCATATTGATAGTCAAAGTTCTATACACTTAGCTAAGAACTTTACTTTCCACACTAGAACACAACATATATAGTTAATGTACCATTTCTTCAGGACAAATTTGGAGGAAGAGAATTTGAAGTTGGAGAAGATTCATACCAGTCAGAATCCTGTAGACATGATGACCAAGGTGGTGACAAGGGAAAAATTGAAGCTGTGTTTAGCTTTGGTTGGTCTTCATAGAAACTAGTGAAGGGTTAAAGATGTTTGCTCAGAGGAAAACTAGTCTCCAAGTGGGAGATTGTTAGGTTGTGGAGCCTATTTTCATGTGAGAAATTGTTGAAGACTGTACACTTGGAGTACTATAAAATTTTCACAATTATCTCACCAGGGTTCGAGGCTGGGCTGAGCCCCGATCAAGGGTCTGGAGGTGGGAGCCCCTAGTAGCGAGGATTCGAGTGCGTAGCCCTGGAGAATTTTTTTTAGTCTTAAAATGTGACCGATATACCATGAAACGTGTTTTTCCCATATGGGTAGGATTTTGACCCATAGGTTAATGGGATGGTTTTGGCCCATGGTTTTTGATACCCATGGTTTTGTAAAGCAGTTGTCTACTTATATGGTTTTATGCATATGGTAGATAATGTAACATTGCATATGTGTTTTGAATTCGGGTGTGAATTTTGTAGAGTTTGTTAAGAATAACTCCAAACATATCTGGGTATTGTATTGAGAGAGTGGTGGCTTGTAATAAAATCTAAGAAAGTTATTCTTGGTGGATATAGCAAAAATTAGGTGAACCACGTTAAATACTGTCTCTTTGTGTTGTGTTATTTTATTTTGCACTTTTATTTAAGATCTGTAATGTTTTATGCATATTAGTTTGTACTATTGCAATTATGTGAGGGATTATTCTGCATTATTTATCCCTTATTTCCTAACAAGTTTTTCCCTCTTTTTCCTAAGCCTATAAGAGTGCTTAGTTTTTTTAGAGAAGAATGAGTAGACTTCCTTTTGGTTTTGGAAGTGGAGGTTTCAGGGGAAGAAAATTCCAATAAAGTTTCAGCTATAAATATTCTCTTTGGTGAAATATGTGCAGGGGGTTCTTCTATTAAAGGAATAATTTCAAGATTTATTGGTTCTTGAGGTGGAGAAGAAGGTGGTGCAGCTTCTAGCATATGTGAACTAGAAATTTTAGTGATGTTTCTTCTTTTTATCCTCTTTCCTAATAAGGTTTAAATATTTATCACTCCAAAAAAATAATCCCATAATATATGAGGGTGTTCCCTCTACAAAGTATGCTTGACCACTATGGTTATTAGACAATGATGTGACAGTGCTTCTGTATGATAGAAAAGTGACATGTGAGTGTGAGAATCTACAAGCAGATTTTCTTTGTACCTGACCTCCCAAGGTCATACCGAGATAACAGGTGGAAATGGAATATATACGGATACAGGAAAACTAGTTGGCTAATCTTATATCCTCAATACGTAATAATGGAATCTGCAAATCTAAGGCAAAGAAGGCCCTCCTAACTTGAATTGGTGTAATGGATCATTTGGATATAATAGTTTCTCGGAGGCTCCAATCAATGTCGAGCTCTTCCGAGATCTTATTTATTAGTTGTTGGATACGTGGAAAGTGACCTGTAGGTGCTTCGTGTATATTTCCAGACAAGGTCATGAAAAATGGTGATGATAGGTGTAGTGGATCCTCTGGATTTTTATGGACAATTCTCAGGTCTAGTCCAAAAATCCCTAGCCTGATTGGTTGCTATGTTTAATACGGAGAATTTTCTAATGATGTCTGGTGGAAGTGGTGAGGATCTGAATATTAGTGTGTGTAAACCATCATCAATTTCTGATTGATCAGTAGGCCCGTTGGGTTGTGGAATGTGTGGATCACAACCATAAGTTCATGGTTGTGGTGGACCTCCTATGGTCATATGAGAAGTCAATCTCTTCTCCTGACTATCCAATAGTCATTAGATTTTTTAGCCTCTATGTTTATAACTAGAAGTTGTGTAATTTTCTCATAATACCTTACGGGTGTTATAGCAACTTGAATACGTAAGCCAGTAGCTATGTCAATGAGGAGGTCTCCTACGTTGGGCTGTGGAACTAAAGGATCGCAACCAAATATTTGTTCTCTTTCGAGTCCTTGTACAGTCATGCGGATATCCTATCAAGGCAGTCTATAGTTAGGGTGATTTGACCAAAATGTGTATGCCTTGTTATCTTCAATATTTAACTCTCTCAATTGTTCACTAACTACTCGTAGGTTTAATGTTGTTGGAAAAACCTGAATCATAAGGTCTTGATCTATATCAGCTAGTGTGGTGGGGATATTTGGTTGAGGCATTATCGGCTCAAATACGTATTCCCTGAGTTCTCTAGGTCCTGTGATTGTCATGTAAAGATGATTCAATTTTAACTAAAACGAATAAGTTAATTATGAAAGATGTATCTACAGTATGCATATATTCTTTTATTTTGTATTTTCGATGAAGTATTTTAATGAAATTAAAAGAGAAGCTATTCTAATATATTTAGAAAATGGACAATTAATCTAGTAACAGAATCAAAACAAGCAAAGTAGCCTGGTATAGCTATTTTCCTGTGCAGTTGTGAGTTTATCCTAAATATCTAAATAACTAACTAATTTTAATCAAAAGACTCTCAATCCTACCTCAGAAGTGAGGAATGAATCATAGTTTCTCAGAAACTATCATTCCCCACAGCTTCCCTGGCGATATCGAGAGCGAGCTTTAACTGAAATGAAATAATTTACTACTCTATTTGATATATTGTAACTAGAACTTTGATAGCTCAAACCTGGAGTTTATATAATAGTGGTAAATCTAGTGGTGTGTGACTTTTTCCCCTCAGTGTGATCTTCTCGTTCCTTCATGTTCTCGTGAATCTAGAAAAGCGTGTATATGATAACGTCAGCGGAAGAAGATACTCGAACAATGACAAATTTGGATATAGACTGAATACAATGCAAGTAAGAGAGGGATAGTGCAAGTGAACAGAGCTTGAGTATGCAATTCCTAGCAGGATTTATTGCAGGAATACAACACAAATATGCCGAGAATTCTGGAAACTATCTTTTGTGACAAAACAAAACCTGTAACTCTAAATGGATTCTAATTTAAAATGAAACTGCCTTATTCTAAACTGATTGTAGGGACAACAATGAAGTAAGATGGAAACAAGAAGATCAAATGATCTCTAAACAACAAGGGAAGATTGATAACTGATGCAAAACATGAAACTATTGGAACTCTAAGAAAGAACTTCAAAAAAACCGAATATTTAAATAGAGAAGGAGAGGGAGCATTTGTTTGAAAACAAGCTGACTATTTATAGAAATTGCATTTACCAGAGGGTAACTCCCAATTGATCTCTTTTACTATAAACAAAGGGAAAACACTATTTACTAGGTGGCCAAAACATAAATGCAAGCCAAAGTGGTTGAAGAATGTGGGTGAAAGTTGAATTTTTACGTTTGATGCATTCGTCGAAGCATTATGGAAAATGTGCACAGGACCACCGCCCTACATAGGGAGGTGGTTACAAGACCGACGCCCTGTCCTGGGTGGCAGTCACGGGACTGCCACCTAGGCATGGTAGTGGTCCTATCACTTAAGACAAAAATGTAAAGAAAAAGGGGACAAAGGAAATAACAAAGAACACAAATCTTGGATAAAGCATTTGGGATGCAAACATACACTTAGCGAGCCTTTTCTGGAGTCTGAACACCTTGTGAAGATACCTGAATCATCATTGGGGTTTCTGTAACCTCTTTCCAGCAGTACAATACCTACATTTTTGGGTATGTACATATTTCCCCCTCAAAGAAATATTTTAGCCATGGAGAGGCATAAAACGGTGGGTCTGAGTATGGCTGTCTGAAAATGGGGAGTTAGAAGTTATACCTGACACACCTCGTGTGTTGAAATGTCGCCATCTGAATTCCCGCTACCTGCAAAATGAAAATAGGACTCAAGTGCAGATAGATAAAATAAATTGAGAAATAAAACTAAATTAATATGAAATGAGGACTTAACATTTGTGCGGGGTTTAGAACTTACCTCTGTTGATGCTCCAACCCTACGAAAAACATTCAAAACCAAATTAGAAAATATATATATATAATGAGCTCATTTTACTATTCATTTACGCATGTTGATTTGGTGGTTTTTGAGCTCTGGGACCCACGGTGATCATTTTCGATGAGAGTATAGTCAAAATGTTCGTTACGAGATTGTGATCATGCCTCCAAGATCAGGACATCAGCCCACAAAGTCTCAGGTTAGTTCTTCTCAATTTATCATTTTTAAACCTAAAATATAGAAATGTACAAATATTTGTTTTGGGGGGATTATTTTTAAAAATGCTAGTCTTAAATAAGTCTCTAAGGGGGGGCACCCATAGGGTAGGTCCTTATTTCATCTAAAATGATGTATTTTTACGTTTTTAAAGTGTTTTTAGGGCTTTCGAGCCATTTGGCGATTCGGGACAGGACCGCCACCCTATGAAGGTGGTGGTTACAGGATCGTTGCCACATAAAGCGGTGGTTACGAAACCACCACTCTGCATAGGGTGGCAGTTTCAAACAAAATGTAAAAAAAGATGTATTACTTGATTGTTTTTACATTTTTAGCATTTTTATATGTTCTTGATGATTTTTCTAGTTGGATTATGTTACTAACTTACTCCTTTTCTATGTTTTGGGTGGATGCAGAAGGAGGAGGAGTATATCAGATGGAACAGAGAGAGGGAGTGTGATTGGCTCCCGACAGTGTTGGATGCATTGACCCAGGCTAAGAGAGATACTTTGCAGTAGGCTGGCATCTTGTGGATCTCTTGGGTTCCTCACATTGCTCCTTCTAGTCACATATTATGTGACTTATTCTCATATTGGGATGCCAATCAGAATACCTTCCGGTTACTAGGTGCTAGGGGTGAGTGGAATATCACCCTTGAGGATGTCTACCACATATTGGGGGTCTCGATTCTTGGGAGGCAGCTGTCTTTTAAGACAATAGTATCTACATATCAGATGGTCCAGTGGGCCACATATATGGGAGATGTCGTTGTTTCCATGGGGTCGAAGAAGGGGGTGAAGGTTCACTCCATTGTTGAGTTATATATTATTGTGCTCCGTAAGGCTATTATGGGCATCCTTACCTCATGGTTGATTGGGGACAAGGGAGGGGATACTCTTTTATACTGTTGGGATCCTATTATCACACAAATTGAGGTGCATGGCCACATTTACGCTTGGGGAGTAGACATTCTTGGGACCACCTATCATGATTTGTATAGGGTGGTCAGATTACAGGGGCAGTCATTGAGTCACCCTACTCTAGTCATGAGTTGGGTGTATGAGCACATTATTCCTTAGGGGAGAGGCATACAAACAGAGGATCCTGAGGATGTCAAGGAAATGAGGTGGACATGGATGAACGTTCTTAAGGCACCACATGAGTTAGTGTCTTCTTTGACTACTGCAGACATGGAGGCTACTCCTTATCAGGCTATGACAGGGTTATGGGGAGAGGAGACACTTACATTGATCACTTGCCACACTACCAGTCAGTTGATAGATAGGACGGGGAAGTTGGAGATCCACCCCTTTGATAAAGTACCATAGCATTTTGGCCTCCCTTATATTGATATGTTTCCTCTAGCGGGGCCAATATATAGATCTGTTCATGAGGCCAAGGGAGGTTCTAAAGGCTGAGGTTGGACTACGATCACTCCTGGAATTCCCATTGCAGCTAGGAGGGTGGTTCATGCTTGAGGGGTAGCTAGTGATCCTTGAGCACCTTTACTTCAGATTGGCACCAGTCCTGCTCATAGTGGAGATGAGCCCATTGATGTGGAATTCGAGTATGAGGAGTTCACTCGGGGGGAGACAGAGGAGGGTGAGACTGAAGCTAGCAGGACAAGTGAGGAGGATGATAATGATTCTAAGTGGCATGAAACTTAGGATATCTTTTGGGCTGAGGAAAGCGCAAAGAACATGACCCTGATTTTAGAGGAGTTGCCTTCTCAGGATTTAGTGGGAGATAATGAGTTTGTGGCAGGCTGTCACTTTGTTCCAGATGTGGGAGAGGCATGATAGTCGGCGGAAACATCAGTAGCAGACACAGATCCTAGAGATCCCACCTGGAGGCCTGGAGATTTGAGTGAGTTACTACTCTTTTCTCGATTTTGTTTTAGTTATAATTGTTTAGTTGATGTTTCCCTTTTGTTGTTTTGTTTATTTTTGGTCATATTTTGGACAACTTTCTAACTTGTTTGTTTCTCCTTTTTTATTTGTAGTGACTACTGAGGGATGGTGAGACTTGATTCTCTAGGTGTGCGCAAACAATCTATTACTCCCTTCAGAGGGTACTCGGGCCAAGTTGACTGAGGATGTTAGAGAGCCCCCAACATACTGATGTGTTTTCCCCTGTCTCAAAGGTAGAAAATATCATGAACTCCCTTCATACTGAGTTGGCTGGATATAGGACTGATGAGTGCTTGATGAGGAGGAGTCACTCTCATAGTGAGACCATATCTATTAGCCATGATCGTGAGCCCTTAATTCATTCAGAGTTTCATCGTAGCAGGAGTCCTAGATGAGGTCGTGCACCTTCTGAGGGATCTCATAGGAATTGAGAGATCATGGTCCCTTTTTGTAGTGATCTTTGCTCAGATATTTATATGACTATTTTTGTATTTTCCGGGCTCATTGAGCATTTTGACCATGCCTAGCGCATGATGGCATTGTATATAAAACACCATATATATATATATATATATATATATATATATATATATATATATATATATATATATATATATATATCTTTTTGGATCTAGATCTTCTTGTGTCTATAATTTTGTGATTCGCTTCCCATGTGTACACTAGATGTTTTTAGAGTATTTGTTTATATGATTTTCAGAATGTATGCAATGGATGAAAAATGATAACAAATACTGAGTAGAATGCTTTACTTTATTTGCTTTTGTAATGTTGATAGGTGATGATGTAGAACACATTGTAGTACTAACATTTTGGCCTCTTTGGGAAATGTCTTTTATTTCTTCGTATGTTGGAAAAACGTGATGAATGTATAGTGATAAAGAGATGAGCTTGCCCCACTCCTAACTCCATGTAACTAGTAAGTTACGAGGGCTCAACACCAAGAGTTGGGAAGGACAAAAATTGTATGAGTTTGACTGAATGGAATGATGAGAGATAGACAAACCAGTGATAGAAACCAAACTTAGACCTACACACTTACCGTACTCAAAACTACCACCAAGCTCAGAAGGAAAATTACTTTCTAGTTTATCTAGACTTAGATCTATAAATGGCAACCTGGTTCACAAAATCTGGTTTTGAGGATTTGATCTCTTTGGAATTTGGACACTTATTTTCACTTAATATAATTTGATTTGTATTTCTAAAATACCAAGATTTTTTAATTTGTGTGAATGGCCCCCCCATACCCTACCCCATGCTACTAGTAAAAAGCATGGGTTTGTCACCAAAGGCAAGATATAGGTGAGTAAGGGCACTTATTTCCTTTCCCAACCTTACACCACCAGTAAGAGATGCAGGATTATCACCGAATGTTGGTGGGGCAAAGAAGTGTGTAAAATAAAATATTTTGTTCTCTTGGTATTTTTTATTCTATTTGATTTTGACATTTCTCATATATGATTTTGGGATATCCTTGTTTTAAAGAGACATAAGAGGGATATATGTGACACCAAGAAGCTTCTATAACAAACCGTAGGTAAGAAAAACTTCATCTAGTAGAAAGAAAGAGCAAAACCAAGTATGTAGGCCTTGGTATGGTTTTCATCAATATTTGTCTGTCAGACTTGATGAAAAGATTTTGAAACTACTTGATGATGTTTGAAGAGATGTGATTTGATTTCTTTTACCAATATTTTCAAAAATTTATAATATATTTCTTAAGATTAAGTTCCTTGACTACAATTTTTACGAAACGAGTGGAAAAAATGAAGCAACTAAGTGACTAATGCAATGTAGGTAGATATAATATACAAATGGTGACGCTAATGTCTCATGCATAAAACCATTTAAGATGCAAGGAATTGACTATTTCATTGAAATCCTCACCTTCTAATGTACACAAGAGATACACACCATTTCCATAGTCTTACATTACTCGATATAGGCCCAACCACTTGGGCTGAAATTTCCTTCCTTCACCAGTTTTCTTATCAATCTGGTTGTGTAGTCTTAGAACTAGATCTCCCTCATATATTTCTCACTCGTAGAATTTTTTGTTATATTACTGGCACATCCGGTCAACATAGGCTCTGTGCCGTTGTTTGTCACTTAGCCTGGCCTCATCAAGGCTTTCTAGTTGAGAGAGGTGTGCTTCTCTATAGGCATCTTCTCCCAAAATCCCTTGTAATGAGATGCAGAGACTAGGTATTTCGACCTCAAGTGAGAGAATTGCTTCTACCCCAAATACTAATGAGAATGGGTTTTCTCCTGTTGGTGTTCTTATTGAGATTTGATGGGCCCACAAGGTTGGATATAATTTTAAATGCCAATCTAGTTTGTTCTCCTTAACTGTTTTGAGGAGAATAGCTTTTAATGTTTTGTTCATTGCTTCGGCTTGTCCATTGGCTTGAGGGTAGTAAAGAGATGTTGTATGATGGTTTATTTTGAATTTTTTGCATATATCATGGACCTCATCATTCTTAAAGGATGTGCCATTATCTAAGATAATGACTTGTGGGACACCATACCTATAAATGATTTGGTTTAGAATGAACTTGGCAATTACCGAACCTGGTACAGTGGTGAGAGGCATGGCCTCTACCCATTTGGTAAAATACTTTGTGGCCGTAATTATAAAGTTATGGCCATTTGTCGATGAGGGAGACAATTTCCCTATAAAATCTAGACCCCACAAGGAGAAAGGCCACGGGGTTACTATTGGTTGCAGATATTGTGTTAGCATGTGAATCTCATGGGAGAATTCTTGGCATTTGTGGAACTTACGTACAAACCCTACTGTGTCATGTTCAAGAGTGGGCCAAAAATAGCCCATCTGATATATTTTACGAGTAGTGGCATGACCACCGAAGTGACCTCCACATATTCCACTGTGGTATTCATAAAGAATCTTCTTTGCTTCTTCTGTGTCGACGCATCTTAAAAGCATGCCATCAAAGGATTTACGATAGAGTACTTGTTCTAAAATAACATAATTAGTAGCAATAATGCATAACTGCCTTCTTTGTTGCGATGTGACACCTTCCAGGTATGTATGGTTCATGATAAAATTTATGATGTCAGTGTACGGGGCATAGTTTTGATGAAGTATATACACTCATCGGGAAAGTCCATATTTACCAGATCACCTCCATCTAATGGATTGTCAGCTAACCAGTCTACAATGATTTGTCCCTTAACGGATTTCTGGTTTACAAATGTTAATTCAAATTTTCCCATTAAGGTTATGAAATTTCCAGCCTTTTTAGATAGAGACCCTTGCATGAGGAATGTTCGTAAATGATATTTCTTTACAATGACCCTTGTTTCTTGATTTGACATGTAATGTCTTAAATGTTTTGTTGCAAATACTATGGTAAGGCATTCTCTCTTTGCCTATATATAACATGTTTCATAATCGAGCAATGTTCGGCTAAAGAAATAGACTGCGTGTTCTCATTTATCATTGTCTTCTTGAGCCAACATGTAGGCTAGTGATATATCAGTAGCCCGTGAGTATAGGATCAAAGGATGATCTGTTCTGGGAGGCATTAGCATGGGTGGAGACAAGAAGAAGCATTTAACTACTTCAAAGGCCTCGTTGCATTCTTTTGTCCAATCAATGCTATAATCTTTCTCTAATATATTTTTGATTGGATGAATAACAAAACTTAAATTTGGGATGAACCTTCGGATTGCACCAAGTTTCCCAAGAAATGATCTGATACCAGACTTGTCTGATGGTGGAATCATTTCAAGAAAAACCTAGATTTTCACTGGATCAACATCAATCCCTCACGAGGATATGATGTATCCCAGAAGCTTTCCTCCCGTCACACCCAATACGTATTTATCTGGGTTCAATGTGACGCCATGTTCAATAAATTGTGAGAGGATGATACAAAGTACTTCTAGGTGATCACAGTGCTTCTTGGCCTTGGCCAAAAAGTCATCCACATAGGATTCCACAATTTTATGGATAATATCATGGAATATGTATGTCATTGCCGACTGGTATGTAGCATCGGCGTTCTTAAGATCGAATGGCATGATAGCGTAACAACAAGTTCCCCAAGGAGTTATAAACATGGATTTGGCTTGATCCTGTTCAGATATTTTAATCTGATTATACCCTAAGAACCCATCCATGAGGGACAATAATTAAAATCCAGTTGTTGCATCAACAATGACGTTAATGGATGGTAACGGGAAGTCATCTTTGGGACAAGCTTTGTTAATATCTCTAAATTCTATGCAAATGTGTATCTTCCTATTCTTTTTTAGAACATGGACGATATTAGATACCCATTGTGAATAGTCAACGGGTTTGATGAATCCCACTTGGAGAAGCTTCATTACTTCTTCTTTGACCATGAGAGCCAATTTTGGTTTCATTGGTCTTGACTTTTGTTTAATTGGTTTTGCATCTGGTTTAGTGACAAGATTATGTACCGCGATATGTGGAGTAATTCCTATCATTTCTTTGTAGTTAAATGTGAAAGCATTTTGATGTTATTTGAGGATTTGCATGTGTATTTCTATCTCCTCTAGAGTTAATGAAGATCCCAATTTCAAAAAATTTGGTTCTTCCTCCGTTCCAATGTTTATGTCAATTGTTTCTTCGATTAAAGAAGTGTTTCCTTCTTCAAATTTAGGTGGGGCCGGAGGTAGTTCCAAACTTTCTCCATTCTCTACCTCATAGATATCGAGATCCTTTTGTGGAGGAGACTCTATCATGGGATTTCCAAAATAGGAAGAGGAATGTGGTATTAGGGAAAGATCTACTATTTGGTGAGCAAGATGTAGCTCTGTATAGGTGTTTAGATATTTAAGAGCGACTCTATCACCATCAAAGTGATCTAGGATAGGAAAATCATTCTGAGCTTATCTATGAGTCAGGAGTGAGTTTGTTGGTATTTTACACACTAATGGTTCAGTACGAAGTGATATCGGGAAACTTGTGTTTTCCAACTCACTGTTTGGAGTGAAATGGGAAGCTGAGGTTGCTATTGAATCGGTGAGGAGGTTCTATTCTCATGGGATTGATTCATTTGATATGAAGTTGAATCCCTTTCTTAGATCTAGTACCGTCATTTTGTAGAGTTGTGAATGTCTAGCTCTAGTCTCATATACCTCAGAGACTTGGTTTGTAACTAGTTACGAGTATCCTAGCACTATAATGTTATCGACACCCATTCTTTTGTCTAGGATGAGGCCAAGGAGGAGGGATTCATACTCAGCCCCATTGTTTATACACTCAAAGTTTAATTTAAAAGAAAAAGGTAGGATATTTCCCTTAGGAGAAGTAAGGATCACACTTGCCCCAGCTCCAAAGTGAAATTTAGCTCCATCAAAGTGGAGAGTCCAATATTTGCTTGAAAAATGGATGTTGGGATATTTTTCGTATATGTTTCTTCTGCCTCGGTTACTTCTACCATACAAACTTTGTCTGATGGAAGAGAAGCAATTCCTAGGGTGTATCCCATGCCCATAGAATCAAATGGTAGGAGAATAGGTAGATCTTTCTCTAGTAATTCTACAATTTTTGCGGTAGTCCCTAATGACACCGTTTCTATGATGTTAGTTTCATATTTGAGTGCTGGAATGCCCTTGACTAGATTTGTAATTTCCAATTCTATGGTAGGTATCAACTTCTCTTCTGGTTTTGAATTAATTGGTTTGCTAAGTTTATTCGTTGGGAGTTCAAACTCGGAGTGAATGCATGGTCTTTTCTTCAAGTCAGCTAGGTGTATATCAAAGGGTTTTGGGTCACCTTGTGCCACAAATATTTTCCCTAAGTGCAAAAATATTATTTCTTGGAATAACATGGAAGGGATTGCCTTCATGCGGTGTATCCATGGTCAATCGAGGATCATATTATAGTTGGTTTCCCAATCTATAATATAAAATTTGGTGAGGACCGTCTTGGGTCCTAAGGTGACTGGTAAAACTATGGTTCCAATTGAGGTGGCCTTGTGGTTATCATAACCTCTTAGCGTATTTCGTGTTGTGGAACAATTTGTTTCTCCATATCCTATCTTTTGAAGGAAAGTGAAGGGGACTATGTTAACTACTACCCCATTGTCAATCATTGTGTGTTTAACATAATTATTGTAAACCCATACTTGTAAATGTAAATTTGGTTCACCTCTTCATATACTTTCAGTGTCTGTTGGCATTTTTCTTATATCAAATATAAATTCAGTATCCCTATCCGGCTGCCCTAGAGGGTAGACATCAAAGTCTACATGGTTTAATTGTATTTTTGGAGGAGGAGTGATGTTAATTAAATGACCAAGGCCTAATGCTTCTAAGAGAGCAGCCCTATCGGTGGGATATTTCTTTAACAAATCCAAGAAGAAGATGTGAGAGAAGGTCTTCGTTAAGTCATTAATTAAATCATAAGCTCCTACGGGTTTTACCAACGTTTTTTGAATGTTGTCTAGTTCTAATGGATAACTTGGAACTGGTTGAGAAGAATAATCTTGTGTTCTTGTTATGGTTTCTATAGGTAGTTTAGTGTCTAACTCTACTAGACCAACTATCTTGGTTTGTGGTCGAGTTCCTAATTAGGGTGTGACTGGTGGATTTAATTAAGTTGAAGCTTCATGATCGTTATTTTATGTCATAACACCCTTGTTCATTTCGATTGGATCTAACCTGTTATTATTAGTATGATTTGGGAGCGGATCGTTAAAGATCTTGAGGGGTGAATTTTGAGGGGAAACTACCCCTGTGTAAGTGTTTGGCGTGGGTACTACATAATTTTCTAAGAACATATCTATAAAGAGTTATCTTTGATCTTCCAGCAAACGTTACATGAATTTATTGTAGTCACGACAAGTCCTAGTATCATGGCCTTGAATCTTGTGGAAAACACAATAAAAATTGGGATTATAATTTCGAGGTTGCTTATTTGAAACTTACTGTGGCCCAAAATTTTGATAAGGTTGATGGTTGTTAGAGTAAAAATTTTGAGGCTGTTGCCTTTGGTTTTGACTTTGCTATCTAGTTGGGTTTCGATTTAGACCTTGTGTTTGGATTTTCCATTGTTTTTGTTGTCATGGTGGATGATTAAAATCCACTGCGTTGATTGTTGGAGGAAAATTGTTATTTCGTTTATTTTTAACCGGTGGCGAAATGTTCACAACATTTTCTCTTTTAACTTGGTTTGTTACTTCATCTGTTGTAACCCCACGGTTTTTGTTAAGGATTTTAGGTCCTTGATTGGTATTCCTGGTATTAGGATAGGTCGTAGTGTTTTGATTTGGAGTGATTAATTTCCCATTTGTTTCATATGTCTTACGACCACTATCTATTGCCACTTGGTCGACTCGAAGAGCACTCTCGAGTACTTCATAATAAGTTCTTAGTGGGAACTTCTGAACTTCTTCCTTTATCTCTCTATTGTGGGAATGAAGGAATAAATCACATAGTTCCATTTGATCCATGTTTGGAGCACTTGCTGATGAGTAGAGAACCGTATGCCATATTTGAATAAAATGAGCAGTGGATTCAACATGTTCTTATTTAATGTGTAAGAATTCCCTAATTCCTGTTCTTAACAATTTTTTCATGTCAAAAGCTTTGATGAACTCTGACACGAGTTGTTTAAATGAGTGTATCGAGGCTTCAAGTATTCTGTAGTACCAATCAAGGGCAATACCCTCTAAGGTTTTAGGGAATATCTTAGCAACAACCACATCCCGAGGGAGTAATTCCCATATAACAATGGCATAGGCCTTGATGCGTGCATTTGGATCTCCCTCCCCTCTGTATTTGGGTAAATCGGGAAGAGGTCTTGGAATCATAACACTTCGTATGGTGAAGTTTAGGGGATATTTTAAATATTCTGAATAACTCCTACTACATAGGCTTTGACCATCGATGGTGCTTGCTGAGGGGGTGGGGGTGGCATGGGTTGTTGATATGGCATAGCATATGTATTTACAGGGGCATAAGGGAATCCCTGTGGTTGAGAAAACATCCTGGGAGAGGAGAACATGTCTCCCTATGGTGATTTTGAATAAATTTTTAAGTAGGGAGGAGCATTGCTTTGGTATGGTTTGTTTGGTGCTAAGCTGGGAGGTATCATATTTTCAACTAGAGTAGCATTTGAAAACATGGTTCTAGTTGTTGTTTGCTGTGGATATTTATACGAATGTTGAGGAGGCATGCCTAACGTGCATGTTCCTGTAAGGAGGTCAACCTAGCTGGGATGATGCGGAGGGTTGGGGATTCCTGCTTTCCCAAAATATGAATTTTGATTTGCTTGAGCAAGTTCCAATCCTCTAACTTTCTCAACTAAGGCTGAAATGACCTTGATTGGTGAAGACATGGTGTTTTTCCTTAATGGCATTTGTTGTACACCTTGAGGTTGTAAAGGGGTATGATACCCTACTATGAATTGATCATTACCTGCCAAGCTTCACTGAGAGTATTTCCCCATAGGTGGAGGAATGGGGGTGTTTTCTTGGAGTAGGGTATCGGGTTGTGTTTGTAAACTCCCTATAGGTGGGTACATGTTTTGGAAGCATTGTTCGCTTCTAGCGTAGCATGCTAAATACTCCTCATCCAAACATAGGAGTGGATCTGACTATCTACTGATTTTTGGTCTGAACAAAACCTGAGGAGATGAAATGGATTCTCCAGTAAACATCATATTGTTAGAGCCTGAGGGCTCTGGTTGTTGCGTTTGTGCAAGCTGATCTAACTCCTCAATTTAGAATTAAGAACTAGAGCTAATTCTTTGAGGGGGAGTTTGTGACGACAAGTAATTACTTGAATAGTTGTCAGCTCATGTAGAAAATAAGGGTGATGGTTGTATATTTGTTTGACCATAATTTGCTTCAAGACCTGAGAGAGGTCTACCATATGCATCTTATCCCAACATATTCGAGGGGTAAATGAATACCCACATAATAATGGGAAAGATCGAAGGTGAATGAAAGAAAGAAATTAAAATAAAAGGGGAACAATTGTTTGTTTCACATTGGGTTCACCAATTTTGTACGATAGAAAAGTGACATGTGAGCATGAGAATCTACAAGCAGCTTTTCTTCGTACCTGACCTCTCGAGGTTATGCCGAGACAGCTGGTGGAAATGGGATATGTACGGATACAGACAAACTAGTTAGGAAATTTTATATCCTCAATACGTAATAATGGAATCTACGAATCTAAGGCAAAGAAGGCCCTCCTAACCTGAATAAATGTAATGGATCATTTGGATATAATAGCTGCTCGGAGGCTCCGATCAATGTCGAGCTCTACCGAGATCCTATTTATTGGCTATTGGATATGTGGAAAGTGACTTGTAGGTGCTTCGTGTATATTTCTAGACAAGGTCATGAAAAATGGTGATGAGAGGTGTAGTGGATCCTCTAGAGTTTTATGGACGATTCTCTGGTCTAGTCCAGAAATCCCTAGCCTCATTGGCTATTACATTTAATACGGAGAATTGTGCAATGATGTCTAGCAGAAGTGGTGAGGATCTGAATATTAGTGTGCATAAACTCTCTCAATATTAGTGTGAGGATATGAATACTAGTGTGAGGATCTGATTTGACCAAAATGTGTATGCCTTGTTATCTTCAATATTTAACTCTCTCAATTGTTCACTAACTGCTCGTAGGTTTACTATTGTTTAAAAAACTTGAATCCTAAGGTCTTGATCTATATCATCTAGTGTGGTGGGGAGATTTGGTTGAGGCACTATCGGTTCAAATATGTATTCCCTGAGTTCTCTAGGTCCGTGATTTTCATGCAAAGATGATTCAATTTTAACTGAAATGAATAAGTTAATTATGAAATATGTATCTACACTATGCATATATTCTTTTATTTTTGTATTTTTGATGAAGTATTTTAATGAAATTAAAAGATTAGATATTCTAATATATTCAGAAAATGGACAATTAATCTAGTAAAAAAATCAAAACAAGCAAAGTAGCCTGGTATAGCTATTTTCTTGTGTAATTTTGAGTTTATCGTAAATATCTAAATAACTAACTAATTTTAATCGAAAGAATCTCAATCCTACCTTAGAAGTGAGAAATGAAAGATAGTTTCTCAGAAACTATCTTTCCCCACATCTTCCCTGGCAATATCGAGAGCGAGCTTTTTACTGAAAGGAAATAATTTGCTACTCTATTTGATATATTGTAACTAGAATTTTGATAGCTCAAACCTGGAGTTTACAGAATAGTGGTAAATCCAGTGGTGTGTGAGTTTGTCCCCTCAGTGTGATCTCCTCGTTCCTTTTTGTTCTCGTGAATCCAGAAAAGCGTGTATATGATAGTGTCAGCAGAAGAAGATACTTGAACAATGACAAATTTGGATATAGATCAAATAAAATGCAAGAGAGGGATAGTGCAAGTGAATAGAGCTTGACTATGTAATTCCTAGTAGGATTTATTGTGGGAATACAACACAAATACGTCGAGAATTCTGGAAACTATCTTTTGTGACAAAACATAACCTGCAACTCTAAATGGATTCTAATTTAAAATGAAACTACCTTATTCGAAACTGATTCTAGGGACAACAATGAAGTAAGATGGAAACAAGAAGATCAAATGATCTCTAAACAGCAAGGGAAGGCTAATAATTGATGCAAAACATGAAACTATTGGAACTCTAAGCAAGAACTTCAAACAAACTAAATATTTAAATAGAGAAGGAGAGGGGCCATTTGTTTGAAAACAAGTTGGCTATTTATAGCAATTGCATTTACCAGAGGGTAACTCCTAATTGATCTCTTTTACTATAAACAAAGGGAAAACACTATTTACTGGGTGGCCAAAACATAAATGCAAGCCAAAGTGGTTAAAGAATGTGGGTGAAAGTTGAATTTTTACGTTTGATGCATTCGTCGGAGCATTCTAGAAAATGCGCACAAGACCACTACCCTGCACAAGGCAGCAGTTACATGACCGCCACCCTGTCCTAGGTGGCGATCACAGGACCGCTACCCAGGCAAGGCGGCAGTGCTGTCACTTAAGACCAAAATGTAAAGAAAAAGGGGACAGAGGACAGAACGAAGCACATGGAGCTTGGATAAAGCATTTTAGATGCAAACATACACTTGGTGAGCCTTTTTTGGATTCCGAACACCTTACAAAGAGACCTGAATCATTATTGGGGTTTTCGTAACCTCTTTTTGGTAGTACAATACCTACATTTTTGGGTATGTATAGCTTCCCTACTCTTCTGAACCTCTTAGCTCATTTTATTAAACATCTCATGAAAGAAATTTGAAACATTTACTTTATTATTGTTTTCCAAATGATTTAACAATTTGAAATTCACTATATTTAACCTTTAATGTCTCTCTTCATAAGTAAAATATTGAATGACAAAATTGACAGCTTATGCCCATAAAGGTGTGAGAGATGTTCTAGGAGTACTATTATCACCGAATCACAGCACCCTTGTGTTTACACAAGTGCATATACTTAAGCTCACGGTGTGATTGGATAACATGGGTACTATCTCCAAGTTGTGGGACTTTCTACTTGAGATAGACCTCAAGAGAAAGCTGGTTCTTACTCCTAAACTACTAGCCACAATCTACTCTAATGTAGGAAAAAATAACTATTCTAATCTAACTTTCCAAGGGACCAAGGAGAGAGAATGCATAAAAATGAAAGCCTACACTAAAGCGGTGATACACAAGAAAAGGAGGGGTGTGAGAGTAGTCTTCCGATGTGTGAAAAATAAAAGTAAAATACATACTAGAAGGGGTGATAATAGTTCTCCACAATCTGGAAATTACTTTCACAACAATATTTCATATATGCACAATAATAATGAATCCTTGCAAGAGCATAAAAATAGACACAATATTTTTTAATGAAGGTTAAAAGGTGTAAGAGGAGTACAAACAAACACAACAGGGGAAAATGCATCCACAAACTTGTATTTTATTGCTTCATAATATGTGTAGTTCAATCTATTACAAGATAAGGGTCTGGATCACCGTACAAGGAGTCCAGTAGAAGGTCCTGCAGCACATTGGCTTCACAAAGCAATTTTGATAGAGTTTTGCTACAACAAAATTATTTTTTTTTACAATGAGCTGAACACTCCAATTTATAGAAGAATGAGAAGAGAGAGAGAAGGGGAAAATGGAAATCTAGAAATATTTCCTTCAACCACTTATAATATGCATTAAATGGAGTGAAATGATTTTATGTTACTTGAAAAAGGCTCCCCATAATGTCCCATGTGTTGTAGTAGAGAAAGAATGATGACCATGCCTCTTAATTGCACTCTGAACTACCAAATAAGACACTGTCATAACCCGGCCACGTTTTATGAAAACTCTCCATTTATTTCTCATAAAATCAAAAATTTCTTGATTTTTATGTGTTGGGATCGGATCCATGATTCCAATGGTACCATTTTCATGTGATTTCACTTTGTGGCCTTCTGAGTGCGAACAGCTATTTTGGGTCTGCCAGTCTTTTTTGTCATTTGATGGGAATGAGAATTAACTGACCTTCCCTCTGCAATGTGGGTATTGTGGTGAAATTAGGTCCACATGTCCTGGCTATCCCAAACACATTATTCCATGTCATCTGATTCGGGCCTCCTTATCCCTACGCGCCCATCGTTGACTGGACCGTGAGGGTCGTTGACTCCCGCATCGGCCACATCCACTTAGCCTAGCTCCTTGTGCGGCGATTTCACCTTTGCGCATTCCACACGTAATTTTATCCTGATTTTCCCAGACACTTTCATCTGTACCACCCACAATGCATTATCTTGTAGCAAAATAAGGTTTTCACGTCTTGCGCGTACCTTCATCCCAAATGTCCCGCAAACCGTGCGGGACAAAAACTTCCACTTTTTCCAATTTTCTTTACCTCCAGTGATTACGGCAATGCACACCCCGCATGTCCCTATTGAACTTGTGCAGTCTAGGACACAAAAAGATGATTTAGCTGATTCCTTTGTACTTCAGCTGTAAAATTGGTACAATGAACCTTGGTACGACCCACATTGCTACGACCCGTAGCCTCTAGACATGCAATGCATTAAAACAAGCCTGCGACTTTGTTTTTGGATTTTTTCAATTTTTTCTAACTTCTTGGATTTTTTCCTTAGATGGGGAAGTTAGAGAGAAACCAAAGCACCCTCAAAACATGATTTTGGGCATTGAATCAATCTATTTGCTCGGGACTAAAGAATTTGATGTATGTTATCAAAATTACCTTAAGGGGGGGTTTTGGATAACAAGTACCTTGGCAGTCTGAGATGAACTCATCATTATCTATAAATTATCTTCTTGCTTCTTCTGGGTTATTTATGTCTTGAAATGGCTCTCCTTGAGTTTGTAAACTAGTTACCTCTTCTAAAATCTCATCATTTACCTTGATTGTTAACCCTTTTACCTTGGCCTCTCCATTGTTCAAGGTATTTACAAACTCTGCCACAATTGCCTCATCAAAGCCTTGAAATTGATTAATTTATTATATTGAACCATGATTCTCAAAGTACTGCATAATCTCAGGATGATTTAGAATTTGCAAAGAAGGTTCATATATGATCAGGTCACCTCCCATGGCGGATACGCAACTTCTCCCAAGTGCAATACGTAAACAAAATTTTTTTCCTTGAAAGTAATTTACAAAAATGAATTGTGTTGATGGCATTTCATTGCTTTAAACTTTATTACCAAGGGGGAAAGTAATACATTTAGGGGTGATTAATCTTTAATTGGATGTGAAAATGTTGAGTTCATGAAGGAAAATGAGTTGACACATTGGCTTATGTGGAGGGCTTTAGTGGACACATCATAACTAAAAATTGGTAGTCTTTAAATGTGTGACACGATTTATTACTTGGCATAAATCTTAATTAAATAAAATTAATCTAATCATTCTTTATTAAATTAATAAATGCATGCACTTATCTCATTTTGGCTTGCAATGATTGATGTGCATGCTTTATTGAACTAGATTCTTGGCTGCATGCAAGTTCCCTACGATGCTACGGACATTGGTTTAACTTGTGTTGATTTCTACTTACTGCAAACAGATGCTTCCTGGAGAGGGACCTCTAATTTTTTGGGGTGTCAATCATCAACTTGTGTATGCTTCCTTGATGTCCTTTATGCAACCATGAGTTTTGTCAAACATTAAAAATAAAGAGGTTCTTATTTTTTGTGGCTGCAAGTAGAACCCTTGGTCATTGCACTCTCTCCTTGTGATGGATATCATGATATTCTGCAATCATTTGTCAATAAGACTTTCAAAATTAAAACTTATATATAAAATGGGTTAACAGAGTGTTGGTGATCACCCAGAAAGGTAGCTCTCAATACTTTAATTTATCGTTGAAGTATTTAGCAAGCTAACTGATCCAAGGCTACTGAAATATCATCACTTATATTCAATCCTAGAAGGTGAGCCATTAGGCTCAACCTCTTAGGTTAATTCTTATGTTTCTTTCTGAATTCTTCTATAATCTCCTCTAAACAATTCCATAAACGAGCCTTTATCAACTGGCTTTTTATAAAATCTTAACCTGTGGCCATTCACCAACAACTTGAATCTCATAGGATCAATAGTAGTAAGCTTCACAACTCCATTAGGGAATATATTCTCAATTTCATAGGGGCCTAACAACCTGGTTTTGAGTTTCCCTATGTGATCCTTGTATTTTGAGTTAAACAAAAGTTCCCATTCCCCTTCCTAGAAATGTCTTGTTTTAATATACTGATCATGTCATTTGATTCTTTTTTTTTCACTACCTCTTTGTTATGAAATTATTTCTTTCTCAATTCATCCAACTCATGGGGTTGTATAATTCTCTATCTTTTAGCTTCTGATGAGTCTATTCCTGGATCAACTACAATTCTCAATGTTTTATGCTCAAATTATATTGGCAAAATAATAGTCTTTCCATATAATAGTTCAAATGGTGTGAAGCCAGTTGTGGTCTTCCATGTTATATTGAATTCCCATACTACTTATGGAAGCATGTCTTCCTACTAACCTACACTAAGACATTAGACTAGGGATGCTATGGTGTAGAATTTTTATGCCTGATTTCATATTCACTGACCAAATTAGCAATCACATCAGCAATAAAATGGGTACCTTGGTATATCACATAATCCCTTAGGAATCCATATCTGGTAAAGATGTTATCATACAAGAATTTAGCTACCTTATCACTGGTCTAGTTTGGCAATGATTTTACCTCTATCCACTTGGTTAGGTAATCTATATAGACTAGTATATATTATTTTTGCTAAGATGGAGGGTTTATAGAGCCAAAGAAATCTAAGCCCCATTTATCAAAAGGTTACAGAAAAAATTGAGGTTGCAATGGAATCTCATCAGACTTAGTGGGATTTCCCATTCTATGGCATTTTTCACATCTCTTAGTGTATAGTGTTACATCCTTATGTAAAGTAGGAACATAATAGCTAGTATTCAACACATCCTGTGTTGTTCTCTTTGTAGAAAAATTCCCCCCAAAAGGTTCATTGTGGTAGGCTCATAGGACATCAAATATCTCCCCATCATCTATACACATTCTCATTACTTAATATTGACCTGTATAAAAAATAAGTCCAATTATCTAAGAAAAGCGTAAATTTTTTTTCAAATAAATACCTTTTCTCAAAGGATGAAAAATGTGGAGGTGTTTTACCTAAGACCAAGTAGTTGGCTATGTCTGTGTACTAGGGTTTTTTTGTAGAAATATAAAATAGGTTCTCATCTGCAAATTAATCATCAACTATTTTCTCTTCACTGTTGGTCTTCATCCTTGAGAGGAAATATGCCACCACATTATCTTTGTCAGGCTTGTCCAATATGGTGACATCAAATTCTTGCAAGAGGAGTAGACACCTTATGATTCTATTGCTTACTATTGGTTTTTTCCCCAGATACTTGATTGTAGCATGATCAATGTGAATAAACATTGTTCCTGTGATATAATGTCTAAATTTTTTTATGGAATATACTACTGCCAAGAACTCTTTTTTTGTTACTATATAATTCAATTTTGCATGTTGTAAATTCTTGCTGACATAATATATTACATAGTTAGACTACCATCTTTTTTACCTAAGATAACTCTAATATCATGATATAACACATCTCTGTGGATGTGAAAAGGTAGGTTCCAGTCAGGTCCTCTCAACACAGGAGTAGTAGTTAGCATCTCTTTTAAAGTTTGAAAAGAACTTTCACAGCATTCAATCCATACAAAATCAACATATTTTCCCTGTTAGGAATTAATTGTTGTAAACATTATTAATTTATTATATTCTTATATGCGTTTGGTAACTCATTAATAATAGAGATAAATATTTTTATATGATTTGTTAAAACAACTTGTATTATGAAGTCCGTGGTTAGTTTTTTAGACCTGTAAGTCCATTAAACGAGTTATTTGTTAATTTTACTTCTTATTTAATTAGTTTAAGCTAGTATATTGCCTATATAATAGCTAATGTATTTCATATTGAAATATATGAGAAGCTTATTATTTTGGCTGTGTGCAATATTTGTTCTCCAAGATTTGGTATCAGAGCAGTGCCCATTCCTATCATGGAAGAATAATGGATTATTTATGGGGAATCATTTAGGTATGCGCCCCTGTGTATTGTTTTTATCATCAATATTTTCTAATCTTTGCACCTGAATAATTTTTTAAGAATATATTTGGTGCAACCTTTTATGCATGGAAAGATTTGGCGCTGACCTTCTGGATGAGAAAGTGATATACACAGCCATGGTAATTTCAAGATCTTAGAAGGATCTAATAAAATTAGTATCAATTCTCAGCACACATCCCCATGTATAGATCTATATTAGAAAAGTATTGGATATCAAAATTCCATACGAAAAATTAGAAGATTCACGTAACAACAAGTTACATGCTGAGTTTATAATTTTTCTCATGTCTGCATAGCTTTGTTGTGCTCTTTGTTATTTCCTTAGACCACTCATAGAATCCCTAAGCATTGTGTGGCATGGTCAACTTGGTTCATGGTTGTTCAAAAGACTTGACATTTGGCTAAAGACTTCATGCAGAGAGGAATAGAAAGAGGAGTGGATAAGGGCATTTGAAACTTTAAATAGAGACAAGCCCACGTCATCATTCACATTAGATTCTTTACAAATATTCTTAGATAAATACAAGTTGGAGGTTGTTTCAAAACCAGCAGTCCTAGATCTTTACACAACCATCATTCAACATTATTCCCATATTTCTTTGTTTCCATTCAAATATCCAGTAGTGTCTAAGATCGGAAACCCTAGAGATTTTCCAAATACTCTCAAGTTTAGACATCATCAAAAACCTTGCAATGAAGTACATTTTAAGGCTAGAAAATACCAAATTGCATGTGCCCATCAACCCTCCATCTATCTTCATGTGATTTTGGTCAATGTACTATTCAGATAAATTAATTATTATTTTTCGGTACTACATAATCATATTTTAATTTTTTCATTTTATAGTGATTTGTTACTTTGTTTGTTCAACCTAGTTCAAGTAGTGTAAGTCTAGTCTTGTATTTTATGTTTGGTATATGTTGTCTTATTATAGAGTGTTTTCAATTAAAATTAAGCTATTTATGTTATGTCTAAAGTTTAAAACTTGTCTTAGTATTTGTCAAGAGTCATGTTTTGAGTCAGTAGGCATTGTGTTATGAGTAAATGTTCAATTATTCATATGTAGCTATTAATGTGTTCTACGAGCCATTAAGTCTGAAGTCATGTTATGTCATTTGTAAAAAATTATTATTATTAGTTAATTGTCATCTTCGTGTAAAAAGTGTCCAAACATTGATGTGTTGTCATTTCTAATTTCGTCTAGTCAATCATTGTGTATAGTTGTCATTTATCAAAATATAAGAGTCAAGTATTGTATCGTCAAATTCATTAAATAGTTATTATCTTTTCAATAGTTATCTTTTTGTGATTCAAAGTTAAAAATGTGTAAAAAATAAAAATAAATTGCCTTATGGATGCATTTTTGGTGGAATCCGACGTCCGATCGAGGTATGTAAAATTGAACTCCATGATAAAATATTTTTGAGTTAGAAACCTTCTATCAGAGGATATAGGCATCGTAGCTTCGAGGTCAATCAACAACCTCTCATCAGTCACCAATGACGGGGATGCATAGATGATTTGGTGGCATGTGTTTTAGTTGTGTGTGTTTTCGTATGCTTTTGTTTTCAGTGTTCCTGTTGTGTTGTGCACTAAATAAACCCCTTTTCAAAATTCTGGGGAGGATTCATGTTTTTAGAAAACTCACTTTTGGGAGAAGGAGAATATTTTAAGGTAGACTCAAGGGATGGTTATCCATCTAGTTCCAAGCTTGTGGATCTTGGAGATTCAGAATTGGGGCACCTTTGGAGGGAGGGAAAGTCCCACAGGAACCTAAAGAGGTAGGTAGTATTATTGCATAGTTTTTCTTGACACATCACCTTTACAAGGGTAAAGATATAATCTATGGATTTTTTACTTGGTCTAAGTAGTGCTTTCAGAAGGTGGTTTAACTTCTTCAAAATATGGTTCTTCATCATGTTCACATTAAGGGGGTTAATATTGGGAATTAATAATGTTCACACCAAGGGGGTGAATGTTGGGAATTAATTTTTGTAAACATTATTAATTTGTTATATTATTATATGATTTTGATAACTCATTAATAATAGAGATAAATATTGTTATATAATTTGTTAAAAAAAATCGTATTATGAAGTCTGTGGTTAGTTTTTTAGACCCGTAAATCCATTAAACGTATTATTTGTTAATTGTGCTTCTTATTTAATAGGAAGCATTTTAAGCTATTACATTGCCTTTATAATAGCTAATGTATTTCATATTGAAATATATGAGAAGCTTATTATTCTAGCTACGTACAATATATGTTCTCTAAGATTCCCACCAATGCAAAAAGTGGAGCTGTAATTTTGCTGAAGTCTTATATAAACCTTTTGTAATATCCAGAGTGGATTTAAAAGATTCTAACATATTTTTGTTTTCTTGGTGTGGGAAGGTTGACTAAGACAAATAATTTTTCTGGATCTACTTGTATTCTTATTGAGAAAAGGTAGTGCCCCAACACTATACCTTCTAACATCATCATTTAGCACTTCTCATTGCTCAGGGAAAAATTGTGATCCTTGCACATTTTTAAGACCTTATCTAGATTTTTCATAGCCTCCTCAAAATTTCTGCCATGAATAATGAAGTCATCCATATAGACTTCAATGCAATCATTTTTCAAATAAGAGAAAATACTCAAGACTACCCTTTGGAATGTGGTAGGTGCATTACACAGGCCAAATGGAAGAATTGAATAGGTAAATGTCCCCCATGGACATGTGAATGTAGTCTTATCTTGGTCTTCTAGTGTAATCTGGATCTGATTGTAACCACTTTATCCATTAAGAAAGGAGAATTACTTTTTACCAGCTAGGATATCAAGCACTTGAACAATCAAGGGCAATGAGAAGTGGTCTTTCTTTGTGGCTGAATTCAGCTCTCTATAATCCACATAGATTATCCATTTCCCATTCCTCTTTGGTATAATTACCAGAGGTGATGCCCATTTCTTATCCTATATGCGGTATATGAATCCAACATCTAGCAACTTATGTAGTTCACCCTTCATAATTTTTCTTATTGTTGGGTTCATGTCATCGTCTCTAATTGGTTTACAATCTTATTTCATATAAATTCTATGAGTAAAACTCTTAGGATGAATCCCACACATATCACTATAATCCCAAGAAAACATTTTCTTATGTTCTTTAAGAAGAGCAATCAACAATAGTTCATGTTGTATATTCAATATATTGCTTACATTTAGTGGCCTCCCTGTTATTATTTCTACTTTCTTGGAGAGGTCCAGTATTGAACAAAAATTTCTACTAAAATTATTTAATATGCATTCAAGAGGAAGAAGTTGGTGAAAATACAATTTTTACCTAGAATACTCATGGTGTTCTGCTGTGGTAAGACTTAGTTAAAAGGAAAACTTGAGCACCTTAATCTGTCATCAATTTCTTAATTTCTTTTATATTTTTCTACAAAATAGTAGACAGAACAAAAATTTCTTCATTATATTCAATAGTGAAAGAATTTTCCAACATCATTAGCTGTTGAATAGACCATTTATAAATTTATGGTTCTTCAACCCAAACGGTTTTATCCTCATCACTTAATGGTTGGTAAGGAGGATAGATTATAAGTTTCTTGGTACCATTTCCATTTTAGATGATCATGTTGCCATACATGCGTCCTATAAATGCATCAACAGTGGCAAGCCATGGCCTTCCTAGTATAATATGGTAACCTCATAGAGTTGCCTTTTGTTGAAGGACAATGAAATCAGTTGGGTATTCCCAAGATTCTACCACCACAACAATGTCCTCAAGGACTCCTTCAAGCCTTACTGTTGATCTATCTACTAGTTACAATACTATAGCTATAGGATTCAATCCTTCCAACTTCATGTCATCCATGAATTTCTTGGTCATGACATTGATTGTTGCCTCTAAGGAAATCAAAGTATTTTTTATTGTAGTTCCATTGATAGTGACATTCACTAAAGGACTGTCTGGATCTATGTACTTAGCACAGAGTTTCCAAGAATGATGTCAGCTAATGATCCAATGAATTGTACAGTGAATGGGTCTTTTCTTTTTCTTCATGGCTTATTTATACATAGATCCTTGATGGCTTGAATGAGTGGAATTTTCACACAAATGTCCTTCAACTGATTAATAAAATAAGAATTTGAATCTGATTTAGGGTCAAACTTTCTCTCTTGTTATTTTTCTGGAAATGGAGGTCCATTGAATTGCATCTTATGTTTTTTGGAATTTTGTTCATGTTGTTGTGGATCAGCTTGTAGCGTCTTCTGGATTTGTTCTGGATTAGTTTGCAACAATTGTGGTTCATCTAGTATCTATGTGATTATAAGTTTACTTGGTGGCACAAGTTCTCTTCCTGAACGGATATGCATATTATTGACATCAACCGAATAAGAAAAGTATTGGGTTGATTCAATGTTATAGGTTGGATGAGAAGCTTTATTATTGGTGTTAGCTGTTAGTTGAGATGACAATTGAGTAGTTTTTGGTTGAGAGCTAGATTGGGGGGTTGGCATCAAATCTTGTTATTGTGGGTAGGGAGGTTGCTTGTAGGGTTATTGGTAGTTAGGAGGTTGATTTCTCCATTATTTCCCTTCTCTCCAAGGTTGTTTCCATGAATAAGTGGGTTGCTACCACTTTTGGGCTGAGAACTGAGGTTTTCATGGTTGTTGGTATTAGCTAGGGTAAGGAATCCATCCTTCCTGAGTATTATCCTAAGGTGGGGGTTACATATTATTATATGAACTACGAACAAAATTTTTAAAATATTGCATGGGATATTAGGACATAACTCCTTGTCTTAGTGGTCATGGCTTCCTTTGGGAAACATAGAAAACTTTCCCATTCTTCATTTCTATCATTTTGAACTATGGTGTATCCTCCTTTTCTTCTGTAATGTTGGCCAATCCCATGCATGTGCAATTGAATTTCTTTGTTATATAAGAATGGCAGAAATCTGCAAGTTCTACCTCTGCATCCTATCTCTTCTTTTTTACATGTAGAGCATCAAGTTGGGTGGTCATTTCCTTAACTATTTCTTTTTTCATGTTCTTACATATGTTTACAATTTATGATTTAGATATTTCCCCAATTCTTATGGAAGATTCTCCACCCTTTGATCTAATACTTCTTATTATTTTCATGGTTTCTCTAGAATAGTTCCTGTAGGCTTCAAAAATTTCCTCAAAAGTGGCTTTGGAGGCGTCTCTCTATCCTATTAAATCCAAAGCATCCATATCTTCCTCGCCAATTCTTTTTAAGAAAAGTAACTTAAGAGACTCAGGAGGTAACCTTGTATGTCTTGTATTTTTAACACAAAATATGAATCTCTCTAGGTAATATTCTCGTGGCTCATCTTCCTTTTGTGCCATCTTGAAGATTTCATCTCCTCCTCTTCTACTTGACCTGCAATAGTCTTGGTACTTGGTCATAAACTTGTCTTTCATCCCCTGTTAGGTAGTAACAACATCTCTTCCCAGGCCCATAAACCATCTCAAGGATTCATCTTTGAGTTTATCATATAAAAAATTAATCTTATGTGAATTATTTATGTAGTCATTACTCCTGCATAAGATGTCAAACTCAAATAATAAAGTGTTTGGGTCTTCAGTCGGAGATCCATGAAAATTAGGAAGAGCTAATGGAGATGTGCTCTTCATTTGAGCAGGTTGATTGTAAGTGGAGATAAGAAACTCAAATGTTATTGGTTCCCTTGCCTCATCTTCCATGTTTTGATTCAACTCATTTGTCGTGTTATACTATTTAGGAAAAAAATCATAAATCTCACTTGGTAGGGAGTGTTCTATGAGCAAACCCTGTACATAAGAGGATGTTTCTTCTTTAGAATTAGAACTAATTTCTGCTATTTGAGGATTGGGTACAAATATACCATAGAACTCTCTACGATGGTGTATACATCAATTAATTCAAATAGATCAACATTCATACGTGAGGGGTTTGAAGGTGGGATTTATAAAACCTAATTTGTTCTATGAAATTCATAAATGCAAAACCTCACAAACTCCTATAAATTTTGCAATATCCCTGACAATGGCACCAAAGGTGGTGGTGTAAATCAACTTCCAACAATTAATATGTTGTACATTGAGTTAAATTCATTTAATTACCATACTAGGGAGCATAGACATGAAATACTACCAGTGCTATATGCAAAGTTATAGTTGATCTATGAGGTTGGAAAGGAAATAACTATAATATAATAATGCTGAAAGTAAAATAAAATTCAAACTTGAAAATGAAGTATTGCTAAATTTTATTACTAACAAAAAGTTGCATATCCAGAGAAAATATTGTTCATAAGGAAATATACATGAAATATAGCATCATAGCAAAGTTGGATGCTAAGAACCCCACACACTCGACAACGGTGGCTCTCTTTACCTCACTAAAAACTATTAAATCCAAAATTACCAGAGCTGGTAAGAAGTAAAGGAGGTATTCATTGCAGATGTTGATCTTCATCGTTACTTTCATTGTCTTTTTGCTATTTTTTGGCTGCATTGTGGTAGTGCATGCTCTGTTATGCCTCTCCATTGTAAATTTTTGGTTACGGTTGGCTTTAACACCTATTCTAGATGTTGATCCATTTTTTTTGGAACCTATTAATGTTGTATCTAGATTTTAGGCCCTCTATGTAAACAGGGTATAGTCCCTTCAAAACTATTTACCATTAATAAAAAATGAAATATACATGAAATGAAAAAATGGAGGGGATTTATCATACCTCAAATGGGCCTTGACTTGGGTGTGAATCCCTTTCTAACTCTGTAACTAAAAACTAAATAACAAAAATGAGATTTCTTATTGATTTGCATAAAACATTACATATAGGAACAAAATATTAGATTAATATTTTCTCTCTAATTCCAAATCTGACTCATTAACTTCTTACTACTTTATAACCAACCTATTACAAGGCACCAACCCTTTCCTTTATATTCTATCATTTATACCACGTGATAAGAAGAAAAATGCAACAAGGAGTCTTTAATATAACAAATGATATATTCAACACATGTTTGAAACACACAACAAGTGTTCGATTAACAATCAGTTTGTGTTTAACTAATAATCAGTTCTTCACTAGTTCTTAATCAATGACCAAATAAAATATTGATTTATTTTTTAGTTTTCCACATTTCTGTTGTAATTACGCCTCCCATGGAATGTAAGGACTTAAGTTCCATCACTTCATGTTTGAAAATATCTTCATAAATGTATTGTAACTTGTTGTGAATGATTTCCTTATCCTGCGGATAGGTTCTTTTGTTGCATATGACAAATTTATTACAACCAAGAGTGAGATCAACACATATAATCATCCAAAAAAAATATTGGAATAATAATAATAAAGGCACACATAATATCACAAAGTAAATACAATAAGATATAACTATATTAATTAGTCATGCCAAAAGTTCATGGTTTTAATGCTAATGTTCAGTAATGTACTTAGGAAAAACATAGTCATGGATATAATGGTCTTATCAAAATACAAAATATGCATTGTTATGAAAGTGATTAATACAACTCATCTCGTGACACTCCATATTGTAATGAAAGATTGTTCCCTTTTTGAGAAAATGATGAAATGGATGGCACTTATTAGTGAGATACGTTATAAACCTTTTAATGGCATGTATTTTACCCTATAGGCTTCAGAATTGCTTTAGATTTATAGGTAGAGGCATTTCAGCCACATCTTTAAATTTATCTGGATAGATTTGTGTTCTGCACTGTGAGACGATAAAACTAAGTAGCTTGTCATATGTAACACCAAAAACACATTTCTTAGGATTGAGCTTAACTTTGTATTTTTAGATTCATTCAAAGATGCACCATGTGATGTTCTTATTTGGTCTTGGATTTTCCTAGAATATCATCGACATAGTCCTTAACAATGTTGTGCATCATGTCATGAAAGATGATGGTCATGGCACATTGATATGTAGCTTTGACATTTTTGAGACCAAAGGGCATGAGATGATAACAGAAGGTGCCCCAAGCTGTATTAAAAGTAGATTTGTGTTATTCTTCTTCAACAATTTTTATTTGATTATATCCAAAGAATCCGTCCATGAGGGATAAGATTTCGTGCCCTACTATAGAATCCACAATCATGTCAATTTAGATAAGGGAAAATAATCTTTAGGGAAAACTTTATTAATGTCACAAAAATCTATAAAAATACGGATACCCCCAATATTTTTTTCTACTGGGATGATGTTGGAGATACAATCATAATAGTAAATGGGCGGGATGAAACTAACATGAAATAACTTTTGAAGTTCTTCTTTGAAAATTAGGGCTACCTTTGGATGTATCTTACACAATTTTTGCTTGAATGGCTTCACATCTTTATGGAATATGAGATTATGAACCACTAGAGATGGATCAAGACCATACATATCCAAATAGGATCATGCTAATACATCCAAGAATTATTTTAGGAGTTCTTTAAAGGTGGTTTGTTCTTATGATAATAAAGATTCCCATAATTTGAGGATCTTGGGGTCCTCTTCAGTGCCGATGTTAATGTCAATGGTTTCCTCTATTACTGATGTTGACCCATCCTATAATGTTTAGGGGACCAGAAGAAGTTGATCCCTATTGAAATGAAAAATATGGCCTATATATTGGGTGCATAAATGTAGGGCACTGGAAGAGTGCCTAGTGTTATGATAGGGTTGAAGTGCCCATGATCAAGACTTAGTCGTTTTGTGGATAAGTTTTATTTTCAAGATAGCGTGTTGAGTAAACAAAGACATGAAGACTTGTAGTCCATGCAATGGTATTTTGGGAGTAAGTGAAGACTGAGCGCCATACATTGTTTAGGCTAATAATAGGATTTCTACTCAGAGTTAACTACATGAAGTCTATTATTAGAGAACTTACATGTTGTGCATCCAATTGTAAAGGTGCATGGCTATTATTAACATGTGACCTATTTTGAGAAGTGCATGGGCAGTGAAGGGAAACTCCCCACCACCATATATATGTATTGATTTGAATGTTTTTGGTGTGTGTGTGTGTGTGTGTGTGTGTGTGTGTGTGTCAAATTGTAGAGTTATGCTCATGGTTTTGTCACGCACATGACTCATGGAGATACTTATGTAATGTAATAAGATTTTTTGTTTTACAATATTTAATAAAATGGTTCATATTGGTTGGATAATGGTGTTGAACATGACTGAATTTGGTTATTATATGGTAAATCTTGTTATAGTCATTGTTTAGTTCATATTATATATATTCTAATAACTAGATCTGGTTTATGCATTGTGTGTTGTATACTATTGGTAATGAATCTAGATACCTATATGCACCATCATGCTAACATTTTGTACAAGAAACTCTAAAGAGGGACCTGGTTTCTTTGCATGCTTCGGGTGAGTGATCAACTCATGTTGAGTGATGTGTCAGCAACCTTGGGTTATTCATAGTAAATTCTAGGCTACATCATTGGTTCCATTTCCTGGACATCTTTTTTAGTTGTTTTCCAGATGTTGCATGATGAAGGCATATCAATTGACCTTGGCAAGTGTTGAGGAGTTGATTATAGATCTCAAAGAAGAGTATGCTTGGAGATTCAACACTGGTTCTGAGTTTGGCACATGCATGTGGGTGGAACAAAATCTATATGACTGCTTATATGAGAGCTTATTTTCTATCTTCCCAATAGAGATATATGAGTGGCTGGTTGCTTAGGCATCTAAAATGAATTTGAGGTTTCGTAGAATTGTCTAGATGTAAGAATAATTTCAGGCCCTCTATGATGTTGATCATATTTGGACGCCCACTGTGAACACTTGGTTCTATGTTATTCTGAATAGATATATTTTGGAGTACTTAATTTCCACTTATTATTTCCCAGAGGTAGCTGAGTTTTAGTTTTTATGTTAAATCCCAGGGGGACATATCTGCAAGGAATTCAACTGGTGATCGAGATCTTGATGGTAACCTTGAATTTGGAAGAGAATCCATTGGCTAGATAAACCCCACCACACGTGGGGGCAGGAGCAAGTGTGGTGAAGGATGGTGGACCTAGCGATGGAGAGGAAAAGAGAAGAAAGGTGTCTAAAGTTCAATGAGGCATGTGAGAGTAATTTAGAGAAGTAGCGTAAGATTGTAGAATGGATGGAGTTAAGGAGAGAGATGGCTCGTGAAGGATTTAGAGCTCACGTAGAGCACGTGAAGCCAGAGCATCTAGAAATCTCCCATTTTAGCAAGAATGATAGGGAACCTCTATTGTCGTCTTATGAGAGCACACCAATAGAGACAACTTGGGCCATAGGCATTCATTTGAATCTACCTGACAACCTATCCCTTACACTTAGTTTTTGATTTTCTAGTATAACCAGTGGTCAACAAGCTAGTTTGGGTAGTAGAGTAGTAAGAGGTAGAGTTGACGTATTATAAATTTTAGGAGTGAATCAAATATCAAGTACATTAATGGCCAGGAAAACATATTCCATGTTATTTGGAGGACCAATTGGAGGAACCTTTTTAGATGTGTCATTGCCATAGTTGATAGGAATGCAAAACTTTTGACTCACATTGGGGAGTAGCAAAACTTTGTAGACTATAGGAGTTCAGTTTAGCACCATTGTTGGGACATAGGGAAGTGTGTCCTCTGGTTCAATTCCTTATATAGGAGGAGGAGTAGGAGGAACAGGTGGCTCAGGATCTAGAAGATCTAGTGGATATAGGGGTGGACGTAACATAAGAGGTTTTAGATCTGGTGGGCATGGTCCTCACCAGCCCCACAATATTTACATGGAGATCTCACTTCGTCTCCTAGATTATAGGGTAATAAAGGATGTTGTTGAGCATGTGCATATGTGTGAGATATTTTGGTGTGTGAAAGGAATTATGGCTTCTGAGTGCAAGGAAATTCAATTTTGTGACTACGTTGTGGGGACGTGTGCACAATTGGTACATAAATTTTGACCCAGATAAGACTTGTGTGGATTATATAGCATTACAAGTGCTTTCCTTAAGAAGTTTATATACCTGAGTTTGAGCATAAAGGTATAAGTGTGCTCAAGGATATCAAGTAGGGCACTACTGAGAGCATCTAGGAATATGATGCTCATTTCAAAACACTCTTGTCTAAAGTATCATATGATATCCATTCCATTCAGAATGCATAGTGGTTCGTTAGAGGCCTGATTACACTATTTAGGAGGGTTTGTTAGTACATCTAACTAAGAATGCAGTCATTTTAGGCTTGGAGGAACCCACCAGTCATAGTGAGGTGCATGGATTCTTGGGCCACATAGGGTATTAGAGAAAATTTGTTAAAGGATATGCTAATATTTTTGCACCCTTGGAGGATTTATTAATAGGTAAAACAAAGTTCTATTGGGGAGAACTGCAGTAACGTACATTTGAAACACTGAAGGAAAGTCTTACTATGTCACCTATTTTATGTTTTCCTTCATGGAATCTACCCTGTCACATATATGTGGACACTTATAGCATGGCCATTGGCATAGTTCTAGCTCAACCCGGAGAAGGTATTGTAGATCATCTTATCTATTTTACTAGTAGAAAGTTGAGTCATGCAGAATAGAATTATACAACTATGGAGAGCGAATATTTTTCAATGATCTGTGTTGTATAGGTTCAAATAGTACTTGCTAGCAACACCTTTTATGTTCTATAGAGATCACATGGCATTAAAATACTTGGTAAATAATCTCATTTTAAAGGGGTGCATATGCCAATGGGTTCTATTATTCCAAGAGTTTGAATTTACAGTTGTGGTAAAGCTAGGTAAAAGTAATTTTGGCCTAGACCACTTATCAATGATTCACTTAGGAGAGGACATGTAGAGTATTAAAGATACAATTCTGGATACACGGTTACATAGGTTGAACCTCATACCCTCAGCCTTAGAGGATATTTCTTTCTTTTTACGCACATGTATGATGTCCAAAGGAATAAAGGCCTTGGAAAAGAAACAACTTACAATTTACGATGCACCTTCCATGTTGATCAGTGGTGACTTATAGAAACTAGGTCAAGATGAATTATTGTGCCGGTGTGTACTAGAGAATGAGTGTATTGTAATCATGGAGGAGGCTCATGGCGGTATTGTAGGTGGACACTATACAGGTGATGCCACCACATGCAAGATTCTACTAGTTGGTTTATGGTGGGAAACCTTGTACAATGATTGCAATGAGTTGTGTAAGGTGTGTGATCACTATCAACACCTTGGAAAACCTAGACAGAGAGATGAAATTCCTTTAAGACCTATTACTAGTGAAGATCCTTTTGAAAAATGGGCTATAGAATTTGTGGGACCTATTTCCCTAGCCACACGTAAAATTGGATCACACTACATCATCACTTGTATAGATTATCTTACAAGCTAGGTAGAAGAGGAACCTATGAAGGATTATAAACTAGCTGTAGTGGCAAGGTTCTTATGGGAACATATTCTTACCAGGAATGGATGTCCTTTGAGTTTGACAAGTGATAGTGGCACTCATTTCCTAAATACGACAACCAAGTTATTATTAGATCAATTTATGGTTGTGCAGCATAAGAAAACACCCTATCACCCTAAATCAAATGGGATTAGTGAAGCCTTCAACAAGATATTTACCTAAACCTTAAAAAACATTTGTGATGTTGGAAGGAAATATTGGGATGATAAATTTTTTGTTGTACTTTGGGCATATAGAACAACCTACAAAAGGTTGAATAAGGCCACACCCTTTCAGTTGGTTTTTAGCACAGAAGCAGTTCTTCCCATGGAATTCACATTACCTTCTTTGCGTATTGCATGCACGGGAGGTCTAACTGATGAAAAATCATTTGAAGAAATAATTGACAAGTTGATACATCTATATGAGAGGCACGTCATAGCACGTTGGAGTCAGAAGTAAGAAAAATATAGGTATAAAGCATGGCACAACAGGAACATCAAGAACAAGAAGCTTGAGGTTGGGAAGATGGTACTTCTTTATGATTCAAAGTTTCTGAACCACCTAGGCAAGATTAAGGTGCATTGGTTGGGACCATATGTTATCAGTCACATACTTCAATCAAGAGCTTTCTAGTTAGGGGCGCTTTGTGGAACACAGTTACCTAGCTACTTCAATGGGAGTAGGTTGAATCCCTACTATAAATTACCCTTCTTGGTGTTTTTAATAAGGAATTATTTCCATTTAGATTAGATTTACCTTACCATATTTCCTTTAGTATTTTTCCTTCCTTGTCGCTATGCTTTGTCAAGTTAGTTCAGTGTTATGTATAATAAGCATGTTTACATGTCAGAAGCTGATTAAAATCTCAAGTGTTTTTATGTGCAGGGGACTGTATATACCCTTAATGTGGAGTAGATAAATAAGGTTAGTTTGATACATAAAATAAATAAACTCATGGGTTTCCATAAAGGAAATAGGTTTTGAAAAGTGATGAAAACTTCAAGAGGATTTCTCAAAGATAAATACCACACGTAAGGTGATGAGCACTCAGTATAACTCAAGGAGGATATAATATTTAAGACTACATATGTTTGGGTCACATTGGATAAATAATTTGGCATAAGGAAGCACATGTAGAGGAGATCTATGACAAATAAGTAGTGGTGCTCTAGAAATTTACGACAGAGGCACGGAAGTTTGAGGCGCGAGAGATTCGGGCATAGGAAAAAGAGGTGTGAAATGCACTTAAAGGGAATTAATACCATGTATGGTTGTAGGTAGATAAATTAATGAGGGGAATTTTTGAAACTTGGTTTAAAGTTTTTATTTTCAACATCATTTTTTACCTTACTAATTTGAAGAAAAATTGAGAAGTGTGAAGAAGAGCTACAGATGAGGAGCACTCTACAGAGTGACTAAACCTATCATGTTTGAAGAACGGTGTTGAGAATCCATGCATAGAAGTAGGATTTAGGTAGTGGTACATGTGTGTGAGGGGAGGGTGACTTTGTTTTTGTCTGCACGATAGCTAATTTTTTCATTTTGCACTCACAAAATCAAACTTGGAGAAATTACAACACAGAGGGAACCTGCAATAGAAAAGGAGGTTAACGACCCAATAAAGGAGTGGCTGGTCGAGATGTTATATTCAGAAGTTAAGGGGAGGCCTTAGACCAAAAATATTACATAGTGTAGGGTTTCAAAGATTAACCACCACACTTAGAAATGCCTGAAGGACGTCGTAGCAGAAGTTTACTGGAAAACAAATCGGCCATTAGTGGACTACACTAGGGTTTGGATACCTCCATGAAGAAATTACTCCAAAGCATGGGGGTCATGCAAATTATAGAGTTTCCCTATTTTGAGAATCCCGAGTAGTTGTATCAATGGCTCATGGCGCATGTCCATGAAGAATTTTTCTACTTCGTAGGCAAGGGAATGAGGATCACCACCAAGTTGATTACAAAGGTGACAGGTTTGCACGAATAGAGATCAAAGATATTTAGAGATCTATCATAGAATGAGGTAATTTATGCCACAACTTCCTTACATCATTATAATAAGGGGGTTCAAGCCTTAAAATTAACCAACATTGGAGACATGGTCACCAGGGTTGTAGCGCACTTGACAGGAAGCAAGTAGGGTGCCACTGAATGGTGGAATGAGGTGAATATGAACTAGTTACATATAGCACACAAAATGGTCAATAAGACATACTACAACATTGTCGGGTACATCAAAGAAATCTTGGTGAATTAGGTGTGTGGCTAAGAAGATAGAGGTGAGAAGATTACCTGGGGAAAAATTCTATTATTGATTGAATATAGTGAAATTGGAGTACTCGACGGACCTAGGGAGAACATCTAAGAGTTTCCATTGGAAAATAAATCCCCAACAAATAAATTTTACAAATACACTCTACAAGAAACTATTTCTAACGCGTATAAAGAGTGCCTAGGAAGGTGGTTTAGGAGACTGTGTAGGGCGTTTGAAGGAGAGTGGCTTATTCTGCGTGAGCTTTCCAAATTACTGAATGGAGAAGCTAAGTTTGCAGTCTACCAACACTTTAGCTTAGGGTGCTTCCATAAGTAGGTAGGTGGTAAGAGCACATGGTGTAAGTTTCCCTTTTCTTTTACTACCAGATATTTCAAGGAGTCAGTGAATAGGTTCCACGATGTGCGCAAGATTCAGTTTGATGCAGAAAACGTAGACGCAACTATCAAAATTATTTGCAAGATTTATGTATGGACAACGAAAGAGGCCTATGTTGAAACCATGGAATCAGGAAATGTGGACATCACACTAGAGATTTTGTTCGTAGGGGAGATTAAACAAACATGTGTGTGTATATATATATATATATATATATATATATATATATACATACATACATACATACCATACATACATACATACATATATCTAAGGCTAAGGTTGATTGTTGGAAAAGTGGTGAAGGGCATAAATATGGAACTTCTAGGCAAAATTATGGCATCTATTCCCCCTACTCAAGAGGATCTAGTGCCTACAAAAATAGAAAATGTTGTAGATCATACAGAAATAGAAGACAATGTTGGACTTGTGCATACTAGGAGAGTTTTGTGGAGAAGGTGTGAGTCAAGAGACACTAGCACAGAGACTTCAAAACTAGTAAGGAGATCACCACGTGTGACTCCTAGGAAGGACGAGGAGGAAGAAAGGAGAAAGTGTAGGAAATATGTTCCTATTAAAGATAGTGAGGAGGATTCCCCACATCCAAGTGCATAGAAAGAGGGGGAAACTCCAAGTACTGGTGGGCATAGAGTAGAGGCCACCCCCACTATGGAAATGTAGGAAGATGAAGACATTGGTGATCACATAGTGTATGAGACTATAGAACCAAGCATGAGTATTCATGAATAACACTCTGTTGAAGGAGAGATCAGACCTGGTGGAGACACAAAAGTCACAATATTCCCCATGTAGAAGGAAGAAGAGGATGAAGGAGAAGTGAATCAAGATATCGAAGGCACAATACAGTAGGATGCAGGTGTGGAAATGCAGCAAGAAGAGGGTGTATCTACTTATGACAATGGTTACAAGCATGTAGGTGGGAATGATGAGGAATAGGCAGCAGGTACTTAGGACTTGGGTTATATGGATGAATATTCAATAATTATTCACACCTACTTTTAGAGTAATTTACCCAACAAATATTTATATGGCTAGGATTGGATGGACCCAAAAATGGCCAACACACACACTAAAAAGTAACTATCCTAGAGTATGTAGACTCACATGGATGAGCTTGATTTTGATGTCTGCTAGGAGGCATGTAGTTTGAAGAATATGAGGAAGGCACCTTACACACACCATGTGACTACTAAGATAACACAGTTTTAAGATGAATAAGTGGGTAATGCATTGGTCAAAGTGTCAACAGAAGTAACACGCCAAAATATTGATAAGGCAGAAAACATATGAGTAATATTAAATGATAAGAAGGACAAAGAAAAAAATATCAAGTGCCTCATTTAGGAGCGAGATAATGTAGTAGCTAAGGTCCATAATGTTAAAAAGATGGTAGAACATATCGCAGATGAGATTTTGTAGAAGAGGCCCAATTTTTCATGAGAAGGTGCCTCGGGAATTCAAGTCTAAATTACAATATCAGCTCATGAAATTTTGTCTACTTTTGGAGGAAGGACTAGCGCACCTCCTTAAGAAAAAGGATGTTGTGGAAGAATCATCAAGGGTGAAGAATTCAATTGAAAGAAAGATATCCATCTATGAGGTAGTTTTGCAAGCCTTAAAAATTAAATGAAGAAGGCAGATACAATATTTTTCATGTGTACAGCTCCTGATAACTTAATACAGACAAGGAAAAAGGAAGAGGAGAATGAAGTTCTACAGGAAGCAAAGGATGAAACACTCGGGTGCACAAAATGAGTTACCTTGGTAGAACAAAGCATGACATGTTGGATGTTGTGAGGAAACAACATATGGATAGGATCAAGTGCATCAAGAAGCTCATTTCCGAGAAGGTGGATGTCATGGAAGGGATGGTCTCAGGTATGGCCAACATCCTTAGAATTTTGAACAATGAGGGTGGAAACATGAATATACATGAGTTAGATGGTGTCATTTTGGAAATCCCTGATAAGACCAATGTAATGCTTAAGGACTAGTATGAGTTTGAGAGATAAATACAAAGTGAATATCCAGAACTCATTCTGGAGGGAAGATGAAAAGGGTACATAATTAAATGACTCACCATATTCTTTATTCCTTATTCTTTCATTCATTTATCCTTTATTCTTTGGGGCAATAAGGTGATTACCCATTACCGGGGGCAATGTACTCTAGTGTGGGATAATGTTGAAAGGAATAAAATGTCCTAAGTATTGGGTACACGAATATAGGGTGCTAAAAGAGCGAGTGACACTATGATAGGCTTGAAGCGCCCAGAATCAAGACTTAGCCATTTTGTGAATAAGGGCTATTTTTTGGATTTAGCATGTTGAGCACACAAATACATGAAGATTTGGGGCCCATGCAATGATATTTTGGGAACAAGTGACAACAAATCTCCATGCATAGTTTAGGCTAATAATAGGATATCTACTCAGAGTTAACTATAGGAAGTCTATTGTTAGAGCACTTGCATGTTGTGCATCCAATTGTAAAGGTGCGTGGTTATTATTAGCATGTGACCTATTTTGATAAGTGCATGCATGGTGAAGGGAAATTCCCCACCCCCATATATATGTATATATTTGTACGGTTTTTGTGTTTGTGTGTTTGTATGTGTCAAATTATAGAGTTATGTTGTTGGTTTTGTCACGTGCATGATGCATGGAGATACTTATGTAATGTAAGAAGATTATTATTTTTATAGTATTTAATAAAATGGTTCATACTGGATGGATAATGGTGTTGAACATGACTGAATATTGTTCTTGCAAGGTAAATCTTGTTATTGTCATTGTTTAGTTCATCTTATATATATTCTAAGAACTAGATCTGGATTATGCACTGTGTGTTGTTTACTATTGGTGATGAATTTGGATACCTATATGCACCATCATGCTAACATTCTATACAAGAAACTCTAAAGAGGGACCTAGAGACTTTGCACACTTTTTTTGAGCGCTCAGCTAAGGCTGAGTGATTTTCTAGTACACCTCGGTTATTCACAATAAATTATAGGTTGCATCAATCCCTAACTAGATTGTGTTTGGGATTTGAGGGATTTTGGAAGAATTCTGCAAGGGAGTACTCCTCATTTAGGTAGAAAGAGTTAGGATGAGGGATATTGGATTGGGATTGAATGTGGAGGGTAGACTCTTGTTCACCAAAGTAGGTGTCAACATTTAGACATATTTGGAAATGTTTCTTATAGTCATTGGCTGGTACATTACCCTGAGTTCCCATGAACTTAAGAATTACCTGTGATTCTGAAATGTATCAAGAGAGATATGTTCATATTGATGGTCTCACTTGATGATTTGGAGGTAGGTGAGGGTGACATTAATGGTGAGGACAATACTATCATGGAAGAAATTGGTGGCAGTGAGCTATTTGCATTAGCTATAGATGGAACTTGTTTCGATGGTGTCTATGGCATCCTCAACCATTAAGGTGGTGCCATTGAGATCATCACAAACACTCTCACTAGGTGGATAGTACCCTAGTCCACAACCATCAGGATTTGGGATGAAAGCATGAAGTTTAGGAATGCCTTGTGTATAGAGACCTAGCCCTCGACCAAAGTGTCCCATTTGAGTCATCATCCATTTGGTGATAAGATATTTGTTGTTCAAGCAACATGACGGTATAGAGTCATTGATGAACCACGTAGTTTTGGGTGGCTCAAGGTACTCATTGGAAAGATACCTAAAATAGATAGAGAAAAAGAGGCCACTAAATATTTTTTTTGTTGGCTTAACACATGATGGGCCTACCACATTGTTTAGGTGATAGTGGTAGCTTCTTGATACTAAAAGTTTGATATTTACTACACCTTATGGATTTGAGCTTGAGAGGAAAAGTGGGTAGGATGCAAGTAGATATAGAAGGAGTGGGTAAGAGAGGAATGAATGATGACGAGGTGTTATGTGAGGTGGATAGAAGACTATCAAGTTAAACATATGAAGTGGAGAGTGTTGTGGATGATAAAGATGGATATTTTATAGATATGGTTTTAGTGATGGGATAATATGGTTCCCTATAAGATTGTACTTCAAGTTCTTGGAAATATTGGAATGGTTGAGGGTCACCATTAATGGCGACTGTAGTAAATTTTACTCCCACTATAAAAGGAAGGAATCCCATGCATGTCGGACTACCACCCAACAGAATCTGAGATCTCCCCAAGGCACGCGTGGGTTCTGAATCTCTCTTTTATGTGAGTTTTTAGTGGGAAGCATTCATCAATTATTTGTATAAGAGTATTCAAGAAATAATTTTAGACATACAAGGATTACAGGGCTCAGGATGGCCTCCAAATCCTTGTAGCATCTTCAGTCCATGTGTTTTAAAGGACTCCATAACATATAATATAACAAAAAGAAAGCTACAACCATTAATTCATAACATGAAAGGAAAGAGAACTTATATGAATGAAATATACATGAAACCCACTGATATTCATATCTAATTGCAATAGGTAACCTCATTGTATTCATCATTTCATTACAAAGAGCCATAGATGGCAAACCGCAGTCATGCACATCACTAGGCTTGTATAACTATGCCAAAAAGAAAAAGAAATTACAATGCTAAGCTTAGTACATTCCTTTATGCATCAGAGCTCCACTTACAGTAATCCTACAGAGCTTCACCCATGTTATCTCTCTCTCTATGTATATCCTTCTTCTCTCAGTGTACATCTTGTTATCTCCTTGTATATATCCCTTCCTGATCCGCAGGCACTTATATTTATCTCCTTCTCGTGCTGCCAAATCACCTTGTTGTGCCATCAGATCCGTTACCAAGTGTCGAATGTGGTCCTTCAGCGAGCATGTTTCCTCAGGTCTGAGCTCTCCACTCCATCTCATGATGGTCTTACGGAAGATCCCACCACTGACATGCTCTTTCCTGGGCCACTTGTTGCTAGGCTGGCATCTTATTCGCTCGCAACCAATCACGCTTTTCACGTGTTCTACCTTCTTTCACACGTCACACATGCTATTTGCTTCCTTAACTCTTCATCCTGTGCACTTTTTCCTTGCACGCACTTTTATAACTGGGGTCCCACATGCCCACATGCCTTCACTTTAGTCAATATTTTAGGGGCCTAACATCATCCCACACCATGCCTATTCTCCGCCCTAAAAAACATTCTACTTGACCAAGGTGCAAGTTGGTTCAATGGAACCAAGATGTAGGAAAATATTACAACAATGAATAAGGAATGAAAGAATATGGGAAAGAATGAAGAATGGGGGGAAACACTAAATCAAAAGGTTGTGTAAGTCCTTCCATATGTCTGATTCCAACTTACTCCATGTATCGACCTTGTTCTGCACCTTCTGACAGAGGTTGCCAACCAGGAGGTTTACCTCATCAAAACTTAGGCCAGATCCCTGGGCACCCAAAGTGTCCACAATTTTTTCCATATCCTTACCCAGGTCTGTGAGCTTTTCCATTCTTCTGCTAATTTGAGGATATAGTTCCTTCAGTCTTGTTTTGGTTGAGCCATTTAGTGCCTCAATCTTCTCGGATCTTCTCTCTACCTCCGCCAAGACTTTATCCCGCTCTACCTTGTTTCCTTTATTCTTTTCCTGGAAATCTTTCAGCTCTGCTTCAAGCATGGTGACCAAGGAGCTTGCCACCTTATCTCTATCTACACATGTGTCATATGTGGCCTCAGTAGATTGGGAAGCAATCTTTACATCTGTGAGCACCTTGCTATACTCGGTAACAAGTGCTATCACCTTTAACCGGTCCTCCTCCTTCAGGCGCGTGCCTACTTCCTTCAAAAATTCTAATGCCAAGGGTCACCTCTCCATGGTGAGGATGCGTGTTAAGTCTTCTAGGAATTCCAGCGTCAATGCATACCTCTGAGGGATAGGTGTTAGATCTGGGTGTTTCAAAATGATGGCACTTTTTATTGAGTATACTTTCTTGTATACCTCCTGCACCTTTTCCTTTTCCTCCTTGAGCTCATGCTTTATCTCTGTGCTGATTAATTCCTCATGTTTTAAGCTTCTGGCCACCTTAGCCAACTCTTCCTCCTTCTTAGCCAGATTTCCCTCTAGGGCCTTTATGCTATCGTTCTGCATGAATAGCCTCACCTCTGTTTCCACCGTGACCTTGTTTAGAGCATTACACACTTGCTCGTTTGAGAGCTCTTGAGCATTCACTAAGGGGTTGTCTCCCTTAGACTCTAGCAATGTGATAAGTTCATTTCGGCAGAATTATAAATTCTGGCTCGTCGATATGGGATTCAAATGCCCAGGAAAGCATCTTCTTGGTCCTCGGGTATGTGCATCCTCCTTTTCAAATGATCCCATGATGATAAGTCTTTTAGTGGGTATTGTGCTCTGGAATTGTGTGCATAGCACCTTCCTTGAATCATCCACGTAGCCCATTATCTACCTCTATTTTGCATCCAGAGGTCTTCTACCTAAGCACGTGCCTTTGGGGAAGCTAACTGTCAGAGCAGGGCCTCCTAGGTTATCATGTCCCTTTTCACCGCTCTACTTCCTTCCCTTCCTTTAGCACTATGTCTGCACTCCACTCTAACTTCGGGTCAACAAGGATCTTGAGCATCTTCTTTTCTTCTCGCTCTTCCTCTTTAGTTATCTACTCCTTTGGTAAAACCAGTGCCCCCCTAATCCCTCAGCATCCTTCTCATCTGCCCTTGTATCTTCAGTGCTTTCATCACCTTGTGTGCCTTTTCATCGCGTGAAGACGAACTCTTGATTTTCATCCCCACTTTCTTCCTCCGATTCATAAACACTAAATATACGAGGTTCCAAAGGTTTCTTATATTTTTCTAGCTCTTCTTCCTCATCGCTACCTTCTTCACTCTCATTCCCTCCTTCTCCCAGGTATCTCTCCAAGCTGTCAGTCACCTCCGAGTCAACTTCTTCATCCACCCTCTGCTTCTTCTTGAGAGGTGTCTTCTGGTCAGGAGATTATACCTTCTCTTCTTCCTCTTGTGACTCCTCCATGGTGGTGGGTTGTTCGGGCACCTCTACTTCTGACATCTTCTCCTTTACTAGAGACTTCTTTCTTCAAACATAGGTTCTTAGCTTGGTACTTGTATAAGGCATGCTCACTGTCTAAGCAATCGGCACACTTGGTGCTCCTTCCTCTCCTCTGCCCCTCTTCTTAGACACTGGCTTCTTCTTTCCCAAGGGGTCTTCAGGTATTGAAATCTCATCCACTAAGTATATTCCATTCTCAAACTTTGGTTTTATGCACATGTATACGCGCACCGCGGATCCTCCAGCAATAGGAAGTTTTATTGGTCTAGTCATGTGGATCTCGTGTGACACGTACTTCTCCATGTACGTGCACTTACCTCTGGGATAGTTTAGTTTCTTCCTCATATCCCTGTGCTCCTAGTCCAAATTTCCTAGCTCTAGCCTTAGCTTTTTCGATTCTTTAAATCTGTTCACTCCCGCTTGGAAGTACTGTGCAGTGAACACGAAAGAGAGCTTGCACTAAGGGCTTCATGATTTGTCAAAAAATTTGAACCTACCCAAGCAGTAGTGTTGGTATACCGTGAACTCAGCTTCTCCTTGTGTGGCTGTTGGGAGTTGTTCAGGGATCCTCCACTCCACCCTGAATGCATTTCTCAAGCACGTATACCATTTTTCGAACCACACTTTGTGGGGAGCCATCATTGTATCACATGCATACTTTTTAAATCTCTTCGTGGGCGAAGGGTCTTCAGCTGGGTACTCCCACACAAACTTATCTGGTGCATCCGACACTCCAATTTCTACAAATACTATGGTGAGAAAGACATTGCCAAAGAGGATCCTATCCCCTTCCTTAACACACTTTACAATTTCCTCGACAATGTATGTGAACAAGTTTTAAATAGTTCCCTCTGAAATCTTCCTGCAGACATGTAGCCATGGCTTGTTAACTTACATCTACCTTTCTTGGCCATTCAGCTTCGTTACAAAGTGCACGGACATCTTCATAACTGGGTCTTTGATGTCTGATATGTCATAATACCGCAACCCTTTCTTGTAGGAATACTCTGTGACGGTCTCCTGAATAGCCTCCTTGTCACCAAGGTCATCTTCTAGGCTATCTCCCTTGCATATGGGGTCTGTAAACTATGCAATCAACTGGGGAGTGACGTGCATCTTGTACCTAGCAAAGTGGAAGTAGTCCTCATGTACCCGAGACATCAACCACTGGTACAAGTGTTCTGGCTTCCCAAAATAAGGCAACTCATAAAGTTGTAGCAACCCTGCCTTCGCCAACTTGACCTTCACGCCATCATTGTAGATAGGGAACCCTTCAGGTGTTCGCTTGTTGGTTGGGCGTACCAATTCGAATGCCATCTCTTTTTCTATAGTGCTGGTGTGGTGATTATAATCACTGGCTGGTATGCTTCTCAAATGGGATTCCCATTCCTTCCCCATCATCACTCCATTAGGGTACTGCATTTCTACATACCATTCTTCATTTGTATCTACCTCAGGTTCTGGTTGTTTAGCCTTTTCTTTGTCCTTCCCTTTCTTCAGTGCCATGGTCGAGGTAATTGTATTACTCCAGTCCTCTCCTTGTTACTCTACTTTCCTTCTTCCAACCTTCGATCTCAGATCCATGATATAAATCTCCTAAACCTGTGCCCTAGTTTGTTGAACCCTAACTTCGATAAATTCTTCACAAGACAACATCTTTTCACTTCGTTCCATGCCTGTGCAATTCCTTCCTTCTAGTTCGCAATCTCAAACTAGCTCTTTACGTTTTTAATCACACAGATCTTCTCCTTGATCAAATCTGAAAGATCCCTAGCTTATATCTTTCACTTATATCTCCAACTCTTCGTTTTCGCAAAGTAAAATGAGAGTGCCCTGACCCTCTATTTATAGTTTTTCCTTTTTCTGGTCATTAAATGCTACTTTACCTACCCCATACTTTTCTCATTTAATGTAATTTTTAAAACAAATCCCGTCTTCAGCACCTTCACTCACACGCCCTTCCTACGCAAAAACTTGTTTTTACCTCGCGCGCCCTTCCTACACGAAAACTCCTCCAACCTTTTGACATGCAACCAAACCAACTTGACAGGATACTCTTACACGCACTCAACCCATGCCAAAGGCACTTCTTCTATCCAAATTATTACTTTCACCTACTTCGTGTTGCTTTAAATGCACTTCTTTTTCCTTTGTATGTGGGATCTACTAGTAGCTTTACCCTAGCACCAACTATCCTTTCTCTTCATATCTCTTTCAACTGGGATACTCAACAAGGCTCTTCAACACAACTTCCTTGTTACTTTTAATCACATGCTTCTTCACTTCTCTCCACCCCACACTTAAATGATGCATGGTCCTCTGTGCACTCATAAATCCTCCAAAAATAGCAATAAGGTTACCGGCACCCAAGGCACAAAACAAAACAACAACGCGAAAGGGAAACATAATGAAAGGAAAATTCATAAGGGAAAATTATAAACTAACTGGAAAAACTACCTTATTTACAAACACCAAGAAGACTTATTTATAGTACGGGATTCAACCTACTACCATTGAAGTGTCCAGGAAACTTCGTTCCATCCAGCACTTGTAACTAGCACACACCTGAATCAAGGATGTACGAGAATGTGTAGGGACCTAACCAATGGACTTTCAACTTCCTAGGATGGTGCAAAAATTTAGAATCATATAGTAACACCATTTTCCCAACCTCAAACTTCTTGTTTCTAATATGGCGATCATGTCAAGCCTTTTACTTTGCCTTTTCCGTTGTTTGGCTCCAATGGGCAAGTGATCATCTCTCATCCAGTTTCATTAGTTCATCAATTCTTTCTTCCAGCGCTTGTTCATCAGCTAATCCTCTTGCGTGCACTACTCGCAGAGAAAGTAACATAAATTCAACCAGCAAAACAGATTCCACGCCAAACACCAATTGAAAAGGTGTGGCTTTATTTAGTATTTTATACGTATTCCTATAAGCCCATAAAACTACTGATACATTATCATCTTAATCCTGCCTTCCAACATCACAGATTTTGGTCAAGGTATGACTTAGAATTTTTTTTAAGGCTTCCGCAGTTCCATTTTCTTATGGGTGATAGGGCGTAGTCTTTTGATGAGCCACCATGAACTCAGTTAGTAGGATCCTCATGGTCTTATTTAGAAAATGCATACCCATATCACTGGTCAAACTCAAAGGGCATTCATACCTTATGATAATGTTCTCCAATAGGAACCTTGCCACTGTCGCTTCTGTGCAATCTTTAGTCGGGGCTGCTTCCACCCACCTCGTGAGATAATCCATGTAAGTGATGACATAACGTGACCTGGTCATGTGCACTACCGGTGCAATAGGTCCTACAAAGTCTATCATCCACTTTTTAAAAGGCTCTGTGTTAGGAATAGGATGCAAAGACATTTCATCTCTCCTTCCTGGTTTGCCAATGCACTAATAGTGGTCACCTACTTTACAATAATCCCTACAATCCTTGTATAAGGTTTCCCACCATAAACCTGCCTTTAAAATCTTATGCGCGGTGGCATCACCTGCATAATGCCCACCCGCACTTCATTCGTGTGCTTCCTCCATGATGGCCAGGTGCTCATACTCTAACACACATCTGCGCAAAACTTCATCATGTCCTAATTTGTGTAAGTCTCCACTAATCAGCATGTAGGGCATGATGTGTATGACCAACTACTTCTTTTCCAATGCCTTCATCCCATATGGCGCCACACCTTCTTTTAAAAATATAGAAATCTCTTCCAAATCTGAGGGTGCACGCCATAATCTAAACAGTTGTGCGTCTGGCATTGCTTCCTCAATAATTTGTGTGTCCTCTCTTGAATCAATTCTTGACAGATGATCAGGTCCATAATTGCATTTTCTGGGCTTCACTACAATGGTGAACTCAAACTCTTGAAACAACAACACCCATCGACATATGCGCCCTTGAATAACGAGCTTGTTTACTAAATACTTTAATGCCATGTGGTCAGTGTAGAATACAAAGCGTGTTGTCAGTAGATACTATCAAAATTTGAAAAGTGCATGGATCATTCACAATGCCTTGTGCTCGGTTGTGGTATAATTCTACTCTGTTGGTGTTAACTTCCTACCCGCGAAACAATTAGGATGATCAACAATCCCCTTACCTGGTTGTGCAAGTACTGCTCCAATGGCAGTTCCTGAGGCATCTACATGGACATGGAAGGTCTTGTCCCAAGAGGGAAATCACAAAATAGGTATGGTAATAAGCCTATCTTTTAATGTATCAAACGCCCTATACTATGCCTTTCCCCAATGGAAGGTACTTTTGTGTCAAAGCAGCTCCTCTAAAGGCACAGTGATCTTGGCATACCCCATTAATGAATTTTCTATAATATCCTGTATGCCCAAGGAATCCACACACTAAACTCTAGCTAGTAGGTTCCCTTAACCCCACAATAACTACAACCTTAGCGGGATCTATCAGCAAGCCCTCTTTACATATGATATGCCCCAATAAAGTCCCAAAGGGTGTAGCAAACACACACTTTTTAATGTTGAGGGATATCCTCAATTTCCTATACCTTTCAAACATTAATCTCAAGTTGTCACGATGGTCCTTAACCAGACCATATACTTTCCAATCATCCAAGTAAACATGAAGAAACTTATGAATGAAGTCCTGGAATGCTTGCACTACTATGCGCGAAAAGACAGCAGGCACATTTTTCAACCCAAAGGGCATGGCTGTATATGCAAAACTTCCCCACTCGGTGGTGAAATTTGTCTTCTCCTGGTCTTCCTTTGCAATCTGGACTTTGTGGTATCCTGAAAATCCATCCGTAAATGAATAGATTTTGCACCCAGTGACTCCTTCCAAAATTTCATCAGTGAAGGGGGTCGGAAATGGATCAATGAAAAAAACTACATTCAATTCCCTATAATCCACACAGATCCTAATCCACCCATCTTTCTTGATGTTGATTACCATCAAACTTATCCAATCCAATTCTTCTACTACCTTAATGATTCCAGAAGCTATCATCTTGTCTATCTCCTCCTTAACCTTTACGCATAAGTTGGGATTCATCTGGTAGGGAATTTTTCTAACCATGTGCACACCTTCTTTTAGTTTTATCCTCATCTCCCCCAAGGAATGGTGGATGCCTTTTAGCTCATGGTACCCACATGGGAATAAATCCTCGAATTCATTTAATATATCAATGATATTTGACACTTCCTTCTCCATACAATAATCTCCAATAATAGCTTCCTTAGGTTCTTCTTCTAAACTGATGTTAAATTTCTTTGTCTTTAAAGGCTCATGGTAGCAACGTGCGTAAGAATCTACACTGTCCACTACCTCGGGTATTCCTACAGAATGGCTAACATCTAAACTCTCCAATTCCTCTACATTAGTCACGTATACTCACTTTCCCTTCTCCTTCTCCAAACATGTGTGCTTAAGCTATAACTCTTCTGTTTCTTTAATCTCTTCGAAGCACACCTCCATTCCTAGTTCACCTAGTAATTCCAACAGCCTATCTTCCATTTTGGCACTATCCCCCATTGTAAGGCACTTGATACCTTGCAAGGCCTTATCAACCGATGGTTTGGTACTCTGATACTCAAAGGCTTGAATAAGATCAGCTGCAAGCTCTTACCAATATGTTGTCTAGAGGCATGTCTCCAAATGAATGTACCATGCACGTGAACAACCTTGTAATGTAGAATATAACTTGTGCACCCAGAGGGATGGTGGCAAGGCCTCTGTGCCTTCTCTCTAGACCCATTCACACTCCTAGATATGGAAAGAGGTGGGCTCCTTCGCATGGTACTCCTTGATGATGGTGGGTATAATACTTCTAGAAAAATTGATAGAGAGAGCAATTCTTACCTCGCGCCACTCTAAAAGGATTTCCTAATGCATGGCCCACCAATGAGTTGTTGTGCTGAGAAAGACATAACTCAGCATCTCCCTCCATTCCTTTTCGTTCTTCCACTGAGCTTCTATCTCCTGTAGAAAGATCTCAGGGAAGGCTCCTCCTGAGTACTTGGGTAGTTCTTTTCCTCCAAGGCACCAAACCATGTGCACCTTCGTTACCTTGGTCACCGATCTTCTCAACTACCATCCCATTAATTCATAAGTCCCATGTGCCCAATTGTCACATGCCAGACTTGTGGTATCACTCACTAATTGAACATCTTCAAACTAGATAAACCCGTTAATAGGGTGTACCATCTCAGGGTCTCTGATTGAGCACACATAAATCTTGTCCAGAACTTCTTCTCCCAATGGTTTGATGTAGGGCACTGACTTCCCATCAACCAGGGGTATAATGACCCACTCCCTTTGTTCTCAAAACTAATGTACCCTTTGTCGAACCGGAGGTCCGCATTGTTCTTGTAACACCAAGGGCACCCAAGTAGTGCTGGGAAATTGTTCACCTCGATAATTGTAAAGACTTTGAAGTCCCTAGTAAACTTGGCACCTTGAATAGTAATAGCTGCATCCTTCATGACACCGATGGGAATTTCCTTAGTCTTGTTTGCCATATACAACACATTGGAAGATGGCTGTAATATAGGTATCCCCATCTGATGCCATGCATCCAAAGTCAAAACATTAACCTCCATGCCGGTGTCAATGAGTATATTGCTAAGGAGCCATCCATCCACAACTGTATTCAATGTAATTTCTTTGTCATAGTCGAGGCTGTGAGGGGGAAGATTCATGTGAAAGACCTGTCTCTCACGCTCTTCTCTGGCGTGTGGTACCTTATCTCTCAACCAAGATCCTAGTAAAGGGATGATGTTCTCCTACCTTAGAATTTTTCACACCTCCTTGACCTCATCTAGGTCATCTTTCTATGCCTCGATCCTCCTTCCTTGTTCCTCCCTCCTGGATTACTCCTTGAGACACTGGATCTCCCCTTGCAAGCATCGAATAACATCCATGGTGTCCTAATATATCTCCTTCTGATGCATGGGGTCTGGGTACTTTCCTTAAATGACCTCTTCCCTTCAAACCAGGCTCTTCTTTTGTGGTATCTCCCTTACACACGTGGCTTCTGCCCTTGTTGTTACCAATACAAACTCCAAACCTTCATCTTGTGTTACCCGAGGCATCCATTGTATGTCTGACTTGTTTATGCTGCTGATTCATATGCTTATATAACTCTGGGAACTCCTCATACTTATGCTTCTTTCCACACCACGAGCACTGCAGCAAGTCCAGGCACTCATGCTTGTAATGTTCTGTAGATCCACAGTTGAAACATGTTCCACACGGGAAGTCACTTCTTCCTCTGTGATTACCTCATCCACGGAATCCTCCTTGAAAAATTCTTCCACGTGTGTCTCCATCTACGCACTCCTCATAATGGCGATCATCAATTTTAGAACCATTGGCAATGTTGGTTTGGCACACCCCATGATCAATGACCTCATGTATTCGATCAATGAGCCTATAGTCTTTAGTATCTTGGGTCGTGGAGGTGCAAATCTTGCAATAACAGTATACATTCTTCCTGATCACGCGTTGTAGCAATGGACATCTACTGGAATCATTATCCCCATGATAGATTTCACAATCTAACATCACAGCGTGTACCGTCCTCTGGGGGAAATTTTCCTTAATGTGCCCCTCTATCTCAAAATCTGTGCACCAAAAACCACTGCGAGTCAACTGGACCGAGTTCACAGAAAGCTTTTCCAACTGCTTAGCCATAGCAGCAATCTAAGCATCCAAGAATGGGCTAACGCCGGTATCAATACTACCAACGGCTTCGGTGTGCAAGGCAGCCTCTAATGCTTCGTACGGATCTATAAATTTTTATGACACAAGGCCCTTCTAAAGGGGGTGATCAATCCCCCAACAAACCACTGTGCATGCTGAGAAGGATGTATATCATATGATAATTTAGACAAGAGAGTCTTCAAGAACGCTTCATATTCCCACACGCTCTCTTTCATTCCTTGTTGTATCTCCTTCAAAGTGCTAATGCTCTTTTGCTTGAACTCAGGAATGTGGAACTCTGCCAGGAATGCATTCTTTAAGGAAGTGTAATCCACCACCATTTGATGAGGATCATACTTTCTATACCAACTATGCGCACACCCTTACAATGTGGTTACAAATTGACTATCCTTTTGTTCTGGGGTTGTGATACCTTTCACGCGCCATAGTAGTTCACACTTGTGAACATGTTCTGTAGCATCCTCAATGCCCCTATAATCTGGTAAATGTAGAGACATTTCAAAGAAAACTTGAGGTGGTGGCTGGGGTCCTTGTCCTGAACCAAAGCCTTGGTTCCCTCTAGTGTTTCCTCCACCACCTGATCCACGAGGTCCACTGGGTCCTATACCTCTAGAGCCACCAGATCCACTAGAACCATTAGGTCCTATAGGGCCTATAGGAGTTGTGCCAAGTGCCCCCACAGTCCCACTGAACTGTGCACCGATGGTTTGTGACAGTGCCCCACCTCCGCTACTTTGTCCCGTGCCACTCCCTGATGTGAGACCAAAAATTTGTACACTTTTCCCTTATCCAAAAACTCCTACAAATATTGGAATATGTGCAGCCATAGTAGAAGGAACTAAAAAATTATACCTCTTAGGTGCGAATCTATCTCTTCCACTAGTTTCAATTAGATCAATACTTCCTCCTGGATTAGAAAAACCAAGTGCCAGGGCTCGATCAATGGGTGGGTTCAGACATGCACCAACGACTCTCCTTTCTCCACATGATGAAATCTCACCGGAATCTGAAGGGGTCTCCCTCATGCACTTGCCAAGATGGGGTAGCACAAACTGCTCAGATTCCTCATCCTTCATGTGAACCTCAACTCCTTCTGACAACGTCTGTCTCCATATATCCATCACACTAGCAGCTTCGCATCATCTAGTAATCTCCCTTTCACACACTTTTCCATACTTGAGCCATCTTTATTCCCTCTCCTTTTCAATCCTCTCATCTACCATCTTCCTCCACCTGAGCTTCCTTACCTAGTGCTCAGAATGGTTTAGCCGGTCATTGGGAGTGCCTCTAAACTCATGGTAACCATCAATATCTTCATATCTAGAGGAATAACACATAGAAACGATCCTCTAGGTTCTCATAGAAATTCAAACTCAACAACCTCTAGACAAGAATACGTGGAAATGGCATATTCCAGAGTGTAGCTAGCTAGTACTCCTCCCCACCAGTGATCTACAACACGGGTCCATGTCAGATCTGCATCCTGCAACCTTTGGTATTCTTCTTTGGTCCATATCCACGATCCATAATGCCAACTTTATCTAGATGCATAGGCTGAAAGCCACCCAAATAACTCTACTGGGAAGCAGCAGAAAAAATTCTCATACAGATCATGGTAGAGATTCTCCTCTACCCATCTACATGTATCAAACTCAGGTCTAGTGCTGAATCTCTAGGAAAATTCATCTTCCATGCTCTTGAACCACGATTCAACATTTTCCAATGTTAACCGATCCGTCATTACTCTTTACACAGATCATGATGCATGTTATATCCCACTACAACTTCAAAAAGAGGTCCCAGCAATGAAACCAAGATGTAGTCAATTTTACTCCCACTATAAAAGGAAGGAATCCCATGCGCGTCGGCCTATCACCCAGGAGAAGTTGAGCGCTCACCCGAGGCAGGCGCGGGTGCTGAGTCTCTCTTTTATGTGATTTTTTAGTGGGAAGCATTCATCAATGATTAGTATAAGAGTATTCAGGAAATAATTTTAGACATACAAGGATTATAGGGCTCAAGACGGCTTCCAAAGCCTTGTAACTTCTTCAGACCGTGTGTTTTAAAGGACTCCATAGCATATAATATAACAGAAAGAAAGCTACCACCATTCATCCATAGCATGAAAGGAAAGATAACTTCTATGAATGAAATATACATGAAACCCACTGATATTCATATCTAATTGTAATAGGTAACCTCATTGTATTCATCGTTTCATTACAAAGAGCCATAAAAGGCAAACCGCAGTCATGCACATCACTAGGCTTGTATAACTATGCCAAAAAGAAAAATAAATTACAATGTTAAGCTTAATACATTCCTTTCTACATCAGATCTCCAATTGCAGTATTTCTTGTAGAGCTTCACCCATGTTATCTCTCTCTCTCTATGTATATCCTTCTTCTCTCAATGTATGTCTCATTCTCTCCTTGTATATATCCCTTCCTGATCTGCAAGCACTTATATTTATCTCCTTGCCATGCTACCAACTCACCTTTCCACACCCTCATATCCATCGCCAAGTGTCGAATGTGGTCCTTCAGCGAGCATGTTTCCTCAGGCTTGAGCTCTCCACTCCATCTCATGATGGACTTCTAGAAGATCCCATCACTGGCATCTTATCCGCTCATAACCGATCACACTTTTCACGTTTTTTGCCTTTGTTGCTTAAATCGGCTAACTCCCAAATCTCATTTCACACGCCGCGCATGCTATTTTTTTCCTTAAATCTTCCTCCTACACACATTTTCCTTGTGCACCCTTTTATAACTGGGGTCCCGAACACCCATGCACCTTCACACTTAGTCAATATTTCTGGGGCCCAATACTGACATCCATGTCAACATGATCTAATTTAATACATTGATTTAATGTAGACCAGATGGCATGTATTTCGTGAATCCAAGGGCAACAAAACAACAAGTTATATGGGAATTGAATGTGCAATACCTATACCAGGGTGGGCAGCATGACATAAACTATATTAATAGGAAGATACAAATTTCCTACAAATTTTATTTTAGTAAGATTTAATAGTTAATATTACTTGCCACAGATCTAATTCTTCGTACCCTAGCGATCCAATGAGAGATAGGGTTCAAAGGTTGACCACATACCCATTTTCCACTAGTAATTGTTTAATGTGAGAATTTTTAATGTGAACCTATATGTAGAGATGCAGGTTGTGAGCTAGACCATGTAGTGGAAAGTCCTGCTGGGTGAAAGTGAGTGGAAATGTCAGATGGGGGTAAAGATGAGAAAAAATATCTTGGAATTTCATAGGATTGATGTTGGTTGGGGCACGCATTTCTTAAAGGGTACGATAAAGGATATCTTTGTACATAGTGGATGTTTTAAGAAGATCCATAATGGATATTTATATAGACACCAAAATTTGGTAACCCTACCCTTGTTTTCCCATGTTTGCATGTTTGACCATGGTCCTAACTGGACCCCCCTTTTTTAATTCATCCCCCTTCATTTAATTTAAATTCCCATTACCTTTAATCCTCATTAATTAACATTGATTAATTAATTTTCATTAATTAATTAATTAATTTTCATTAATTAATTAATTAATTATTATCCACTAGCCCTAATCAACTTTCCTTTTAGGATGCTTTTGTCCTAAATCTACATACCTATGATTTTTATAGCTTTTATCTTACATATCTTTATCCTCTAACTACCCATGACACATCCCTAAAAAACATCTTCCCACCTATAAGCTTTAAATAACTTTTCCCATTCTTAAAAACCCAAAAACCCAATTAAAACACAAAATCAACCCCTTTGGGGAAAGTTTCCTCGTAGTTGGTGGTGACCAAGCCTAGTCTTCGTCGACCATATAAGATTAATTTCTTCCCTTTCCAAAACCGACATAAAGAACACATAGGCACAACAAACACTTAGCTTTATTGCATTCTATGAATCCATCTTCAACTCAGAGCATCTCAGCAGTTGTGCAAACCTTCTTATAGTCCTTGGAAGCTTTTTTTCATCACTCGAGTGAGTTCGAGAGGTTTACATTGCTTTTTAGTAATATCTTACATTATTGTTATTTTGTTAGATGTAATTTCTTACATGTTCAACAACACTCAGAGCTCCATTATCAGCCTTCTCTTCTAGTTTCTTTACTTGCAGGTCATCCATTCCACCCATTTTTCTTCATCCTTGTTTTACTCTGCTCTAGTCACCATCACAACACCCTGGTCACTGTCAACCTGGGTCTTAATTATCAATTAAACTCCTTACCTCTATTTTCTTCCATCCTCTAGTTTCTTTTGCCTTATATTCCCTTCTACAAGTCATTTCCAACATATACAGACTTTTGGTGCATCCAGTTCACATTTAGATATCTGTGGGTCCATAAATTTATGTTTTTATCAAAATCTACTCACTCAGGTCACCGTCAACTTGCCTTTGCGTAGTCTGGGTTTCCGTCAACCCATCTAGGTATAATTTAATTGATATTTTAATCAATTAAATTAGTTCTTAGACCAGTATTTATCACTTTCATATTCTATTTTTCTTCAACTTCTACATGCTATCAGATTAACTATCCTTTACTTTGCTTTATTTAATCAAATGAGGGTTGACATCCATGAAAGGAAGGTAACACTTCTTGGAGCTGGATGTTTTGGTCATCCCTCACATATATTATCTAATCCATCCCCTTTTTAGTCATTCGTTTTCAAGCTCATCTAGCTTACAGCGAGATCTTTCACTTTGTGTATGTCTTCTTGCATCCATCACACATTTAAGGTACCTTAAACCGTCCATGTTCTGAGTTATTTAGTTTTCTTTAGTACTAATATCATTAAATTGAAAAGGAACAAAACATTAAATCAACATTTTGGCATGCCCAGTGGGAGCACCCTTTTGGTGCTTCCATGCATTTCATGTTATATTTTGTGTTTCTTTTGTCTTGTACTAACACTGCAAGGAAATATTTCTTTTTTTCTTCTTCATGTTGCACTTGATTGCTTGGATATCTCTTCGGTTTCCTCTTCTTGAAGATCAAACAAAAAGGAAAAGTGTTCTACATGTTTTCTTCTTTTTGTCTTATTTTCTATTTTTGCATCGCATTTTCCCTTCCTTATCTTTGCTCTCATCAAAATTGCACATTTGGATTTGGTTTTAAAATAACCCCTTGCATCCTTTCTTGAAAATATATCTTAAGTAAGGGTTAATCATTTACGTCTTACATTCTATCAAATAAAAATAAAATTCACACATCAATCTACACATCTAAACAGCTTCCTATCAGGTGGATTGATTGGGATTTCATTATCCAACAGGAAGCCACCATGGTGTTCTAGCCAAGTTAGAAATACTTCACAGACTTGAGCCTCACATACCTTCATGTATATCGAGGAATATCCATTCATAACAACTTGAAACCAACCCTAGATTTCCTTTTCCTAAGTACCTCATTATCCATCCCATTTTTATTTTTCTCATTTTCTTAATAGATCAAGATAATGAACACTTTTTTTCTTGACTTATTTGTTCAGACATTTCATAAACATATATTTTCTTATTTTTTTCCTGTCACCACCTCTTCCAGAGACTAAAAAATGCAACAATATAATGATACTACTTCATCCAATAATCTTGAGATTCCACATTGGATATCTCAACCTTGTGAAGACCATGTCATCCAAAAAGATCCTCCTTTCTAAACTGAATCTCCTCTTTCTATTCAGTTTATTTCCTCTTGATCAGTCACATATCCACCTCGGACTCCTTTAGAGACCTTTGGGCCTCCTTCTATCCCCATCTATGACTTCATATTCAGTATATCCACCATCTCTCGATCGTATCCCTCAGTAGGTCCTATTTCACTCCCATAACCTTATACCATCCCTACTTCATCTAACTTCACCATGCCTATCAAACTTATTGACATTCCCATTCCTCATGTATCAAATATTCCCATCCAATCCCAATCACCCTATCATCATACATCCCCTAACTTATGCAATCTTGACCACTTGACAACTTCAAACAACCATTTCCTAATCCACCACCAATAAATCTATTTTCACAAAACACACCATACAAATTTAAACCATTTTAAATCAACACCATACATCAAACACCTTCCCCTATATCTATTTCACCCACCTCATCATCTACTCCCATCCTAGTTATTGTACCGGCGGCTCCTTCAAAGGTTATCCCCACATCAACCTTATCCATAATGACCCTACCTACCTCCTTCACCTCTACTACTTCTCTTATATCTACATCTAGTCCTACCCTCACTACATCCACATTAGCTTTGACTATATCCACTTCTTCATCCCCACCTATCCCATCTAGCCCATCATACATATCTACCCCAAACTCTCCCATCACTACATTTTCCACTATACCTATCACATCAATAAACCCACCCATGTCTACCTCAACATCTCTACCACCTATTTCTTTTCTCATGACCACCTCACCTATCTCACCCCACTCTTCCACACCTAATTACCCAACATCTACCATGCCCACATCTACATCTGCTATCACATTAGTCACACCTTCCCAATCCACCAACATATCCACAATGCATCTTGAAACACCTAACACAAACACAAAGGGAATTCATACCTCTTCCACAAAGACTCTCATTTCTACACAAACCGATCCACAACATGCACCATATCCCTCTCACATATACCTCATCAATCACATTATCCAAACACATCTTTCTCTTTCCATATCCACATCCACACCTATCATCGATTCCACACCAAAATTTTCCTCATCCACTCCATTAGATTCGACCATCTTACTTATATCTATTCCACCTTTTCCCATTATACTATGCTTAGAATGAATACCGGTTCCTCTTTCCGTTATTTTACCCAAACCCACCACATCAATCATTATGACCACATATCCATCATCTCCCCCTTCTACATCACATTCAACATTTGAAGAATATTAGAAAACACTTCAACTTACAACAACTTCAAATGATCCTCGCATCTCATCTACACAATCCAACACTTCCACATCAAACCAATCTTCACCCTCTTTAGAACTCATCATGCAAAAATTACTCCCTCCACCTATATTAACCACACCACAACTTTTCGACCCACCAGTCGAGATTTTTTTCATTTCTCCCAAGGGTGCTTCTTCATAAAAAAAAACCTAAAACCCTTGACACCTTTCCTCAAAGGTATCTCTCATGACCTCATAAGAAAATAAACATCCCCCCTTTTAAGACCGAATACTCCAACACCACATCATCCATCTTAGGACCACATCCATCAATCCTAGGACCATCCCCTTCCTTTAGAACATCACAATCAATCAATCGGCTCAAACTAAAATCATCCAACACTTCTTCCTCTAGAGCACCAATCATCACTAAACTAATATCCAAGACATCAAGGCACTGAAGCCCTCAAAATCCATCTTTGACATCCAAATCATCTCGAGCATCCACTTCTTCCAAAACCAAAACATATCACAAGGTATTTCTTAATACCTTGGTTGAATTATATGTAGAGGTCCTTCAACACTTACTTCAAACTTATGCCATCACCCTTCCAACTATTAAGTCCTTTGACCTTAATAGTAAGATGCCATGGTGGTTTGACTCTAATCATGTTTGCGCCTATCACTATATCCCCGGTCATGACACCAAACTTCGCAAGGCCCTTCAAACCATCATTAAAAATATTATTGTGAGAGACAACCTTCTCAAATATTATCCTTCTCCATCTAGATCCCAATCCATGGGAGTCACTAGGTCTTCTCCTTCATCCACATCCCCCATTCTCACCACTCCTCCACATACTATTCCTCCTAGACATCTACCTCCCTTATTCATCGATATTGTTTTCCTTTCTACACCAACCCTATGATCTGCTACCATCTATCCCATCTAATATCTCCACTAGTTCCTCTATATATTTCACTGAGAGAGCATTCTCATCTTTCTATTGGTCTTATCACATCCTTTTCTTCACATCTTATCCACATCATTTCATCCCCTTATCCATCGAATAACTCCTTTACACTAGGGGACTTATATCTAGAGTGGATCTGCTCAAAGATCAATTCCTTTCCATTCTTATCATTGTTTGATCTTATCCATCTCATCTATTGTTGTCTAGTTAGCTCTATCCACAATCTTCTTATACTAAGTCCACCTTTGTGGCCATATATGTTCTACCCTTGGGGGCACCATGGCTTTATCTACAAGACCACTGTTGTGGCCATATTTGTGTCTATCTAAGGGGTACCATATCCTCATCCTAAGTCCACTTTTGTGGCTATTATTCTCGTCTCTGACAATGCATATTTCTTGCTTCCTCATTTCCGAGGTGTCGCAAATATTTTATGATTTTTATCCAACTCATCTCATCTCATGTTATCTAAATTTATCTTGTCCAAATCTTCATATCTATTGCCTCATTTGAAGTCAACCTTTTTTATGGCCACATTTTCCCCTCCATTGGGGAACCATTTCATCTTATCCTAAATCTACCATTGTGGTCATATTTGTTCCTCTCTATGGGGACCTTTTTTTCTCATCTGAAGTCTACTTTTGTGGCCATACTCGTCCCTCTCTTGGGGGACCATTTTACTCTCATCCTAAGTCCACTTTTGTAGCCTTATTTTTTCCCTTCTTGGGGTGCCATATTTTCATCCTAAGCCCAAATTTGTGGCCATCTGTTTGTCTCATTAAGGACGCATGTTTTCCTTACTTCCTTAAAGGATATCTCATAGTTTTTACCTTTGCTCATTTATCTCGTCGCATCCCATCCTTTGCAAACTATCATCTGAATATGAATTTAATGTCGGTGACCTTTTTCTTAAATAAATTAGAACATTACTACTCAAGAAAGGATCCAACATGGAAATTATTCCCCTAATTGGATCGGACCATACATTATCACATATAAGTATGGGTTGGGAGCCTATCATTTTTCCTCCCTTGATGGTAAACACATTTTCAACCATTAATGAAGAATCTGATCAACCCAACCACTAGATTTAATTCAAATCTTGTCTCCTTCCTTATTCTACAAGCTAAAGAAAACATGGGGAGGTACATCTATTAGCTTTGTAGGAGGATTTCCAGGAATTCATTGCTGGCTTTTGGTGGTTGAAACTCAAATCTCAGTTCCCCTCTTCTTTCTCCTTCCTCTTCTCTCATTCTTCTATAAACTAAATGAGAATTTATTAGTTGTGGTTGTTGAATCCTCTGGTTTCCTAAGGACTTCATATCTTTTGTATTTTAAGTTGTATGCCTTTAGATCTAGTCTTATGCATGTGGATATAGGCCTCAGATGCCATTACAATACAATGTTTATTTCTGGAAGTAATTGTTAGGTTTTGGAGCCTATTTTCATGTTTGAAAGTGTTGAAGACTGTTACACTAAGAGTATTATACACTTTTCATGGTATCGCTTTCCGGGCTTTGATCAGGTCAAGGCCAGGGTTTGGGGGCGAAGCCCCTGAAGCAAAAAAAAATTGGTGCCTTATTAACCCGTGCCCAATGGGTAACCGTTATGGGAAATGCTTTTGGGCCCATGGTTTTTTCGGTACCCATATGTTTTGTAAAACCGCCTCTTCGGTGACCGATAGGTTTATGGGACGGTTTTGTTTTTGCCCATGGTTTTGATACCCACGGTTTTGGAAAACTACTTAAGAAGTTGTCTATTTATATGGTTTTATGTATATGATAGAAGTATGAAGCAAATGTATTGCAGATGTACTTTGAATTCGGGTGTGAATTCTGTAGGGTTTGTTGAGCATAGCTCCAAACAGATCTAGGTATTGTATTGAGAGAGTGGTGCATTGTAATAAAATTTGAGCAAGTGATTCTTTGTTGACGTAGCCCAAATTGGGTGAACCATGTTAAAATGTTGTCTCTTTGTGTTGTGTTATTTTATTTTGCACTTTTATTTAAGATCTGTAATATTTTCTACATATTAGTTTCTACTGTTACAATTCTGTGAGGGATTATTCCACATATTTTATCCCTTATTCCCTAACAATTGGTATTAGAGCCTGGTTTGGTTTGCTGAAGTGTTGAATCATAGGGAAAGTTTTATCTTGAGTGGGAGCTATGGTAGATGATGGAAGATCTAGGGTTGATAAATTCAATGGGAAGAATTTCATTCTTTGGAAGATGCAGATGGAAGATTACCTTTATCAGAAGGATCTTTATACTCCGCTTTCTGAGAAGGTGAAAAAACCCTCGAGCATGATAGATGCAGAATGGGATTTTGTGGATAGGAAGGTACTTGGGACATGATCTGGTTGGGTCTTACATCTTCAGTATTTATTTAATGTTTCAAAGGAAAAGACTACAACAGAACTGATGGATGCATTAGGGAATTTGTATGAAAAAACCCTCTGCCTCTAATAAAATATTTTTAATGAAAATTTTGTTTAATATGAAGATGTTTGAAAATGGTTTAGTAAAATATCATCTAAATGATTTTAATAAGGTTGTAACTATGCTAGCTTCAGTTACAATAGAATTTGATGAAGAAGTTAGGGCTTTATTAGTTCTGTGCTCTTTACCTAAGACTTGGAATAGCCTGGTAATGGCTGTAAGCAACTTGGTTCCTGCTAACTCAAAGTTGAAGTTTGAGGATGTTGTAGGGGTGATTCTAAGTGAGGAAATGCAAAGAAAATGATCTAGTGAATCTTATACTTTAGGGAATTATTTGAAAGTGGAAACTAGAAGGAAACAAAAGAATAGAGGAAACGATGGAAAATCAAATGATCAGGAAAGTTCAAAATCCAAAAGCAAGATAGTATGCTGGCACTATGGAAAGTATGGGCATGCAAAGAAGGATTGTTGGGAGCTTTGGGACAAGAAGAAACAACAGGAAGAAAACAAGGAGGAAAATGTGGCATCGGGTAATGTATGTCAGGATGCTTTGATTCTTTCTTTGCATAATATTACTGAATCTTGGGTTTTAGATTCAGGGGCTTCTTTTCATGCTACTCCAGATAGGCATTATTTTGTTGATTATGTTCAAGGGGATTTTGGGCATGTTTTTCTTGGTGATGATGAGCCTTGCAGTATAGTTGGAAAAGGTTCTGTTCAGGTTAAGATGCAGAATGGGAATACATGGCTATTGAAGGATGTCAGACATGTGCCTACATTAAGGAGAAATTTGATATCAACGGGGAAATTGGGAAGTGATGGTTGTACTGTGATATTTATAGCTAACTCTTGGAAGGTTACCAAGGGTTCTCTTGTGGTGGAAAGAGGTAAGAAGGTTGGAACCTTGTATTTAACCACTGATAGTACTAATGATTGTAATCTTGTGGCTTCAGATGTAGATACAACATTATGGCACTATAGGCTCAGTCATATGAGCCATAAGGGTATGAACATCATAAAGAAGAATTTTCCTAGATATACAGAAACAGGTTTGTATTTCTGTGATAACTACATATATGGGAAACAGAAGTGAGTAAGGTTTCTCAAGGTTGGACCTACGAAGAAAGAGAGTAAGTTAGAGCTGGTACATTCTGATGTGTGGGGGCTGGCTCAATTATCATCTCTTGGGGGTTCAAGTTATTATGTTACTTTTATTGATGATGCAACAAGGAAAGTTTGGGTTTATTGTATTAGAAAAAAATATGATCTATTTGACACTTTTGTTAAATGGAAAGCCTTGGTAGAGAATGAAACAGGCCTTAAGCTAAAATGTCTCAGATCAAATAATGGAGGGGAGTATTGCAGCAATGAATTTAATGATTATGTTCTAAGAATGGAATCCGTAGGCAAAAGACAGCTCTAGGAACTCCACAGTAGAATGGGGTATCAGAAAGGATGAACAGAACAATAATGGAACGTGCTAGGAGCATGAGGTTACATGCAGGACTGCCTCTTTCTTTTTGGGTAGAAGCAGTGAGCACAGATGTATAGTTGATAAACAGAGGACCCTCAAGTGCCTTGGATGGAGGCATACCCAAGGAGGCATGGTATGGTAAGAAAGTTGATTATTCATTTCTTAGAGTCTTTAGATGTGAGGTGTTTGTTCATATAGACAAGGATGATAGGACCAAGCTAGAGGCTAAATCAAAAAAATGTACTTTCATTGGTTATGGTGGTGATGACTTTGGGTTTAAATGTTGGAGTATTAATGACAAGAAAATCATTCGGTCTAGGGATGTGGTCTTTAATGAGAAATTCATGTATAAGCAATAGTTGGAGGAAAACATGGAAGAATCCAAGAAATAATATGCAGTGGTAGAGGATCTTCCAAATGGGAAAGTGACCCATGACTCAATTCAGGAACCTACTCAACAGGAACCCCAAACTCCTACAATGAGGAGGTCTTCTAGGGTAAGAAAGGAACCTGAATGTTTTTATCCTTCTCTTTATTATTTATTACTCACTAATAGTGGAGAGCCAGAGAGCTTTGATGAAGCAATGCAGGTAGATTCCAGTAAGAAGTGGGAGCAAGCCATGGATGAGGAGCATAAGTATCTCATGGAGAACCAGACTTGGGATTTAGTGAAGCTACCGGAAGGCAAAAGAGCATTGCAGAATAAGTGGGTGTACAAAGTTAAAGATGAAGAAGGAGGAAAGAAAAGATATAAAGCCCGGTTGGTGGTCAAGGGGTTTGCATAGAAACAAGGTATAGATTTTGATGAGATATTTTTTCCTATAGTAAAAATGACTTCTATTAGAATTGTTCTTGGAATAGTGGCAACAGAAGACTTGCACTTAGAACAGCTAGATGTAAAGACTGTATTTCTCCATGGCGATTTGGAGGAGGAACTATATATGTAGAAACCAGAGGGCTATGAGGTTAAAGGTAAAGAGGAGATGGTGTGTAAACTGAAGAAGATCTTGTATGGCTTGAAACAAGCTCCATGTCAATGGTATAAGAAGTTTGATAGCTTCATGATGGAGTAAGGTTATATTAGATGTCATTCTGACCATTGCGTGTATACAAAGAAATTTGAGGATGGAAGTTATATTATCCTGTGTTTATATGTTGATGACATGTTGGTTGCAGGTAAAAACATGCAGGAAATAAAAGTACTCAAGAAACAGCTAAGTGAATCCTTTGATATGAAGGATTTGGGGGCAGCCAGAAAAATCCTTGGTATGAGGATAACTCGGGATAGGAAGGAATGGAATTTGACTTTATCTCAGGAATAGTACATTAAGAAGGTATTAGACAAGTTTAATATGCAGGATGCTAAACCGGTTGGGACTCCTTTGGCAGGCCATTTTAAGTTATCAAAGGAGCAGTGTCCCAAGACAGAGCAGGAAAGAAATCAGATGTCCAAGATACCTTACTCATCAGCAATTGGAAGTTTTGTATGCTATGGTGTGCAATCAGCTTGATATTGCACATGTAGTGGGAGCTGTGAGTAGATTTATGAGTGATCTAGGTAAAGAGCATTGGCAAGCAGTAAAGTGGATCCTTCGATATTTGAGAGGAACCATCGGGACAGTTTTATGCTACAGTGGAACAGACACCACTTTACATGGTTATGTAGATTCAGACATGGATGTAGATGTAGACAGCAGGAGGAGCATAATAGGTTATATTTATACTGTAGGTGGGACAGCATTGAGATGGATTTCATGACTACAGAAGTTGGTGGCTTTGTCAACCATGAAGGCTGAGTATGTTTCTGCCACAGAGGCAAGCAAACAGATGATTTGGTTACAACAATTGCTTTAGGAGTTGGGGCATAAGCAGGAGGAATGCAATCTACATAGTGATAGTCATAGTGCTATACACCTAGTGAAGATCTCTGCTTTCCACTCCATGATGAAGCATATACAGTTGAGATATCACTTCATCAGGACAACTTTAGAGGAAGATAATTTGAAGTTGGAGAAGATTCATACCAGTCAGAATCCTGTAGACATGATGACCAAGGTGGTCACAAGGGATAAAATAAAGCTATGTTCAACTTTGGTTAGCCTTCACGGATGACAGTGAAGGGTTGAGAAGCTTGCTTAGTTGAAATTAGTCTCCAAGTGGGAGATTGTTATGTTTGTGGAGCCTATTTTCATGTTAGAGTGTGGTACACCTTCTATGTGTTACACTCGGGTATTTTCATGATGGTCCCGCTTGCCGGTGAGTGGGTCAGGGGGGTTCGGGGGCAAAGCCCCCAAAGCAAATTTTTATGGGTGGTTTATTAACCCATGGGTAATGGGTAACCGTTATGGGCTGTTTTTGGGCCCATGGTTTTTCGGTACCCATTGTTTTGTAAAACTGCCTCTTTGGCTACCCATAGGTTTATGGGACGGTTTTGTTTTTGCCCATTGTTTGATACCCATGGTTTTGTAAAACTACTGAAGTAGTTGTCTATTTATATGGTCTTATGCATATGATAGAAAAACAAGAAAATGTATTCCAAATGTGTTTTGAATTCAAGTGTGAATTCTGTAGAGTTTGTTGAGCATAGCTCCAAACGGATCTGGGTATTGTATTGAGAGAGTGGAGGCTTGTAATAAAATCTGAGAAATTTTTTCTTAGTGGATGTAGCCCAAATTGGATGAACCATTTTAAATCTTGTCTCTCTGTGTTGTGTTATTTATTCTGCACTTTTATTTGAGATCTGTAATATTTTCTGCATATTAGTTTCTACTGTTGCGATTTTGTAAGGGATTATTCCGCATATTTTATCTCTTATTTCCTAACACTTGGATGCTCTTATCAAAGGTAAAAATCTATCAAAAAATATCTTCTCCCTCAAAGGACAGTTGTTCATATAAAAAAAAAAGAAAAATAAAGATAAAATAAAATCGATTTAAATAAATAGACCAATCCCTCAAAGGATGGTTGTCATGTATATCATTCTTGCCATCTATATCATATTTGTATAAAGTATACCATACCCTCAAAGGATGTCTACTCTTTTGTATCATAGCCTTGAAGGCTTCCCATGTTTACCAGTGTTCTATTTTATAAGCATCCTAAGAAATATTCCTACATTGATCAACTTTCTTCTAGCAAACTTCCTGTATTGATCATTTTTCTCTTTCCGCTACCTAGAGCTGGGGCATATATTTAGGTAACATCACTGATGGAGAAGCCTCTTCCCACATACAAGTTACATCACAAACCCCTTTTTCAAGTTGACATTAGGTTTATTAGTTATTTCATCCATGCCTCTTTATGATCTTTGGAATAACTTACTGTAGTTGGTTATTTGCTAACATTTTTTTGGTCAAATGTGCCTTATGTTTCTTGGATTCCCCTCTTATTTACCTCCAATGTGATTAGAGGAATATTTTCCTCCTACACCCCTTGATATGATGTAACATTTTTTGTACCCATGGTTCTACTTATCTTATACCTTCTTTTCACATCTATCTCTTATCCATCCTTTAATACAAACATACCTATTCTTATCTCTCTTTTATTACAAACACATATTTCTTTATAACTCTTATCCCAACCACATATTTCACATCTACTTTCCTATTATCATCTTTCATCAAACTTATTTTAAAATTACCTTTTTTCTTAACATCACACACTATCCATGCATATAAATTCACCATCATCAATAAAAAACATATCACCATAATCATTTATATTCAATATTATCATCTATCATACATGAAAAATTAACCATCTAATCATTACATACATTTCTTTCATCATCATATTTAAATATAAACTAAAACAAATAAACATTTCATTACATAATCATCACGTCACATCGTCATCATATTTAAACTAAACATCACCAAATATAAAACAACATATATAAAACCATCATCATCATATCATGAATTTAGCTCATCACATCATATAATAAACACAGAATAAAGTATAACGAAAATCAAAATCGTTTATATATATATATATATATATATATATATATATATATATATATATATATATATATATATATATATATATCAAAATGTGTATCAATACAACATAGTTGGCCTCTAAGGGCCCTCTCTCAAAGTAGAGATATTGTCAAAATCAATAAATTGTAAATTTGATATCCCCAAGCCCTCTCCTTGAGGGAAAATTACAATTCCTAATCCAACCACATCATCCCCACCATTATGCCCCCCCCCTCTAGTTGTGGCTAAGCCAAAATCACCGTACTCCTAGACAACCCTACTCCACCTGCCGTTATCTTCTACAGATGTTGCCAGTATCGTAGTGTCTTCTACATCTTCTTGATCATGATCCCCTCATAATACTTAACCTCTATGGATAATTCTCTATATCTATCTATGAAATTCATGCCAAGAGGTGCCACCTATCCCAATCCTTATGGTGCTACCTAAGCACCACTCATTGAATCTATTGTAAGAATAGTTGATAGGTCCCCAAAAAAGGACATGTACGCCTCCCTCTATTGACGGTACCGGTCTCTATCCTGAGAAGCTCATTCCCTCTCCTATGTGACCACATCTTTCTGCTGTAGATTTTTATTTCTCTCTACATGAATCTGATCCAACTCAGCACATAGTCTTGCCATCTCGGTGGAATATCCTCTATCTCCATCTCTGCCACCTCCTGGAGTTACTACTACATCAACCTCCATATCCTCATCCTCATCTCATCTCTCCTAAGCAACCTGAGCTTCCCACACTATGGTCATCTAATCAGCGAATCCAAATCTAAATCTTAGGTCATAATCATCATCCCACGACATTTTTGCCTCCTCCAATAGATTTTCCATGTCAGGAACTGATAGCTCCCTATAGATCTCCTCTCTCCTATATGAGTTAAGATACCTAGGAACAATCTGTATGAATCTAAAATGTCATCGTACCCTATCAAACTATAATACCTCGATAAACTTTGGTCACCTACCCTGAACCCATATTGTTTTCCTCATCCTCGCCAACTTTGAATCTGTACCAGGACATGTAGGGAACTATCGATATGGCCACCATTTTATATGATCTACATGAAACTCTATGATCTAATCCACATACCAATCTACAACCCTCTCACATATATCTCCAAATTCCTGATCGGCCCTCCATCTCAAAAATCCTACTGCAATCTCTATCTGGTCTCCAGTAACCCATGGTAGCCCTAGCGGATGAATCATCACAATGTGCTCATAGGACCAATAGTGTAACAAGAATCCTACGTCAAATCCTGAAATTCTCCCTCACTTGTACATAGATAGCTAGTGGTACACTTGAGCTAACAAGGTAGTCCTAAAAGAAAATATTGTTTGGTGCTCACCAATGTCTACGACCACTCTAGCCAGTGCCCATGGAAATTGAGCTCCTCCTGAGTCCAGAAAAGCATAATATGATACTACCATCATAACCAAACAAATCGAGTGGCTTTGTGGTACACCTGCCTCGTGCCTCAACTCATATGAAAATTCCCCGAAAGAGAATCATATATGGGGTGCATCGGCTCCAAATAACCATGTCATCACATCCAACCTATTGTCACCTGTATTGGGGACTATCTACTCCCCCTGGATAGGTAATTGAAGGATGTGATACATGTCCTTCAAGCTGAAAGTAATCTCCCTTTTCCTAAACTATAAAGTACCTATCTTCATATCCCATCTATCTATCAATGCAATCATCAAGACCAAATCCCTTGGGAGCCTCTGATAATGCCTCAATCCACCTAATCCCACTGCTGCCAAATTATCCCACTCGGCATCTGTCATATCTCCTCTAATCTAATCATATAATGATGGAACTTCATCTCTCAAATACAGGGTCTCTCTATCTTATAATCATATAAAATACGTGCATATATCAGATCCCCAATCCAAAATTGATTTAAAATTCAATAACATACCTCTAAAATCCACCTTAATCCTAAATAAGCTAATCTAACTCTAGTCGACACCGATTTAGGTCAGGTCAATGTGTTGAGGGGTTGAACAATGTTCCTGAAGGCCCAATAGACATCAACCCCTCTAGGTCATCACAAACCACCCCTAACATCATCATTTTTTTGTAAAATGCAAAAACAAAATAATAAAACATAACATAAATTAAAACACAAGTGTGGGTTTGTTACTCAAGACTCATATGGCCTCTTTCTCTCAATATTTTTTTTATTTATCTGATCTCAATCGTCAATCACATGTGTGAAAATGAGCATCGTCAGCCAAACCTTGGTCTTATATAGCCGCCAACACCCAATTGCCATCGATCCCCTTGGGTCGCTATTGACTCTCCTTGGCAGCCCTTTTTTTGTCTTTCCCTCCTCCTTTTTTGTGTTCTTTTCTAGGGAATCATTCAATCTATCCCTTTCTACTCTCAAAGACCACCTTTATGGCCATATTTACTCCCCCTTGGGGCATCTTACTTCAAAAATATATCCAAATTGTTCAAAAAGTCCACCTTGTGGCCATACCTATTCCCCCTTGGGGCATATTACTTCACAACACATTTTCTAACTTTCCCTTTTGGCCTTTTTCATGTCGTGTGTTAGGGCACCATTTTATTTATCCTCTTCCTTTTCTAACACATTATGTTTCACTCAATTCTGCATGTATGAAGGATTTCACATAATTTTGGCATTTAGTTGTGCATACAATATGTTTGTCTATGACCCGTTGGTCATCCTGACTTGCATCCATTTGAGAGGTTTCCCATTAGATTCCCTCCATTTCGCTGTAATTTTTGCCCACTCACTAGCCCGTAGAGCATTGCTATTGTCTCCATTGAGACCTCCATGTGTCCCCTACCCACATGATATCAAAGTCACCACCATATTTTTTCTTGTTATTGCAATCCTTTTTGTTTGAGGCATCTTTCCTTGCCTTATCATTTTACCAATATTTCTTCACCCACCCACCCTTCATCATTTACCCGTTTCAAAAATTTCATCAATTCCCCTTTGTGTTATTAATCCCTCATTTAGGAGGGATCTAATGATTAAACTTTCATCAATCCTCATCTCACTCTTTATCTCTCATCGTTTTTGTCTCATGGCTTGCTAACACAAACCACTTGACAAAAAGGGGAAAATGTAGACAACATAATTTGGTATCCCTACCCTTGTTTTCTCGCATGCACATGTTTCACCACGGTCCTAACTAGAAACCCTTTATTTAATTCACCCCTTCATTTAATTTAAATGCCCATCTATTATCACATCACCTTTAATACTCATTAATTAACATTGATTAATTAATTTTCATTAATTAATTTTCATTAATTAATTAATTAATTAATTAATATGTACTAGCCCTAATAAACTTTCCTTTTAGGATGCTTTTATTCTAAATCTACATCCCTATTATTTTTATATCTTTTATCCTACCTATCTTTATCCCCTAACTACCCATGACACATCCCTAAACAACCTCTTCTCACCTACAAGCTTTAAAGTGCTTTTCCCATTCTTAAAAACCCAATATCATGATTAAAACACAAAAGCAACCCCTTTGGGGAAATTTTCCCTGTAGTCGGTGATGACCCAACCTAGATGTCATCGACCCTATAAGAATGAGTTCTTCCCTTTCCAAAATCAACACACATAACACAAAGGCGCGAAAAACACTTAGCTTTCTTGCATTTTGTGAATCCATGTCTGAACCAGAGCATCTCAGCAATTGTGCCAACCTTCTTACAATCCTTGGAAGATTATTTTCATCACTCGCATGACTTAAAGTGTTTTACATTTATTTTTAGTACTATCTTACATTATTTCTATCTAGTTATATCTAATTGCTTACACGTTCAACAACACATAAAGCTCCATTATCAACCTTATCTTCTAGTTTCTTTGCTTACAACTCATCCCTTCCACCTATTTGTCTTCAGCCTTGTTCTACTTTTTTCCAGTTTCCATCGCCCCACCATGGTTTCCATCAACCTAGGTCCTTCTTGTAAATTAATCCATCATTACCTCTATTTTCTACCATACTCTGGTTTCTTTTTCCTCAGCTTCCCTTCTGCAAGTCACTTCCAACATCTACATGATTCTGCTGCATCTAGTTCACATTTAGATCTCTACGAGTCCACATATTTACATTACTACTAAAATCCACTCACTCTGGTTTTTTTTGACCTACCTCTATGGAATCTGAGTCGCCATCAACCCAATCAGGTATAATTTAATTTGCATTTTAATCAGTTAAATCAGTGCTTAGATCAATCTTTATCACTTTCTATAATATTCCCATTTTAAGAATTTAGAAACAAGGATTTTTTTTACACAATTTTCTCTGTTCTAAATCATAATTTAGAACACACATTCAAATTCTAAACTATCCCATAACAGAAAACCATATGCAGCTATAATGACTCGGTGAAACACCAATCTCTCATTTCATGACTCGGCGCAAACCAATATCTCATGTTATTCAGTAATTTATATACAAATTATGTCTTTACCGTGTTAGGGGTACTCAAGTGTTATGGTTAAGAGCCTATCTAAATATTTGTTACTGATATTCATCTGAAATCCCGCTTCTTAAACTAGGTGATATAGGATAATGCAACCAGCTTCTTGCGATACTTTGGAAAAATATTTAAACATGTTTATCATGTTTACATTCTGAGACGACATACTCGTCAAACAGAATAAGTACTTCACTACACTTGATCTATTATCTAGATTGGTCTTTACTGATCTCAATCTTTCCACGCGATTCAAAGTATAACCCAAGACAAGGGTAGTAACATACCCTAGTGTGGAGGACTGTTCACGGTGACTAATGGTACATAGACATACTCAATCCACTTACATAGATTGGGTGTGTTAAGTTATCCTAAGTCAACAAGAGTTGACCCCGACACAAGATAATGTCCCTATCCTTGTATATGGTAGAACTGTGATCTAACCAAAAAATTATGTTAGTCTAGTTGAAATAACTCTAAAGGGTATTGAGACATGTCAACTGCAACGTAGTAACCTTGTAATGACTCTTGTAGTTATGAAAGTACTTCATTGTAGTTGGCGTGTCTCAACATCTAACTGAGTTTCCTCATCTGGATGAACATAACTTATAGTGAAGTTGATGTTATATTAGATTCTTCATTATAATTTAATTTCAGCATCCTTAATGATTCAACCAGTTTCTTTAACCTATAAGGTTACAAGTTATAACTGCATCTGAGGTAGGTAAGCAGATAAAACATGATTCCTAACCTATTTTTTTCATGCTTAGTTTATCATTTAACTGATACCACTTGCAACAGAAAGGGACATTAAGTCACTTTTGGATATAAAGGTGATTGAGTTAATTAATTTCCAGTTTAAGATTAAGGAAATTGACACAAGGAAGCACATTTGCACCCGTTCACCTTTTTGTTCGTTGACATTTAAGCAAGGTCATACTTTAAATCTTAATGTATACCCTTAAGGGAATTTCCCCTTTTTCCTATTTCATGGGATAATGCACATTAAGGAAAACATAATTCATATGTTCCTAATATAGTCAAATTACATATGTAGAATTATACACAAGGTTAACACACATACATCCATGTAATTTAATTACAACCCCTTTTGTAATGATAAAGTATCTTTATAAGTTGCATCTCTTCTAGAGAAACGTATTCAACCAAAAACAAAGAATTCTACCCCAACCATTACATAATATTTAAATATGTGAGCTAGCTTCCGTAATTAGAGTAATACTTATCATTTCAGCCCAATTCATGCCAAAAAAAGGCTTACTAAAAGTATTAAAAAAATTTACGCATCTTCTATTCATTAGGAAGGAGTTATATATTTACCAAGTCCAAACATTTCAAATATCACAAATTTTCAAAACAACATCATAGATATCACAAAATATCAAAACAACATCAGCTAATCATTTCCCATTAAAACTTTCTTTTTCATCAAATACATCTTAGCAATGAATCTTTTTTTTAATAAAGATTCAGTCTTATAAATAAAACAAATATAACTTATAATAAGTCTTTCTCATTTCATCTTTTCAGTAGTCCATCTGTAAATGTGCTAGCACAGGTCAATTCATTGAATTGGTCATGATAAGAACTAAATCATTAAAACAATGTGCTTTTAGCTAACTATTTCATAAAAATAACCCAACTATTATGAAACAGTCCTGAAAGAAAAATTAGAAAGACTCAACCAAAAGGAGTACAATCCCAAATAAAAGAGAGAAAAAGAGATATAATTCAAATTAAAAGTAAGGTTAGGTCATTAAATCTAACAACTTTATCCTTCCATCCTATTTTCCCTTTATCAAAAAAAGAATTTAAACAGTAAGTTAAGAGGACTAAACATTTCATCTGATTGTCACTATTACTTTAATATATTCTTTTTAATGTTTCCTCACTCAGTTAAACCTGTTTTACAGAAGAAGGTAACTACCTAAAACTATCTTTTAGGAATAACTCAAGAGTAGAAAATTTATAAAAATTACTTTCCATCCAAATATTTCATTAACCCAAATTCATCCTAAATTTTGAGATGCCCTCAATCATAAATAAGATCATAAGGATAAGTCAGGATAATCCAAATCATCATAATATTTAATATGTCCTTGATTGTAGTATCCTAATACTCAAGCTCATAATTAGGAACCAATTCAAGTTAAAATTCAAAAAAAAGCTAAATCAGACCTCATTAAAAAAATAAGATTACTTTTTACAAGAAAATGAGGTAACGTTCAAATCTCAAAAAGATACACAATTTCTAACATTACTTAAGAGAGCATAATGGCTAACTTTAAAATTTAGAAAAGACTCAATATTCCTTCCAAGTATTTTAAAACTTATGTTATTTTCAGACTTATGCTCTACTTCCCTAAGAACATTTATGCACTTAGTCTTATGAAATGGTCAAGAAGTGACATAAACGTAACAGACCAGAGAAGGGACATCAAATTTTTCCATGTTTAATATGTTGTAAGAAAATTAAAGAGAGAGAAAGTGGAAGGTTGCAGTATTCATAGCTCTTTTTAAGAATAAGAGTGGGCATTAAGTAACCAAGAAAACAACATTGAGAAAGGTCATATCACTTAAAAAACCAAACCAAAATCCAATCAGAGATTTACCCAGGGTTCTAATTTAATGAACGCCAAAATTCAAGGAGGCAGGAAAAGGAATGAAGATACAAATCTATCCATTGCCTATTATCATTCAATGGAGATGGGTTTGATAGACTCAATGCCCACCAACATAAACAAGTAATCCATTTCCCAAAATACTCAGAGAGGAAAGGAAAAGTAGAAATGTAGGATTAGTCTGAAATAGACTTTTAATAAAATCAAACCCTTAAAGGAATAGAAGTACGCATTCTGACATTTCCCAAACATGATCAAGCGTTACACTATCACAAAAAACATTTTCCTCAGTCCTAAAATACATAGCCTAGTTCATTGGCCCAAGGGATCGAAGATACATGCCAAGACAATAATATCATAACAAGGTCGAAAAAAATTGTCATGAAGTCCAGTGTATCAACAATAAACGAGCAACAGTTAACCGATATTCAAGGGAGTTTCCTTACTTAGTACAAAGTGTAAAATTCATTGATTATGTAAATACCCTAAATAATGGAAACAAAATAACATTTCTACATACATTGCTCAAAAATCAGACTTTCATACTACAATTATTCATTTCAAGAGGTTAACACAAGATTCACTTTGCATTTCTTTAATTAAAAACAAAAAGAACTCATGCAAGTCGAAATAGACATGCAATCATTTACCATGCAATAACCACAGTAAATTTATTCTTCTGTAATAAAAAAGTGGTCAAAAATTCTAAAATAGGAATAAATACACGTAATCACCAGAACCACAAAATCACAAACATCAATAACATTTTAGATAAGATCATCAATTTGGAGTCTTCTATCAGTAATTAAAAGAAAAAATTTAAGAAAGAGTCACTGAATCTATCTTCCCAAATGATTCATGCAAGATTTTAGAAACAGTCAAGATATTCCAAACAGTTTCCCTAACTGATGTTTTCTGATGGTGAAGAAACAAGATCATTTAGAACCAGATTCCCCATATTTAAGTAAACCAAGTTACCAAAAAGGTTCAAAAACTTTTTACTATGATCCCCTACAGATTTTGGCTTTGAATTCAAGCATAAGAAGGAAGATTAAAGGTAAAGCCAACTACCCAAGCATGAAAATCGAAAATCCAGAACACACTTCCCACAGTCCAAACCAAATCCATAATGCACTCCAATAAAAATAACACAATAACTTTAAGAAAAATAATCTCGTCAAAAGAACAAAACCAAATTATTCCTTAAGAACATAGTTATTTTTATAAGAATTTAAGTAAAAGCATAAAACTTAATGGATATGACCTATCATACCTAATAACTCTTTGCCTTCTCTATTTTGCAAAAAATATCCAAGTAGAGCTTCAATTCTTCCTTTGAAATGTGAACAACACTCAAAAATTCCTCTTTCTCTTCCTTATAACTTCTCAGTTTCAGCTTCTTCCTTCAATGCCATGCAAGGCAAGAAATTTCATGCACAGATAACTTGCATGCAAGAATCGAACTAGAGGTTCGAAGAACAAAAACAACCACATGTAGATATCAAGCTCCAAAAACTAATTGAACAACAAAACCAAACCCCTCTATCTTCTTCTTAGGATGTTTTGCCAAATTATAAAATATTAAATGTGAAGTAGGACTGTCAGTCCTCCCAATCTTCCCGACACCTCTAATTCTAGCAAAGACTAAGTTTGAAATAACATGCATCCAAAACTTTGGCGTAGATGCCAACTCATTAATCTAATTTTCCCTATGCCCTTTCAAAATTTTGCAGTTAAAAGAGATAAGGACTCATTAACACACCATAAATTCCTAGAATTCATTGCCTCCCACTTACCACTCCCCATGTAATTCCACATGCCCACTGAGCAAATGTATGTGACTATGCATGAGATGATGTTCATTTATAAATTTCCCTCAGCAATTGAGAATGAACAATAAGACAAGTGTGGGTCATTGGGAAATCGTTTGAATTATGTGCTAGAAAGATATGATCATCAAAGTGTAGGACATAGAGAGTATGTAAGTGATGAGTGAGTTTGGTGAGGTTAAATTTCAAATTTATACCCTCATTAGTCAAGTATGAACCATGAAACTCGAGTACATCATAGGGTAATGAGCAGAACATGTAAAATTATGTGCAAGAATTATGCATTGTGAATTTGTAGAGTGAATAATGCACATAGTGTGCTAAGGAAAATGCGAGAAGGAGATGTCAAGTGTGTGCCAATCATGAAGTATGTAGTGCATGAGGTTCATTTATATATTATTCCCTAAACAGTTGAGTGTGAACCAAAGCAAAATATTGCCTCATCAGGTAATGATGATACAAATGTATCAAGGTATACAAGGTAAGTGTGAGAGCCTATATGTGATGTGTAGAATTAATTAATTATTAATGAAAGACATCAAATAATGCTAGAAGGGGGGAGAATGATAATGATTCCCCCCAAGTGTATGATAATAGATATGATCATGTAACATCATCTAAGAGGTCTTCATTATCATGGTCAAAACTGAATGGAGATGCGTCAGATACCTTATAAGAAATAGTATGTGGTTAGTGTAGTAAAGATTCATTGCGGTGTAGATTAGACATGCCCATTGCATAGTCCTCGTCAATGAAGGGTGGTAATGGACATCCATGTGCATTCTAATGAGTAGCTAAGAAATAAGTCATTACAAATTGAAACATGACCGAGAGGCATGGTAAATGTGATCTCAATTTGATAGAGATATAAAGTTCTGCCAATATAGTCAAGCCAAGATTTGCCAAGAGTAGGTGGTTAAATACGCGTATAGTTCATGCAACAAAGAACAAGAAATGAAATAATCGGATGTTGTAAGCAGTACTAATGCAAGCATTTACATGATATAGATGAGGTGAATGTGGTGGAGGTAAGATATCATCGAGTTTTAACCCAACCCAAGTCAAACCATCGAGCATGAAAATAGTGTTAGAGAAATTAGGATCGAATGGAATGAGTTCCCAATAAGATTCATTCATTAAAATTTTACATTTTAAAAGAGGACAACTAATGGTGGTTGGTCATGATAACGTGTGGAACGATGCCCATTGTTTGAAAATTCCCCCGATAAAGTATCATAGCATTAGTAAAAGCAGGAGGAGGTAATGATCTGGATGGGATAGTGCCTAACAAGAAAATATATACTTCAAGTGGTGTCAAGTGAGCAAGAGAATCCATGGGTTGTGGTTCATTATTGGTGACAGATTTTGGAGTAGGGAGTGCAGTGGTTAGATCAAGGTTGCAATATTTGAATGGTTTGCAATCACCAAAGAATGTGTAGTATACACCCTCATGTAAGAACATAACACATCGATGCACTGAAGAATGTACTTCTTGCATGGCATGAATCCATGGCCTACAAAGTAAGAAATTATATTGAATTAGGAATTTGATGACAAATAAAATTTTAGGAAGAGTTTTTTACCTGAAAGTGATAGGAAAAGTGATGTGGCCTATGCATGGATAAATAGAAGCATCGTATGTGTGAAGAGAAATGGATGAGGGACTAGTATTAGCAACAGAAAGGCCGATATTGTAAATGAATGATAAAGTGCAAAGACTCTGCATAGATCCATTATCAACTATGGTTTTTTTGTCACCCATATTATTGATGTGAATCATTATGTACAATTGTGGATCATTGTCGAAAATAGAAAGACGAACAGCCAGATTGGATGGAAAAGTAATGTGTTGATAAAATACATCTAGGAATGTGTTATACACTATATTTGGATGAATATCATTAGGAATGTGAGTAATAGCCAAGAGAGTAATTATTTTAGATCTTAATTAAGGGTTGAGGAGAAGGAAATAATGAATAGAAATATCCATGATGAGAGGGCCATAGAAAAATGAAAGAAATGATGAAATAAATAGCCTACAAGTGTTCGAAGACGACGGGTTCAGTTTCACGCGGAATGTTTCAACTTTTGGGAATAGATTTGCTTCTATCCTTTCATTCCTTTTAGAAACAGATAAGGGTTAGGGCTAGGAGGAATACCTGTTGAATGTCGAGATGGTGTGCGCGTACCGTAGAGAGAGATCAGATTGACTGCGAAGAACTCCTTTTTTTCTTGGAAGGACTACCTGCAAATAAGAATACAAGACCACAAGATTTTGATTAGACAATAAATGAGGGAACTGCCTTGGGCCCAGGAAATATAAAACTTCCTTTCGAAGGTGGTCAATTCCCCTGCTAATATGAATTAACACAAAAAGATTGTAAAATAACAATTTAATTGCCTCGTTGAAACAAGTAGGGGGAAAGGCTGGTTTTTGGTTTTGAGTCAAGGTAACCGATACCAGTTGTTGCTAACCGATATCGGTAGGTTCTATGTTTTAGGGGCTTTTGGTGAGGGTCATTTGTAGGGTGGTTGTGTTGTTTGTAAGGCTAGTAAATGAGTGGGATTAGGTAATGGGGTGATGAGAGGGTAGAAGAATGATAGTTAGATGTAAAGTGTTGTTGGGTAGTAGATCTGGGAATAGATTTATGACGGCTGTGATTCAAAAGTCTAAGAAATGTTATCAAAGAGAACATACAAGATTCTACTTACTGTTTACTGACGAGAATGCAGGTCCAAGAACTGTGATGACAAAGGCAGAACTCAGATAGGATGTCCTGACAATCAGAAGATGAGATGTCTTCCCTCACGATGATCAGCTGAGTGTCATAGGGCTCTGGTTGTGTAGTTGCAGTCTTGGGCTTGATGTCCTTCTCTGTAAACTCTTCTTGTTTCTTCACTTGTCTCTGCTCAACCAAGTAAAATCCAGATTCTCTCGATCGCTTTTGATGATCCTGATCAATCAAAAATCCTTCGACCTTTGTTTCTGGTTAGGGGAGCCCATTTACAGGGAACCGATGGCGGTTACGTAACCGACGGCGGTCGAGTAGGAACCGGTATCGGTCAGGTCAAAGTGGGATATTTTTAGTAAAATAGCCAACTTTCCCTCCTTTTCTCCCGAGGGATTAGTTGCGGGCTTGGTCAAGTAACTACAAGGTCGGTTTTGGGTGCGAGTAAGGGGTCATTAGTCATGGGTGTGGATGTAGACTAAGTTATAGGTCTTAATTAGGTTATTTTAGGGTTAGGACTTGGTCATGATGAGGTGGCAAGATGAGGTGGCAGGTAAGGCGATGTGGATTTATTAATTATAAGGTAATTAATAAATAATTGTGTAAGGTTTAGGTGATGAGGTTAGGTTGTGAAATGAGATGCGGGTCACAGGGGGTCGTAAGACACAAATTTGGTGTCTACATTAGCCCCTTATTGTCGTGTAGTTTGTTTTGTAAAGCTGCACGGACAATAATATGAAGTGGTTTCCCCTGTTAAGGGTATAGGTAATCCCCCTCAAATCTATCACAGATTGAGATAGCGGGAAATCAGGGATAGAGTTGATAAAGGGTAAATGGTGTGGAGACGATGGTGAGATGGTGGGGTAGGTCCAAGGAAGTAGACGCACGTTGAAATGCAGTAGTGTGACTAAGGTACATGATTTGACAAGCAAACCAGCAATTCATAGGCAAAGGTCGATAGTTTATCCAAACAAGGGTGATATAATCCTGGTATCCAAGGCAGAGGAAGTAGCTCCAGGGGATATAACGGGTAAGGTACAGGAACGTTTAGGCATGTTCGGCAGTACCAAATGGTTGGTTTGGTTGAGATAAACGTCACGGTCTAGGTCTAGACAAAGTTGGTTGACAGATCAAGTCAAGGACCCTGATCATGCTAAAACACGAACAGGTGAGCTCGAGTGAACAAAAAGCTACATGATGGGTGGATAAAATTGTATGTTGTTGATGATGGGTGAGGTATTTAAGTGATGTGGTTTTGGATCGGGCCAAATGGTTGGGTGCGGCCTTGGGTCGGGCCAAATAGGTTGGTTGCGGCCTTGGGTCGGGCCAAATGGTTGGTTGCGGCCTTGGGTCGGGCCAAATGGTTGGGTGCGGCCTTGGGTCGGGCCAAATAGGTTGGTTGCGGCCTTGGGTCGGGCCAAATGGGTGGGTGCGGCCTTGGGTTGGGCCAAATGGTTGGTTGCGGTCTTGGGTCGGGCCAAATAGGTTGGTTGCGGCCTTGGGTCGGGCCAAATGGGTTGGTTGCGGCCTTGGGTCAGGCCAAATGAAGGTAACAAGGGGTTTTTAGCAAAGGTGGATATAGGTGATGTTTGTGAGAAAGGGCGAGTAGTAAATAAGGGTAGAAATTGGGGAAGAGTTGGGATAAAACTGGTGTCGATTGTCTATGACCGATATCGGTTAGGTGACCGATACCGGTTCCTTAGGGCACAATAAAACCGATATCGGTTATAGGTCAAAAACCTATAAAAAGAATAAATATGGCCTGTCATTGTCACATTGTCAATTTGAAAGCTAATTTGAGTTGTCTGAGGTGGAGTGTTGAGACTGGAGTATTTGTTGGTTGAGGTGGCGGTATTTGAGTGGAGGAGTGAGTGATTAGTGGGCCCGAGTGAGTAGGAGGCAGCAGTTGATTGGTGGATGACCCAGAAGAGGAGAGTTAGAGCCATGGCACAGCTAGGAGGAGCAGGAGGTGTTGGACCAGCTGAACCACCACCACCCATCCCACCACGACAACGTGTCGTCGTACCAGTAGGTTCGAAACCCCTCATTGTGTGGATTTGAGTGTATTATGCTGTATTTGGGTTTTGGGTAGGAATGCTAGATTTTGATAAAATAATTAATAAATGGAAGTTATTTGAAAAAAGGAGAGGGTACATAGGTTATATAGGCCAAGACGGCTGGGTGGGTAGGTTTTTAGGGTGTTTGGGTGGGTATAGAGGGAGAAATAGGAAAAAAAGGGAATGGGGTAGCTGCGTCAGGTTCGGCTCAGGTATTTTCCAGTGACCGATGCTGGTCACTAAGCGACCGGCATCGGTCACAAAATTCTTGGGTAGGTCGGGTTTGTGGGTGACCGGTGTCGGTCGGGAGTTGACCGGCATCGGTGGAAAGGGGACCGGGGTCGGTTAAGGGTGACCGGTACCGGTCCCTGGGCAGGATTTTCGATTTTGTTGCGTCGTTTTGTGGTGGTTTTGGGTGTTAAGTTCTTGTTGGGGATGGCGTGTTGGGTTGTGTGGTGTTATTTATGATTGGGTTTGGTGTGTTGGGTGTGAAGATGTTGGGGGATATTGTAGAATATAGGTGGGTAGAGGGGTTTGTTAGAGAGTCGAGGTGTGGTCGGGGGGATAAAAAAGGGGGTATAGAGGGTATAAGTAGATGTTGTGATAAAGAGTAGGGCTAATGTAGTGAGTTGGTTTTGCAGGCACGTCAGCAACTGATGATGCGGGACAGGATGCCCCCGCTGTTGAGATGGATGCGGCCACACATGTCCGCAGCGCAGTGGGGTATCATGCGCGAGGTGGGACTCGGCGGAGTCCAGTGGTACAGAGCGATTGACAGGGATCATAGTTTGATGGTCACCCTCATCGAGAGATGGGATCCGGTGACCAATGTGTTCCATCTCCCGACTGGAGAGATGACCATTACATTGGAGGATGTGTATCGCATCCTTCGATTACCGATTGATGGAGAGGAAGTCTTTCAGGTGGACGCAGAGACAGCCATGGACAGCATCCTACACGTATTCGGGGATGCAGCCGCGCTACTGACATATCACAGCGTGAGCATCGTGTATGGGGATATGTACCGGGCCCACCGACATGAGACACGGCTTGCCGTGTTGATGATGATCGGGATCACCTGCTTCGCCCTCCCGGACTTAGAGGGAGGCTGCTTTCCACGGGCGCTGATGGGGGTTTTACATGAGATGGTCGAGGAGCATACGTGTTATGCTTGGGCACCAATATACCTAGTGCAGTTATACCGAGAGCTGTGGGGCTATCGCCGGATGAGGCGATTCGGGATTCGCTCTACGTTTTTACTACACTGTTGGGCATATGAGCATATCATATGCACTAGACCAGTAGGGCTGCCCCAGCAGCCAGGGCCACAGGTGATCTACAGATATGGCTTTCAGAGGTGGTTGGGGGTCGTGGGCCAGCCACGAGTAGTTCTCGCCAGACGAGATATAGCATATTACTGGCATGTATTAGAGGGCTTGACAGCGTTAGACATTGTATGGAGACCTTATAGAGGTCATCACCCCCGCAGAGGAGCCCGAGCACAGTTGCAGTGGATCCAGTATACATTCTGGATAGCAGGACGGAGGCCGGGAGAGTATGAGCGGATACCCCTGAAGAGGGTATGACGACAGCTGGGGCTACGACAGGATGAACCACCTCCCTTCCGTCAGTACTGGAGGGATGATGTAGAGGCCCCACTACCTGCACCACAGCCCATGGACCCAGATTGGGTAGCCAAGAGGCCTGTAGATGATACCGTGGATGACGCCGGTTGTACGGGAGTATTTTTGGTATGGTGGGCAGGAGAGAGAGAGCCGCGAGGAGAGCACAGCCCGCACAGCCAGACTTAGCGGCGGTTAGAGCAGAGAGGGACCAACTCAGAGGGTAGGTACAGTTGTTACAGGGGCAGCTTACTACCACACAGGCACAGATAGCTGTCTTATAGGGGCAGTTAGCCCAGGCACAGGTACAAGTACAGGCTCAGGCACCACCAGCGGCACCACCAGCGGTACCGGCACATCCACAGGTACAGGTACCAGCACCACCACCGGCGCAGCCACAGGCACCACCAGTGGCACCAGCACAGGGGGCACTATTATTAGGAGTCGGGGGACCAGCCCCAACAGTGATGGTGGCACAGGCCCGCTATATGGAGGCGAGAGCAGAGGCCTGGTACTATCAGGATGTTCTTGATGGTACCGGGGCTAACTATCAGCCATATGCGGCACATAGAGCAGAGACCTCTCGGAGTCAGAGATTTCAGGGAGGTGCAGCCACAGCCGGTGGGTCTGTTACAGGCAGGAGGTGAGAGGCGGCACAGGGACCAGCAGGGAGAGGTGCTGAGGGCGGTGGGGAGAGCTGAGGGATCCCTACATATTTTTGTGTTTGTACATTGGATATGGGCACCGGTCTACGAACCGGTTATGTTTATAGAGGCCTGTGTGCCCACATATGATTTATTCATTCATTTATTGATTCATTTATTATATATACCGGCCTGCGAGCCGAGTACAGGTTGTACAGTTGATACCGGCCTGCGAGCCGAGTATTTATTTTTTGATATGAGGGACCGGCCTGCGAGCCGAGTCGAGATTATGACAGTTATTGCGGCCTGCGTGCCGGCTTTGTTGTATTATGGGATCACAGAGGCCCCTATGCAGGACACATTATACATTTGAAACTTTGGATATATAGATATGATGATTTGACCCACATGCTGTGTTTAAAATGTTTTTAAGTGTTTTGTTGATGATTTGTGATATAGAATGTATGATGAGTTTGATCCACATGGTTTATATATTGATGGTGTTGATGTCTTTTGTTGATGGGATGTATGTATATATATAGATGATGAGTTTAATTGACATGTTGTGTTATGAAATGTTGTATGTTTTGTCGCTGGTTGTGAAATTGAATGTATTGTAGCTTGTTGAGTTGGATCCAAATGGTGTATAGATTGATGGTTTTGGATATCATTTGTTGATGGCTTGTTTATTTTGGTAATATAGATAGATGATGTTGATGAAATTGAAATGAGATGTGGATTTGATGAAAAATTATAGATAATGGTGCTGTTATGCAGGAAAAAGGGACGGCGCCACAAAAATTAGGTAGAAAAGAAAGAAAAGAACTATGTTTAAAAAAGGTAGGTATATAACCGATATCGGTTAGATAACCGATGTCGGTAGACAATAGACCGATATCGGTTACCTAACCGATAGCGTTTATTCAAATATGAGCTTTTCTAAAAATAGAAAAGCTTGGGTGGCAACTTAAGTTCTTATTTTGAGAGCCATGCAAGAAGTTAAATACGTGATTGTGACACTTTTTGACGACTGGGACAGGTAATTACATGAGTGAATTGAGTGATAAGGAGGAAAGAGACAGGGAAAGTGAATGTGAGCGGAAATTTAGAAAGCAGAAAGGCAAATTTTAAAAGGGTGGTGAACATGGCAGAACGAGGAGAAGCATCCAGCAGGCAGGGACGAGAAGGAAGACAAGTGCCATCTCAAGCTGCTGCAGCCCAAGAGGTAAACGTCATGGTTGTAATTTGATTCTTGCATGTTTTGTGAATAGATGAGGGAGATTAAGTAGAGAAAGATGAGAAAGAAAAGGTGATAGGAAATGAATCGGGATAGGGTGAATGTAACGAGGTAGGTAGTCAGGGGTTTCAGGTATGTTTGTATGTACAGAGGAGGATAAACGATCAAAGTATTGTCATAGGTGGTGTTTTTAGGTAGGGTGCGTAAAGTTGATGTTGACCGATATCAGCTTAAGATAATTGGTATCGGTTCCATAACCGATGCCGGTTACTGTAGGAATTTCTAGAATGTGAGAAAAAACCCTTGGGAATCTGATTTATTGAATGGCTATGTGTCGTTTTGATGTATGCAGGCGGAGGTAGGGTTCAGGATGAACGATACTGTGCCAGCGCTGTTGTCACGAATCCGAGCGGATGTAACACCAGCTGAATGGACATTGATAAATCATTTGGGGTTAAGTGGAATCCGCTATTATTCACGAATCGCACGTAACCATGCTATGTTACAGGCATTGATTGAGAGATGGAATCTAGAAAGGAATACCTTTTATCTGCCAACAGGGGAGATGACAGTGACATTGGAAGATGTGTTCCGTATTTTGAGACTCCCAATTATAGGAAGACCCGTATATCAGGCATTGCCTAGCGCAGCACGGGGAGCGATAACAGCAGTATTTGGTCCATACGCACGAGATTTGACACAGCGAGGTTTGACATTCACGTATGGTATAATGTATGCAGCACACCCTGAGGAGACAAGGTTAGCAGTGATATTAATGATAGTGGTAGGGTATTATGCGTTACCGAGGGCAGATGGGGGAAGATTTCCAAAGCATTGATGTGTGTTATTTGGGAGATGATTAGAAAGGAACGTGACTTTTGCATGGGCACCTGCATATTTGGCGGAGCTATACAGGGGTTTTATGGGCTTGTAGACGAAATCACAGGACGACACTGGATTGTTCATTTTTATTACATTGTTAGGCCTATGAGCACATTGTTTATGTGCAACCAATAGGCCGACCCATCCAGTCAAGGAGAGGACCAGAGTGCAGAGGGTTGGGGATTCAGACAATGGGTCCAGACAGAACAAGAGGCAAGATCCCAGGCCGTGATGGGTGACATCGAGTCTTAAGGCATGGTTATCGGAGATGGTGACGATTTTATCATTTACGTATGGTACAATGTATGCAACACATCCTGAGGAAACAAGGTTGGCCATGCTATTAATGATAGCGGTGGTGGGGTATTATGCATTACCGAGGGCGGAGGGTGGAAGATTTCCCAAAGCATTGATGGGTGTTATTTGGGAAATGATAGAAATGAGTGTGACTTTCGCATGGGCACCCGCATATCTGGCAGAGTTATACAGGGGTCTATAGGCCTGCAAGTGAAAACACAGGACGACATTGGATTGTTCGTACTTATTACATTGTTGGGCCTACAAGCATATTGTTTGTGTGCATCCAATAGGCCAACCCATTGAGTCGGGAGAGGTAGGAGTGCAAAGGTTGGGATTCAGACGATGGGTCCAGATAAAACAAGAAGCGAGATCCCAGGCCATGATAGATGACATCGAGTATTATAGACAGGTATGGGAGATGGTGATGATTACGGATATTGTTGGAGGACTTACGGGAACTATATGGTGAAAAATCACATAGCTGAGGAGTTGAGGGGTGTAGAGCGATTGAGGTGGATCAGGGCACTGGCCGGGTGAGTACGAGAGGATTCCTCTAGATCGCGTGCGGTGACAATTTGGATTTATTCAGGATATACCCATGGCTTATAGAGCATACATGGGGATCGAAGCCAAGGCATCATTCTCACCTTCCCTTCCGACACCTCCAGAAGGGCCAGAAGAGATAGCAACCGATCGTAGGGTAATGGATGCGGGAACGACAGAGGCCTATAGAGTATGGTGAGTAGCAAAGTTGCGAGGTGCACGTGAGCGCCCGGACATAGCTGTGATTACAGTGGAGAGAAATTGTCTTCAGGATTTAGCTCACCAGCTTCAAACACAGGTGAATGAGACAAGGGGATTGTTAGAGGTTTCACAGTTACGAGTGGGAGAGACTGGAGGCAAGATTTCTCCACACGAGAGGATGTATTCGTATGTTACAGGAGATGTTGGCGGATCAATGGGAGGAACCAATGGCAGTGGCACCTTTGAGGATGGAGAGGCCAACTGAGGGGCATCGACAATCACGATCACCACCTGATTCGGGAGGAGGTGCAAGGTTCTAAGTGAATTTCCTAGGAATATAAGAATAAATAAGGATGCCGACCTGCGAGTCGATGATAGAGAAGATGCATTTGTTTAACATCTAAAATAAAACTGAATATGTATGTTGATTTGAATTATGATAATAATAAGAATGTTTGTGTTTGAACCTTTTTGTGTTTTGAAAAAGGATAAAGAGGAATGTGATTAAATAGAAATACACAAAAATATTTATATTTACCACACATGATAGGTTATGGTAGGGGATGGTCGAGCTAACCTTGGGAGACCCCATGTCTCTGAAGTGCTGCCTACATAGCCCATTGCACAAAGCAAGGAGGGGCCTCAGACCGATGTAGTTCTCCCTTAGAACTAGGGAGAGGTGAATTTAGGCAATTTAGGAATGGTTAGGCAATTTTTTGGTTGGTAAAGAAGGGGAACCCGGTCGGTAAGGGTGACCAGTAAAAAGTTACCGGTCCCTGGGCGGATTTATCGAATTTGTTGCGATCGTTTTGTGAGTGGTTTGGGTGTTAGTTCTTGTTGGGGATGGCGTGTTGGGTGTTGGTGTTATTTATGTTGGGTGTTTGTGTGTTGGTTTGTGAGATTTTTGGGGATATTGGTTAGAATATATGTGGGGTAGTATGGGGTTTGTTAGGAGAATTCCTAGGTGGGTCGAGGGGGATAAAAGGGGGTATAAGGGTATAAAGTAGATGTCTGTGATAAAGAGTGGGCTATGTAGTGAGTTGTTTGCCGAGCCGTCAGCAACTGATGATGCTGGACCAGGATCCCCCTGTTGAGATGGATGCGGCACACATGTCCGCAGCGCAGTGGGTATCATCGCGAGTGGAACTCGCGGCGGAGTCAGTGGTACCGAGCGAAAAAGGCTTGACAGGGATCATAGGTTGATTGTCACACCTCATCGAGAGATGGGATCCGGTGACGCAATGTGTTCCATCTCCCGACTGGATAGATGACCATTACTTGGAGTGATGTGTAATCCCGCATCCTTCGATACCGAGTGATGAGCGAGAAGTCTTCAGTGTACCATAGACGCCATGGACATCATCCCTCACTATATTCGGGATGCAGTCCTGCGCTACTGAATATCACAACAGCGTGAGTCATCGTGTATTGGGATTTTACCCGGGCCCACCGACATGAGACAACGGCCTTGCCGTGTTGAGATGATCGTGATCACCTGCTTCCCTCCGTCCGGACTTCGAGGGGCTGCTTTCCACGGGGCTGATTGGGGTTTTAACATGAGATGGGTCGAGGAGCTCTTGTTATGCTTGGGCAACCAATCATACCTAGTGGCATGTTATACCGATAGCTGTGGGCTATCCGATGAGCGATTCGGGATTCGCGCTAAACGTTTTTACTACACTGTTGGGCATATGAGCATATCAATTGCACTGACCATAGGTCTGCCCCAGCACCAGGGCCCACGTGATCTACAGATATTGCTTTCAAGGTGGTTGGGGTGTCTTGGGCCACCCACTAGTAGTTTCTCGCCAGATCGAGACTCTAGCATATTACTGCATGTATCGAGGCTTGACGCGTTAGTACAGTGTATGGAGACCTAGAGGTCATCACCCCCCCGCGAGGAAGCCCGAGCACAGTTTGGCAATGGATCCAGTATAACTTCTGGATAGCAGGACTATGTCAGGGCGAGTATGAGCGGATCCCACCTTAAGAGGGATGACGACACGTGGTAACGACAGGATGAACCGACCTCCCTTCCGTCAGTACGGGAGATGAAATTAAGGCCCCACTACTGCACCACAGCCCATGGACCCAGATTGGGTAGCCAAGAGCCTGTGAGATGCTACCCGTGGATGAACTCCGTTTTACGGGACGTATTTTTGGTTGGTGTCAGGAGAGAGAGAGCCGCGAGAGAGCACAGCCCGCACACCGGCATCCATACTTAGCGGCGGTTATTAGCAGAGAGGGCCAACTCAGAGGGTATGTACCGTTGTTACAAGGGGCAAGCTTACTACCACCCAGGCACGATAGCTTTCTTATAGGGCGTTGCCCATCACAGGTACAAGTACAGGCTCAGGCACCACCACGGCACCCACCGGAGCTGTACCGTGTCCCGGCACATCCACAGGTACGGTACCGCACCCCACCGTCGCAGCCCACAGGCAACCAACAGTGGCACCAGCACAGGGGGCACTATTATTAGGAGTCCCCCCCCCCCCGGGCTACCAGCCAAACAGATGGTGGCACTGCCCGCTATATGGAGGCAGAGGCAGAGGCTGGTACTGATCAGGATGTTCTTGATTGTACCGGGGCTAACTATCTCAATGTCACATAGACAGAGACCTCTCGGAGTCAGAGATTCAGGAGGTGCAGCCACAGCCGTTGGGGTCTGTTACAGCAGTAGGTTGAGTGCGGCACAGACCATCCGTGAGAGGTGCTGAGGGCGGTGGGGATAGCTTAGGGATCTACATATTTTTGTGTTTGACATTGGATATGGGCACCGGTTCCTATCGACCGTTTATGTTTTATAGAGCTCCTGGGTGCCCCATATGATTTATTCATGTCATTTATTGATTCATTTATTATATATTACCGGGCCTTCGAGCCGAGTACAGGTTGTAAGTTGAATCTCCAGGGGCCTGCGAGCCGAGTATTTATTTTTGATATTAGTTGACCGCCTGCGAGCCGAGTGATATTATGACATTTTGCGGCCTGCGGCCGCTTTGTTGTATTATGGATCACAGAGGCCCCTATCAGGCACACATTATACATTTGAAACTTTGGATAATATAATATGTCTTATGATTTGGACCCCATGCTTGTGTTTAAAATTTTAAGTGTTTTGTTGATGATTTGTGATATATATATGTATGCAGAGTTTGATCCACATGTGTTTTATATTGATTTGTTGATGTCTTTTGTTGATGGGTGTATGTATATATTAGATGATGCTTTATTGCATGTTGTGTTATGAAATGTTGTATGTTTTGTCGCTGGTTTTTGTGAAATTGAATGTATGGTAAAAGTCTTGTTGGTTGGATCCAAATGGGTGTATCGATTGGGTTTTGGATATCCATTGTGTTGATGGCTTGTTTATTTGGTAATATAGATAGATGATGTTGATGAAATGAAATGAGATGTGGATTTGATGAAAATTATGATAATGGTGCGTTATGGCAGGAAACTGGGACGGCGCCACTCAAAAATTTATGTAGAAAATAAAGAAAAGAACTATGTTAAAAAAAGGGTAGGTATATAACCGATATCGGTTAGATAACCGATGTCGGTAGACAATAGACCGATATCGGTACCTAAACCGATAGCGTTTATTCAAATATGAGCTTTTCTAAAAATAGAAAAGCTTGGGTGGCAACTTAAGTTCTTATTTGAGAGCCATGCAAGACGTTAAATACGTGATTGTGACACTTTTTGACGACTGGGACATGGTAATTACATGAGTGAATTGAGTGATAAGGAGGAAAGAGACAGGGAAAGTGAATGTGAGCGGGAAAATTTAGAAAGCAGAAAGGCAAATTTTAAAAGGGGTGGTGAACATGGCAGAACGAGGAGAAGCATCCAGCAGGCAGGGACGAGAAGGAAGGACAAGTGCCATCTCAAGCTGCTGCAGCCCAAGAGGTAACGTCATGGTTGTAATTTGATTCTTGCATGTTTTGTGAATAGGATGAGGGAGATTAAGTAGAGAAAGATGAGAAAGAAAAGGTGATAGGAAATGAATCGGGATAGGGTGAATGTAACGAGGTAGGTAGTCAGGGGTTTTCAGGTATGTTTGTATGTACAGAGGAGGATAAACGATCAAGTATTGTCCATAGGTGGTGTTTTTAGGTAGGGTGCGTAAAGTTGATGTTGACCGATATCAGCTTAAGATAATTGGTATCGGTTCCATAACCGATGCCGGTTACTGTAGGAATTTCTAGAATGTGAGAAAAAACCCTTGGGAATCTGATTTATTGAATGGCTATGTGTCGTTTTGATGTATGCAGGCGGAGGTAGGGTTTCAGGATGAACGATACTGTGCCAGCGCTGTTGTCACGAATCCGAGCGGATGTAACCCAGTGAATGGACATTGATAAATCATTTGGGGTTAAGTGGAATCCGGCTATTATTCACGAATCGCACGTAACCATGCTATGTTACAGGCATTGATTTGAGAGATGGAATCTAGAAAGGAATACCTTTTATCTGCCAACAGGGGAGATGACAGTGACATTGGAAGATGTGTTCCGTATTTTGAGACTCCCAATTATAGGAAGACCCGTATATCAGGCATTGCCTAGCGCAGCACGGGGAGCGATAACAGCAGTATTTGGTCCATACGCACGAGATTTGACACAGGAGGTTTGACATTCACGTATGGTATAATGTATGCAGCACACCCTGAGGAGGACAAGGTTAGCAGTGATATTAATGATAGTGGTAGGGTATTATGCGTTACCGAGGGCAGATGGGGGAAGATTTCCAAAAGCATTGATGTGTGTTATTTGGGAAATGATAGAAAGGAACGTGACTTTTGCATGGGCACCTGCATATTTGGCGGAGCTATACAGGGGTTTATGGGCTTGTAGACGAAATCACAGGACGACACTGGATTGTTCATTTTTATTACATTGTTAGGCCTATGAGCACATTGTTTATGTGCAACCAATAGGCCGACCCATCCAGTCAGGAGAGACCAGAGTGCAGAGGTTGGGATTCAGACAATGGGTCCAGACAGAACAAGAGGCAAGATCCCAGGCCGTGATGGGTGACATCGAGTATTATAGGCAGGTATGGGAGATGGTGACGATTGTGGATATCTGTTGGAGGCCTTACGGGAACTATATGGTAACAGAGAATATAGCTGAGGAGTTGAGGGGTGTAGAGCGATTGAGGTGGATTATAGGGCACAGGCCAGGGGAGTATGAGAGGATTCCTCTAGATCGTGTGTGGTGAAAATTTGGATTTGTGCAGGATACACCCCTGGTTTATAGACCATATATGAGGATCGACGCCGAGGCAGCATTCTCACCTCCCCGGCCAACACCTCCAGAAGGGCCAGAGGAGGTAGTAGCCGATCGCAGGGTGATGGATGTAGGAATGATAGAGGCCTATAGATTATGGTGGGTAACAGAGCTACGAGGGGTACATGATCATCCTAACATAGCTATGATTACAGCGGAGAGAGATCGTCTACAGAGATTAGTTCATCAGCTCCAAACGCAGGTGAATGAGACAAGAGGATTGTTAGCGGTTACGGAGTCATGAGCAGAGGGACTAGAGGTGAGATACCTCCATGCGAGGGAGTGTATTCAGATGTTACAGGAGAGATTGGTAGATCAGTGGGCGGTACCAATAGCCGTGGTACCTTTGAGGACAGAGAGGCCCGACGAGAGGCGTCGACGATCACGATCATCACCTGGTTCGGGATGAGGCGTGAAGGTCTAAGTAAATTGTATCGAGGTATAAGAATAAATAAGGATGCTGACCTACGTGTCGATGATAGAGAAGATGTATTTGTTTAACATCTAAATAAAACTGAATATGTATGTTGATTTGAATTATTATAATAATAAGAATGTTTGTGTTTGAACGTTTTTGTGTTTTGAAAAAGGATAAAGAGGAATGTGATTAAATAGAAATACACAAAAATATTTATATTTACCACACATGATAGGTTATGGTAGGGGATGGTCGAGCTAACCTTGGGAGACCCCATGTCTCCGAAGTGCTGCCTACATAGCCCATTGCACAAAGCAAGGAGGGGCCTAAGACCGATGTAGTTCTCCCTTAGGACCAGGGAGAGATGAATTTAGGCAATTTAGGTATGGTTAGGAAAAATTTTGGTTGGTAAAAATATTGATATTTGATATTGGTAGGGTAATGTTGTTGGTGTTGGTAATGAATTGGTGATGTTGGAATAGGTATAAGTGAAGCGAAAGTTAGCCTACCCAAGTGGTAGGGAACCATGTCCTGATTAAGATCAACACATAATCCTAGATTCAAGTAAAAGAGGAAAAAAGTGGTCCCGTCGTTGAGAAGAGCTAAACAAACCACATATTAATGTAGAATGAGCTTGAATCCCCTAGGCACCGTGCATAGATGAGTAGCCAATAGGTGAAAAGAGTTGTATAATCACAATATATCGGGTGTACGTCATGTCCCTTGAGTTGTGTTGTTTTAACAAATGGTGAGGTGAGGTGGATGGTATAGCTGAGGCATGGAGAACTTGTTATAAAGTGAGTGTTCGGACGAAAGAGAACCTAACCTAAATAGACAAGTCCATGACTTCAAAGTTCTTTTGAATGCGGCTTTTATTTTACTGAATATAGACTGATCGATGCGGGAAGTCTACAAGGGATATTGATTGTATTATTCTTGAGGTCTTCACGAAGCTGATCAATGCGAGAAGCTTCTGATAAAGGCTGACTGTGTATAGCTGTCCTTCAAGGGAGCAGTCTATTTATAGTAGCAGATACGGTTTTAGTGCATAGCTGTCCTTCGGGGGAGCAGTCTATATATAATAGCAGCAATAGTTTGGCATATAGCTATCCTTCGAGGGAGCAGTCTATATATAATTTAGAGAGCCATATGTCATTTTGGCATAAAGCATCTAGTTTTGTAGGAAGTTTGACTCAAGAAAATCCCATAAGTGTTTTAATTAAGAATGTGTCATTTTGATACTTTGAAGTCATGGACTAGACTAAAAAAAATAAAAAATAAAAAAAGGGGAAGGCATCGTTAAGGGGAGGTGAGAAGCAAACTATGTGAGCTTGATTTGATTTTGAGATGTAAGAAATAAAGTGCATGCGGAGGTAAATGAGCTCAAGGGACGAGCGTAAGGTAGATAAGAAGTGATATAACACTAAATTCAACAGTAGAAAGGTCGAAGATGTAAGCTAAACAATAAGTGCCTGATCCATAAGTGTGAGTGATAATGTAAGGCCCAATCCAATTAGGAGCAAATTTTCCACGTTTGCTCTTTTCTAGTTTGGTTACATGTTGATTCTCTTTGAGGACAAGATCACCAACCTTAAAGGTACGCTCATGAAGTCATTTATCATAAGCATGCTTGATGCGTTTTTGGTAGATTTGAAGGTGATCAAGAGCCGTAAGACGGCACTCGTCAAGAAGCTCTAATTGGGCTAACTACTCTTGGCGGAAATCATCATTGGTGAGAATATTCTGAAGAGATATTCTGAGGGAGGGTATTTGTATTTCGAGAGGCAAGACCACCTCGGTACCATATACCAAAGAAAATGGTGTGGCATTAGTAGAAGTACGAATGCTAGTACAATAAGCCCAAAGGGCAAAGGGAATGTGATCATGCCAATTTCTTCCGGACTCATTGACAACTTTCATGAGGATTTTGGTTAGGGTTTTATTAGAAGATTCAGCTTGACCATTGGCCAGTGGATAGTAAGGTGATGAGAAACTAAGTTTGATACCAAAGTTGTCACAAAGGTCTTGTAACAACCTATTTTTAAAAGATTTACCATTATTTGTTATTAGGCGATGAGGAATACCAAAACGACAGATAATGTGATGGTTAACGAATTCAACAATTTTTTCTTTTTTGATTGAAATAAGTGGAATGGCCTCCACCCATTTTGTGTAATATTCGGTTGTTGTGATTATCCAACGGTGACGTTGCGAAGAGGGTGGGTGGATCTCACCAATAAGGTCTAAACCCCATTGTGAGAAAGGCCAAAGATCTCGTGTGACCTGTAGCGAATGGCTAGGAGTATGTTGAAGGTTGGCATGTTGTTGACACATAACACAACGCTTAACATATTCGTAGCAGTCGTTATTAAGAGTAGGCCAATAATAACCTAAGCGAAAGATTCGTTTAGCCATGGCAAGGCCACTAAAATGTCCGCCACAAATACCGTCATGGACCTGTTGGATGGTATAGGTGACCTCTGCGCCTGTTAGACATCGAAGGAGGATACCATCAAAGCCACGTTTATAAAGGATTCCCCCCATGACGACATAACGAGAAACATGCTTAAGAAAAGCACATTTGTCGGTACTAGTTAGGTCAGGTGGGAGAACAGAGGTTGTAAGGTAGTCATGAAATTGGTGGTACCAGGTATCCTGCGAATTAGCAGACACATTATTTATCATACACACAACCGGTGCTGAGTAAGATGGGGCAAAGAGTTGTTGGACCAAGATGAATATGTCAGAGTCAGTTGGTGAGGCAAGAATTTGCAAGGCTAAGAAGGCCATAGTATCCACAAATTTGTTAGTGGAGCGGGGAATGGTCTGGATAGAATAACGAGTAAATGAGGTCAAAAGTGAATCCACGTAATGTTTGTACTTTTGAAGTTCCTCATTCTTACATTGGTAGATGCCCATAACTTGATTGACTACCAATTGAGAGTTGCCAAAAATATTAATAGATTTGACACCTAAGTGTAACGCAACCTGGAGACCCAAAATAAGGGCCTCGTATTCCACTGTATTATTAGTGCAGGGGAAATCGAGCCGGAATGAAAGAGGCATAGGTTCAGCGTCAAGAGGAATGAGAACGACGCCAGCTCCTCCGCCGCGCTGACATTTGGATCCATCAAAGAAGAGGGTCAATGGATACGACTCTTCCCTGAGTGAAAAATTTAGATGGATCGACCTCAATGCCATGCAAAGAGACGATAAAACCAAGAAGTTTTCCCGAAAGGACACCAAAGACACATTTCTTTGGTTGAAGACGGACAGAATATTGTAACAGGTGATCAAAAATAATGGTTAAAACATCGAGATGTTCACTGCGATGATTAGATTTGCCAAGAAGATCATCGATGTAATCCTCAAGGATAGTGTGCATAATGTCATGAAAAATGTAGGTCATAGCCCGCTAATAGGTTGCACCAGCATTCTTAAGGCCAAATGGCATTACACGATAACAGAAGGTTCCCCAAGGAGTTATGAAGGCAGTTTTATGTTGATCGGCAGGGGCAACCAAAATTTGGTTATATCCTGAAAAGCCATCCATGAGAGAGAGCATCTCATGGCCTGCAGTGAGATCAACAAGTTGTTCAATACTAGGTAGGGGGAAGTCATCCTTAGGGAAAGTGAGGTTAAGATCTTAGAAATCCATGCATATCCGAAGTCCCCTCGTCGCTTTAGTGACAGGTACGATGTTAGAAATCCATTGAGGATAGTCAATAGGCAGGATGAAGGAAACAGAAAGGAGTCGTTGAAGCTCTTCTTTGACCAAGAGGGCAATGCATGGATGCATTTTTCTCAATTTCTGTTTAATTGGCTTGGAATCGGGTTTCAGGGTAATGTTATGGACAGCAATGTCAGGATCAATTCCTGGCATGTCAGCGTAGGACCAAGCGAAAGCTTGGTTGCGAGCACGGAGAAAGGTAGTAAAGGCGACTTGTTCTGATGCGTTAAGGGATTGTCCGATCTTCACAATGTGAGGATCTTCCTCTGTGTGGATGTTGATTTCTATAGTAGACTCGTTCAGCATGGTTTGAGTTTCAGATGGTAAGGCGCGTTGAATATAAGAGTCATCCGCACCAAGGTAAGTGAGGATGGAGTCATCATCCTGGCACTCAACAACATTAATTGAAGGCGAGTCCTCTTCAATCATGTCTGGATATAGAAGGGGCATAGAAGAGGGGTTCTCATTATCGCGTTGATAAGTGAGAGGACCTAGGAAGATAGCATTTATGAAAAAAAAAGTTAGGAGGGATAGATTCAGGGTCTATCGACTCTGTGGGTGATGATGGAAAAATGGGTGATGGTGGTTTGGTAGGGGTGACGTCGTCATCCTCCAGGATACAATTGACACGAGGTTTCTCCGGTGTAAGTGTTTCAGGAAAACCGAGACCACTACGATCATTGTGTTTGCGTGTAGTCACGGGAATGAGTGTATGTCGGCCTTATTCATAAAGACCAAAACCAAAGCCTTTCCAAGCACAGTGAGTCAAGAAGGTGAGGGCGAAACGACGATTTTTCAAGTATTGAAAATCAGATTGGAAGGGAACCACACCAAGAGGAGGTTCAGGGGTAACGGAGGATGCGTCAATATCCCCATACGTTAGGTTGGTGCGGCAATGGGGTGGTCCGTAAGAGATTACCTCCCCCACATGACGGTTGTAGGTGGGATGTGCATGTAACTATCTATACTCCTGCAGGGTATGGAAAGAGCTAACGTTATATAGGCGGTATTCCCCCAGCGTAAGGCGTTGAAAAACATCTATTAAGGGGTCAGAGGTTGGGATGTTATCTGCGGGAAAGGAAGTGATATTTGTAGCGGTGGTTTCATTGGTTGAAGGTGTAGGTGCGTTAGAAGTGGATGGCTGGGTTGGATGAATGGGTGTCTTGACTGGTACAAGCACATCATTAGGGCGATACAACATATTGCAACTTTTGAAGGGGGGAGGATCAGCTTTTACGGTGTAGGACTTCCCCTCATACTCAAATTTTATGCATCTATGTAAGGTGAAGGGAACGCATCCCATAGCCCGGATCCAAGGGCGGCCTAAAAACATATTGTATTGGAACTCTCCCTCAAGGACATAGAAGAGTTTAGGTAAAGTGCGTGGTCCTACACGAATGTTAAGGATCACGGTGCCTAAGGTAGAAGTAATAGCATCATTGAATGACCGCAACATGATGGGGTTGGCACACATGCAACTAGAAGGGATATTCATTTGTTGGAAGGCTTTTGAAGAGATGATGTTAAGGCTAGCACCCCCGTCAATCATAACATGACGTACCCGAATGTCCCGAACGTAAGCTAAGATGAAAAGAGCAGGGTCAGGATCTTCAGCACCAAAGTCAATAATTTTGTCTTCGGAGAAACTGACAGCAGCGGCTTGCTGTTTAGAGACAGAAGTGGTTGGGGAGATAGATTGTTTGGTGAGCAAAGCAACGTGATTGGGTGTTAGAATAGAGGTAACAGGCAAGGTTTCATTACGTAAGACCTCTATCCCTTGAAGGATTTCAATGAGAGCTTGTCGATGAGATTCAGAAGTCTGAATGAGATCATACAGTGTCATTTCTACAGGTGATTGGTGAAGCTATTTGATCATGGCTCGGTGGGCAACTCCATTAGAGAAGGGGTAAGTGGGTCCACGAATAACCACTTTAGGTGGTGGTGCGATTGGGATGGTGGATGGAGAAAGAGAAGATGTAGGTGTGGTTTCTTTCACTTTCTCGTTGTTTTTCTGCGCTCGAGTAGCAACACTGATCATATTGATCTTGTGAATACGAGAGGAGGAAGACAGTAGGGATAGGTCATGGTCTTCGAGAGGTGGGGCTGTAATAATGATAGATCTTGGTGAGGCGGGGACATGTGGTATAGGAGGGGGAATTGAAGCTAAAGGTCTCTCTCTTCGTAAGTTGTCTTTCTTAACTTTTCTATCTGAGAGAGGTGACTGACGAAGTATGGCTTTCAATGCTTTGCATCCCTCTACGTCATGTCCTGGTGTGCGGTGGTAAGCGCAGATTTTAGACTCATCGTAACCTATAGGTTGAGGTTTAGATGGATCATAAGGTCTAAGTGGGGGTAGGGAAATGGTCGCATTCTCTACCAACATAGCAAGGATTTTGGCGTAAGACCCTTTGAGTGGGTCAAAGTTAGAGGAAGAGGAGGCTATTGATTGAGCAGGTTTCGGTAATGTTTGGGCATGGTTGGTTCGTATGGGTGGTGGTTTAGCCAAGGGGTGCTGACACGTGGTTTTAACTAAACGTGGTTTCTTTGTCGCATGAGCTATGTTTAGCCGGTTAGATGATGAGGCTCCAGATAACGTCGTATCCGGAAACAACGGCGGAAAAAGAGGAGTGACGGAAAACAAGTCCTTTGATGATGAAATTTTTTTAGGGTTGATGGGTGGACAGGATACGTGGGATGACAGTGTTGATATACTCTTAGATCTCTATATGTGTGCAGAAGGTGTAGGTGGTTTTAAAGAAAATGCAGGAGGTATGATATATTGATGCAAGGTGGAGGGATGAGGTCCCAATATGGAAGGTAGGTGTGACAATGATGGTTTTAATTGTGATAGAGGCACAGATTGAGTTTGTCTCCTAAGTGGAGGGGCGACTTTATTTTTAGATAAATCAAGCCGCTTAGGTGGGTGTGTTAAGCTAGGTATTGGTGAGGTCCCAAGCGTAGGGGAAGATTTGGTTAGTTTAATAGAAGTGGATGAGGTATTTGGTAGAGATGAGGGGGGTGAAGATGAGGACATAGACATTTTAAGCTTCTGTAAACACTTCGGGTATATGGTAGAAGCATCTGGATCGGTCATCTGCATTTGAGTAGAATAGGGGGTACTCAAACGTTCCCATAGGACTCGTCTATCTTCTGGAGAATGATATTCTTCAGGTGTGAATTGGAACTCTTGTATGGAAGAAAGGTGGGTTGTGATTCCGGTCCACTGTGGGTGTGATACAGGGGGCAGATGAGGCACTGTATCAATAGGTGTTAAGAGGTCAACTGGTCACTAAAAAGATTTAGGTGATGAAGGACTAATAGGTAGGAGGGCGTGTTTGAGAGGATCCATCATGTTTAAAGAATGTGGTGATGTCGGTTCAAGAGGTTTCTCGTCTAAGGATGAAAAAAGAAGTGGCGAGCCTTCCTCTTGTACAGCAAGAATGGTAGAAGGAGACATTTGGGAAATAGATAAATTAGATAACATCCGTTCACAGTCTTGTAGGGATGTGGTGTAAGAAGACTCATCTATGAGAAGAGAACTCTGGGTGGTTAACTCCTGTATGGGTAAAGGAATGATTTCACCTTGTCTTGATGGTGGTCAAGGAGGTTCTGGCCCCTGTGTCAGTGAAGAGTCTTGATTCAAAATTTTCTCGATAGAGGCTTTTGGTTGGGATTCGAAGACTGCATGGATCTCATGAACACTCTCCTCGGCTAAGATATCCTGGTTTATGTTACTCTTAGAAGAGTGATTCGGGAATGGTTTGTTGAAGATTTTCAAATTTCTGTTGGCAGGGGCATTAGGATTATTGAGGGTTATATCCCCTACATCAACCATTTCCTGCACTATGTTTTTCAACATCTTGCAGTTTTCATGACTATGTCCTTTTACGCGGTGAAAGTTACAAAAGTAATTTTCTTTGTACCAAGAAGGTATAGCGCGGGTGGAGTCAAACCCAGAGTGAGGTTTAACAGGAGGCAAGGTGATAGCTCTGGCTTTGAGTAATTTTTCCAAGATGACACCATAAGTTTCTCCCAAGGGAGTGTAATTGATGGGCTCGGCTTTATATTTATAGGTGGTTTTTGGTGGGGTATTAGACGGTGCTTGAGATTTGACCATCACCGCATGGACAGCTCCTTTTGATTTTGAAGAAGTGGATGTGTGAGAACTGGTGGTGTTTGGTTTATTGGTGGAATCTGGAGTTCAGAAATTGGGGTTTTTGTTGCGCAACCGCAATTTCTCTTCTTCTAAGGCTCGAATTTCTAGTTTCCGAGCCATGGTAAAGGCCTCGTCAAATGTGCGGAAAGTTTGAATTTGAAGGGTAGGAGAGATGTGCTTAGTGCATGCCTGCGTAAAAAGTTTGATAAGTTTGGCCTGAGGCAAGGCATATGTAAGTTGGTTGATAAGGCCCCGCCATCGTCCAATTAAATCTGTGATAGATTCGTCTTCAAATTGTCGGATGGCATAGAGGTCGGTGATAGATACTTTCTTGGCAATGTTAATGGAGAAATGATCCAAGAAAGATTGGGCTAGTTGGTTAAAAGAGAAGATTGAGTGCTGGGTTAAAGCACTGTACCACTCCAAGGTGGGTCCTGATAAGGACATGGGAAAGGTGCGGAGTAGCAAGGCATCATCATGAGCAATCAAATAACAAGCATGTCTAAAAGATCGCAAGTGTTGTTGAGGATCCTCTTTACTATTAAAACGAGTAAATTTCGGCAATTCCCATTGAGGAGGATATGAATGAAGGGGGACAGAAGGGTGAATAGGCTCCCGAAAAACTTGCTTGTATGTCAAGGTGCTACGACTTCCTGAAACAGAAGCCTCCAGATTTTACATTTTGTCCATCATTTGTTTGATGAAATCCGTGGTTGGATGAGAAGATGGTGCGGCTGTGGTAAACAGAGGCAAATTGGGCCAAGGGCCTCCACTAGACAATGGTGGGGTTAAGTGTTGATAAAGTATGGAGGATGAATATGTTGAGGCGACCGAATAGGGATGTCCTATATAAGATGTTGAGGTCACTGGATACGTGTATGGGAATGAAAAGGTAGGCGGAGCTTGAGAAGGAAAGCTCGTGTGGATAGGTGGCAGAGAGCAAGTCATGAACGGAACAGTCTGCAAGGGAGATGAGGTAGGAGTAGTCGGCGGTAATGATATGTGGGGTCCAAGATTAACCAAAGGAAAGCCAATCTGTGTCGTATGAACCTCTGAAGCAGTCGGATTGGGAGACGGGGCTAAAGATGCAGAAAGCAAGGCAGTGTTATCAGGCGGAGTGGGAGCTAAATGAGCAGCTATACTGATAGGCATGCCAACAAGGAGTTGACCATCGGGTGTACGGTCAAGGGCATGAGACAAATAGTATTGTATGGCGCTAGGATTAGCATCCAGAAATTTGGCAAATTCCTTATCTCCTACAGGAATTTTGGGGATCTCACTAGTGTCCGTAGGGTTCCCTATAGAATGTGAAGGGGGTGATTCAGGTAAAGGCCCAGAGCAGGCATGTGAAACCATGGCGGTGGCTTGCTTCCGAGTGATAACAACCATGGACAAGAGTACATAGTAGGGATTCAATCTATCAGGAACAGAAATAGCCTCAGAATGGTGAAATTGGTAGGTTGCTGGTTTGTCAGGAACTGTAAAAGACAGTAACCGATATCGGTCTGATAACCGATGTCGATTAGACTATAGCCAACGTCAGTCACTTAACCGATGTCATTGTAATAAGACTAGTATGAGAAAATATAAGAAGCTTCTGATTTGATCTTAACAATGCTTAGTACATTTATCAATTTGTTCTAAGGTGATCACAGAAGACAGTGTATAACAGAGAAAACAGAACTGAAAACAAGCAAGATGCACAAGCAAATCCAGAGACTAACCCTAGGGTTAATTTAAATTATCGTGGGCTTATGCCTTTAGACGTAGAATGATGTCAGAATCCTAAACAGAAGACTTAGAGGAAATGTCAAGTTTGTTTTGGCTTATAAGGTTACCTCAATCGGGCGAAGGAATACTGCGGAAAAAGGGGGGATGTTTGAGCTGTTGTGTTAATTGTGAAGTGATTCAGTATGTGTTGTGCAGTGAAAGTAAGATTAATTTCTTGTCAATACCGTGGATATCACCCCCACGTGTACGACCTGTTACTTAATCTATGTTCACTAGAATTGAAAACAGCAAGCAAGAATGTGATGCACGTGTTTTAAACCCAAATCGAAAATGATATTCGATGAAGCAAAAGAGATGACTTTCACTAATGCAAAGATGTAAAAGCAAAGCAAGTTCTTTTACCAAAATAACAAAATACCTTGTGAATATCTTTAGAAGAAGAAAACAGCAAGTATGCTCCCTATATGAAAGTAAGAAAGAAAGAAAGAAACCCAAAATGGGTCCCACCGGGCGTGCCAAAATGTTTCATGCGGAATGTTTCAACTTTTGGGAATAGATTTGCTTCTATCCTTTCATTCCTTTTAGAAATAGATAAGGGTTAGGGCTAGGAGGAATACCTGTTGAATGTCGAGATGGTGTGCGCGTACCGTAGAGAGAGATCAGATTGACTGCGAAGAACTCCTTTTTGTCTTGGAAGGACTACCTGCAAATAAGAATACAAGACCACAAGATTTTGATTAGACAATAAATGATGGAACTACCTTGGGCCCAGGAAATATAAAACTTCCTTTCAAAGGTGGTCAGTTCCCCTGCTAATATGAATTAACACAAAAAGATTGTAAAATAACAATTTAATTGCCTCGTTGAAACAAGTAGGGGGAAAGGCTGGTTTTTGGTTTTGAGTCAAGGTAACCGATACCGGTTGCTGCTAACTGATATCGCTAGGTTATATGTTTTAGGGGCTTTTGGTGAGGGTTAGTTGTAGGGTGGTTGTTTTGTTTGTAAGGCTAGTAAATGAGTGGGATTAGGTAACGGGATGATGAGAGGGTAGAAGAATGATAGTTAGATGTAAAGTGTTGCTGGGTAGTAGATCTGGGAATAGATTTATGACGGCTGTGATTCAAAAGTATAAGAAATGTTATCAAAGAGAAAATACAAGATTCTACTTACTGTTTATTGACGAGAATGTAGGTCCAAGAACTGTGATGACAAAGGTAGAACTCAGATAGGACGTCCTGACGATCAGAAGATGAGATGTCTTCCTTCACGATGATCAGCTGAGTGTCACAGGGCTCTGGTTGTGCAGTTGCAGTCTTGGGCTTGATCTCCTTCTCTGCAAACTCTTCTTGTTTCTTCACTTGTCTCTGCTCGGCCAAGTAAAATCCAGATTCTCTCGATCGCTTCTGATGATCCTGATCAATCAAAAATCCTTCGACCTTTGTTTCTGGTTAGGGGAGCCCATTTACAGGGAACCAATGGCGGTTACGTAACCGACGGCGGTCGAGTAGGAACTGGTATCGGTCAGGTCAAAGTGGGCTATTTTTAGTAAAATAGCCAACTTTCCCTCCTTTTCTCCCAAGGGATTAGTTGCGGGCTTGGTCAAGTAACTACAAGGTCGGTTTTGGGTGCGAGTAAGGGGTCATTAGTCATGGGTGTGGATGTAGACTAAGTTATAGGTCTTAATTAGGTTAGTTTAGGGTTAGGACTTGGTCATGATGAGGTGGCAAGATGAGGTGGCAGGTAAGGCGATGTGGATTTATTAATTAGAAGGTAATTAATAAATAATTGTGTAAGGTTTAGGTGATGAGGTTAGGTTGCGAAATGAGATGCGGGTCACAGGGGGTCGTAAGACACAAATTTTGTGTCTACAGGTTCAACAAACGATTAAGAAAATATTTAAATAAATAGATGCCTAATATTAACTATGGAACAATGTAGATATGAAAAAATAAGTACAAATTTTGACTCAAGAAAATAAGCTACTTGCCAATAAAAGGATAAAGTACTTAGCTGATTCACAATTAATTTTGGACTATGCTGAAGTGACAAACTAATGAATAGAGATGGAAAATTTTCACATCAAATCTCATAAATTACACAAGCATCAGAAATGCAAGGACCAAGGCACATATAGAGGGTCAGGGGCACCGAAGACCTGTTTTGGGTGCCTAAGACTACTCAAAACCTCAGAAACTAGATTTAGATGGTCATGATATGTTTGTTAGTGTTTTCCTAGAATCACTTGTAAGTGATTATACTTCGTTGTTATTCACTTGTAACATGTAATAAGAAAGAAGAACCTGTAAAACCCTCAAACTACATCGAATCCTAAAAAAGAAAGATGTAAAATTAGGTGTAAAACTATCCTAGGCTATCAACAAGGTGAAATTACAATTGAGTGATGCACAACATCTAAAACCCAAAGTATTTCTGTGTGTGAAGAATCATGCCTTATACGGCTCTTGTGCAAGTCGCACTTGATAACGTGTAATAGCTAGATGTAAAAGATGTAAATAGATGCGTGTATGAAATAATTAACTTCCCATCCTATGTGTGTATGTAGAAATGGTATTCCCTTGTCTCTTGTGTGGAGCTTGATGGATGCTTGAAAGCTCTAAAATGCTCTTGGATGAAACCTTAGGTGGTGATAGCTAATGCTTAATGTTTGGTCCTTTACTATTATCACATAACTTTATATTTATATGATTTGCTTTCTTGAATTTCATAATTTACCATGAAAATTCTGTCTACCAAGAAAATAAAATGCCCAAACAACTAGAAAGGACTTAAAAGATGTGATAAAAATACAAAGAGGTTGGGGGTACATGACATTGGTGTCCTGGCTAGATGTTGGCATCATGGCTTGGAGTTTGTGTTCAAAGTGAGAAATGTTGAAGTGTAAAAATAAAATTGGGATAGGAGTTCAAGATCAATAGAGGTAACAAAAGCCAAGAAAAGATGGCCAAAGACATGGATCAATTGGTACTTTTCTTACTTAGGAATCATATGTATAGTAGAATGTGATCAAGGCTAAATACCCAAAGTATATGATTTTGTGTCTAAAAATTTGTATAATTTCAGTTGTGACCCCTCTTTTGATGCACACATGCTCAACAATGGGATAGGATACGCAGATGAGCTCAATGTTCTCTAACAAACCCTGGTGAATGAGAATGCATGTGAAAAATGAGTCTCCCTCTTTTTCATTCTATGAAGAAGGTTGTATTCATGGTGAATGGAAAGAAAAGAAAATGCTTGTGTCTCCTACGGATACTTTTAGTCATGAAGATAGCATCACCATCAATTAAAATGATATTAAGGACAATGTTGAGAAAATAAATTTTCAGAACATCAAAGTGATAATGTGTAAGAACCTTGTGAATGGATTCAAAATTAGCTTTCTTTCACTATTTATAAATCCCATCTTATTTTTGAGCATGAATCCATGCTATGATATTCTCTCCATGATGTTGAAATCCTTCAACACAAAATCAAATATACTATTTTTGATAACATGGAGGAATGTCTTATCATATTCATGAAGCACCATGTGGAGAACCCTAAAGGAAATGCCTCTAAACATGTTACAAAGTTTTCATTTGATGTAAGAGTGTTTTCCATGCAATATTAGTATGAAAAATGAATCTTGGTATGTATCCTTCATATGAAACCATGCAACGCCATCAAAATAACATGACATGATAATATAATGATCTTCAAGCTTCATAGGTTTGAATTCATTCCATTGTTCCATGATGGTACGTACTTATCCCAACCTTTTACCAGGTATGTGTACATTTTATCCCACCTCTGTAAATTTCCCTCCCCTATAATAGAGTTTCCTTTTTTGTTGTGTGTTTATTTTCCATTGATTTGTTTCCCTTTCATTGATGTGTTTGTTTGGTTGTGATTGTGGTGAAGAAATGACTCTATTATCCTAATGGATAAAGCATTGGTCCACATAATGTCTTGAGATTATGGATTTCCTACTTGTCCTATCCTAATTTTGTTTGATCCAAATAAAGTCCCCAAGGTAGAGCCAATTATTGTCATCCAAAATGTTTAACATGAAAAATTCAAAAAAATTATAATGACAACCTAACATACATTCAAAAATCCCTCTACCACTCAATGTAAACCTATCCTCCAGCCAACTTAGCTACCATGTTACCCTCATAATGGTCATCAAGAATGTTATAATGTGATTTTTAAGTTTTTTCATGTGCAAGGAGGTGATCAATGGATTCATTCAAGACCATTAAGAAGGCATTGCTCCCAGAGGCCCAAAAATGCCTATTTTTAGGATTTTTCACACTAGTGGACACCCCTCGGAAGATGACTAGTGAGGCACAACCAACCTAAGAGTTGTGTAGAGGAGCTTCAAGATGTATTGAAGTGATTTAGTAAATTTTTGGAAGAAAAATTAGGTTTAAGAACAAGTTATGGAATATCGGACTATTTGTAGCATGGTATACAGAAATGAAAGTGATGAATAAACTAGTTGGTTTATTATAAACATATCAAAAGCCTCAAAAGTATTTGGAACACAATCAGATACTCATTGGAAATATAATAGTGTCTAATTCATTTTGAAATAGGTTTCAAGATGTTATGAGGAGTATATTTGTAGATATTAGTTCAACAATATAGGTAAAGACCTCTGATCCTAGTGAATATTCAACTAAGATTATGGGAGTTACAAGGAGATTTGGAAGCTGATTCAAAGGAAAAATTTGATCACATGGAACCCTATACATGTTCCATAAGATGAGTTGGACAAAAATACATATTTTCTTTTAGTAGCACTTGGACCTTCCGGGAACTACCTGTGACCAGAAGTGAAAAGTAGCATAAATTTCAAAAAGGAATTAGAATCAGGTCCTCAAAATTGTGTAATTAGATTATTTGGGTGTTTTAAACTAAAAATTATATAAGTTTTTCCTAGGATACACCAAGAGAATCTCTAGAGGAAAGAAGGCACTCTGTAAGGCTATTTTTAGTAGGCAATGGTGACACCCAACTTTCAAAATTGGAAAATGCACACTTGGAGATGCCTGATAACCTTTTTGCTTTTTAAAAAATCCAAAATTTGCATGGGGGACACAAGATTGTGCCACCAAGGAGGAGGATAATATTTTTACACTTATAAGACAACTTTAGGTGTTAGAGATGTGTTTTCAACTCAATTTAAGTTGTGGCCCCTTCTTCATGGCATGTAGACCCTTGGATCACTTTGAAGGCCTTTATTTCCATTTTTTACCTCTTCTATGGGGATACGAAGGACACTATAATGGACCACCTAATGGAGAGGATGATTTTTTGTCACTTAAATTGTAACATGGAGTATTACATAATTGTTTTCAACTTCACAAATGATGTCACCATTGGCCCCTTCTTCATGTTCCTCCTACACATGGTGAATTTTTTAGAAGATTGTGTCCCCATGTCCCTTTTTGCAATATTTTTTAGTTGGGGAAACCTGAGCGTGTGGTTACACTTGGGTTGGGTTGTTCGGGGCTGGGTTTAAGGTGAGTTAAGTAGGTTTTAAGATGGGAAATGAAGCGGGGATGGTATAAAGGCTATCCTTAGCCATTTTTCAATAGTTTTGTCATTTTAAATTCCCCCTCACGTGATACATTATTGTTATGCTACCAAATTTTTCAGCATCCACCGTTGAATAGGACAAAGAAACTTGCATAGCTCTCACAAACCTCCATTTTTACACCTAAAACTTGCACAACCTCTTTTTCCATAAGAAATCAAAAGAATGAAAAAAAAATCAGTTCCATTGATTCCAAAAATTAGTTTTAGTATCCATCTATAACCTTATTTTACCTCCATTTTACTTTTTGATTTCTAATTCATTCCTTGAGAAAAATCAATTGAAATTTTACAAAATAACTCAATGTTAAATTCCTAAGCTAGTGGAAGTGATCTTTTTCAATCTGACCTCCATAGCTCAACTTGCTATTTATAGTAAATATGAACCGGAAGAATTCTAAAAATGGTAAGGGTCATAAAATTAACAACGCAAACTTCACAATTTAATTCCCCATATTCAAAAGACAAGAAATCTAAATATTTGAAAATTGGAAAAAAATACTAAAAATAGACCCTGTCCTACAACCTGTGAAAAATAGAATGTGCTCGGATTGACTTGAAATTTTCACCAAAACTTATTCATTTTACTCTAACAACATTAAAATCATCATGAATTTCAAATTCATTGGATTTTATCCCATCTCCATCTTGATCACTTAATATCTAGAATGTGGGAGATAGTGATAGGGCACATCTGGACTCAGAGGATTTGAAGGCAAGGATGCTAAGGAACCATGATTGTAATTCATAAGACCAAGAAATGATACTGATGTAGAGCCCATTTAAATTTCAATGCACTTAACAAGTTAGAAAATAACTAAACATAACTATACCAAATGCTTTGTAATAAGGATCTACTAAAGTAGCTTTAGAATGGCTTAAACTTGCAAACATTGACCTTTTTCACTTTAGATGAATTCATCATTCATTGTTCCTAGTTCACATACCTCATACAATGTCAAGTGATCCTTCAAAATGATTCACAACAAAGAGAAATACAAACCTTAGTTCCCTCTCAAAAAATTTCTTCCTTGTCTCTTTAAACAACCTTATATGAAATGAGAAAGAATTAGCTTTTAATGCCTGAATTTTCTTTCTATGATCATGTTCCATGCTTAATAAACATATGAAAATACAAAACCAACAACTACAACTGCATGGGTGGTGAAGGGAAATTCCCCACCCCTATAAATATGTATTGACTTGCGTAGTTTAGTAGGTGGTGAATTATTGTAGAGTTGTGTTGTTGGTTTTGACACACATAACTCATGTAGATGTTATTATAGTGTAAGAAGCTTCTTTGTTTTATAGTGTTTAATGTAATGGAGTATATTGGTTGGATTATGGTATTAGACATAACTGAATCTAGTTTTTGTATGGTTAATCTTATCATAGTTATTATTTAGTTCATTTATTATGATTCTCTAAGATATAGATATGGTTTGTCCACTGTGGGTTGACTACTGATAATTATGAATCTAAATATGTTTAAACATCATGATGCCAACATCATGTACAAGAAACTCTAAAGAGGGACCTGGTACATTTCTGCACTTTGGGTGAGTGCTCATCTCAGGCTGAGTGATGTGTCAGTACGCCTGGGTTATTCACAGTAAATTCTAGGTTGCATCATTAGTTCCATTGCCAGGACCTCTTTGTAAGCTGTTTTCAGAATGTTTCATGATGAATATGTACCAATTGAACTTATCAAGTATTGAGTGGATAGTAGACATGGAAGAAGAATATGCTCACAGATTCAACATTGGATCTTTGTTTTACGTGTGCACGTGGGTGGAGCAGAACTTGTATGACTATTTATATGAGATTTTATTTCTTATCTTTCTGATAGAGCTATACAAGTGGATGGTTGCTTATGTGTCTAAAATTAATTGGAGGTTTCACACACTTGTCTAGATGCAGGAATAATTTCAGGTTCTCTATAATGCTAATCTGATTTGGACCCATGTTGTGGACACTTGGTTCCATGGTGTTCAGAATAAATATATTTTGGAGTACTTAATTTTCACTTATTATTTCCCGTAGGTAGCTAGGTTCAAGTTTTCACGTTATCCCAGGGGAACGTATCTACAAGGCATTCCACTAGTGATTAAGATCTTATTGGTAACCCTAATTTTGGAAGAGAATCCAGTGGCTACCTAAACCCCACCATGCGTGGAGGTAGGAGTAATTCTGGTGAAGGATGAAAAACCTAGCAATAGAGAGGAAAAGAGAAGAAAGGAGGCTTAAGTATAATGAGGAGTGTGAGAGGGAGTTAGGGAAAAAGTTTGAGATTTCACAACGAATGGTGTTGAGGAGAGAGATGGCTCACGAAGTATTTAGAACTCATGTGGAGGGCATGGAGCAAGAGCATTTGGAATTCCCCCATTTGGGAAATCATGACAGGGAACCCTCATCATCCTGTTATGAGAGCATGATATCAGAGACGACATGGGTTGTAGGCGTGCATCTAATTCTACGTAGCAACCTAGCCATTGCACTTGGTTTTCAAGTTTCTAGTAAAAATAATAGTCAACAAGCTAGTTTGGGCAGCATAATAACATGATTTAATCAAATAGCAAGTACATATATTGTCAGGAATACATCTTCTTTGTTATTTGGAGGTACCTTTTCAAGAGTGTCGTCAGTGTAGAACTCAGGTGCGCAGAATTTTAGAATTACCTCTGGGAGTAGTACCACCTCGCAGACTGTAAGAGTTTAGTTTAGTACCACTTTTGGGACATAAGGAATTACATCCTTTGGTTCACTTCCTCCTATAGGTGGAGGATCATGGGGCATGGGTAGCTTTGGTTCTGGTGGTTCTGGAGGCAGAGGTAACACATAGGGTTTTGGATCTGGTGGGCATGGTCCTCACCAACCTCAAAATATTTGCATGGAGATGTCACTTTATCTTTGACAGTATATGGGAATATAAGATGTTGTTGAGCATGTGCAAATGTGTGAGATACTACTACGCGTAAAAGGGGTCACAGCTTCTAAGCACAAGGAAAGTAATTTTGCAACTATGTTGTAGGGACGCGCACACAGTTGGTATAGGAACTTTAACCCTAATCATACTTGCGTAGATTATACATTAAGGGATGCTTTCCTTAAGGAATTCTATATCCCTGAGTTCGAGTAGAAGATTATAAGAGCACTCAAGGATATTAAATAGGGCACTACTGAGAGTGTTCAGGAATATGATGTCAATTTAAAAACACTTTTATATAAACTATTATATGATATCCATGCAAGTCAGCATGCACAATGGTTCATTGAAGTCTTGATCACACCTTTTAGGAGGGCACTATCACATAATACATATACATATCCATGAGAAGTGCTTCAAGCAACATTGCGTGCTGAGGAATTCATAAGTATCGACATTGGAGTAAGCCCATTCATGGAATCTTAGATTGCATCTATGGAAAATAAGTTGGAGAAACTATCGGCCAATTCAATACATGAGACGTATAATGGGATTTGGTGTACAGATTGTGAAGTAGAAGGATATACTAAGGATAGTTGTCCCCACAATTTAGCATGTTCATTATTGATAGATTACAAGATATGTCATTTAGACAGTGATGCAAGACACTTCCCATTATTACAACACGGAATAAGAAAAAACATATCTTGCTACTGTAAGATTTGATGGTCTGTGACTCACAATAAAGAAAATTATAGGTTGATTGATCAGATCCATGATGCCATCGATATTGGTGTATGACAGACAATAATATTAGACAACTCTAAAGGTAAAGTGAGCACCATGATCATGATAAAACTCAAGGGTGCTACGATGAGAATGAAGGGCACTTTGAAGGATTTCGTGGAAGAGGTTGAGGATACCATGGTTTATTTAGGGGTTGAGGCCATGGTGGTGGACGAGGTGAGTTTCCACATGGAACATGTTATACATGGGGGTCTCTTGACCATAGGAGACATCAATGCCCTTAGAATATTAATTTTTCTTTTTATGGAAAGAATTATAATTATGAGGAGTGCCTAGACTTATATGAGCATCTTAGCAAGTACTATAAGTAGGATAAAAAGGGCTTAGGGATGGTTAGAATACAATGCGCCATGGAAAATAAATGGATGCCAAAGTTGGCACCGGAACATGAGGTGGTACCTAGGAATATTAATACATGCGTTGAAGCTACGTATTCCAGAGAGGCGTTGCAACAAAATCCTACCATTACCAGGAAAGAGGTATTACATGTAAGATACCTGGATCCTCAAAATTCCCCGCTCTGATAAGAGTAAAAATTTCAAAATTTTGAGTTTAAGTGTTTTTCTCTGAAGTGCCTAAGTCATGAAATTGAAAAAAATCTGTGTTTTGGGTCATTTTGTGTGATTTTCGGGCCTGTCGGAACTTTTTGTCCCAACTGTCCCAAGTACGAAAGTGCACTCTGTTCCCCGATCGGCCGAAATCCCCGAAGCTGTCCCATTTTCGGGCCCGTCGGAAAGTTTTGTCCCAAGTGTCCCAAAACTTATTGTGCGAGTTGTTCCAATTTCAGCCGAAACACCCGAACCGCGTACTTCGCACTTCCATGTCTCAAATGTCCCAAAGTTAAAAAGTGCGAGCTTTCCAATTTTTGGCTGAAACTCCCGTGTCGCGTACTTCAGAGCTCCTTGTCCCAAATCAAAAAATGCAAGCTGTTTCAATTTCGCCCGAACCGGCCGAACCGCGTACTCCGGAACTTTTTGTCCCGAATGTCCCAAGTCCAAACGGGCCCACTGTTCCGTTTTCAGCCGAATCACCCGAACCGCGTACTCCGCGCATTTTCGTCCCAATCATTCCAAAAAGCATTTGTGCATCCTCTCCCTGTTTCACCCGAATCGGCCGAGCCGCGTGTTTCGCGCATTCGCGTCTCACATGTCCCAAGCGTACCAAGTGTCATTCACACTTAGTTTTTCCCGCTCACTCCGAGTATGATGCTATTCAAATTGGTGGTTGTGTATTCAATGCGCATTAAATTCATTCCTCTCTCCAAGCGGCTATATAATGAGCATTTCCCCTTTGCATTTTTCGCATTGCTTCCATGCTATCTTTGCTCGAACCCTTGCAATTTGAAAACCTGCGCAAATATCCCCTCCCTTTGCAAATTCCTTCCCAAGTCTAGGTCGCAGCTCCGAGACTATCAATATGAAGATCAAGTTTCAGGGACAGGAGCAAATTTCTCCGCTTGAGTCTGCTGTTAGCAATATTGGGGACAGCGAAGCTCGTCATCTCGACTTCGGCAATTTTTGGGCAAGAATAGCAGATGCAAACCCTACACCCATAGCACAAACGATTCATGATAGCGGTTTGGCTTTTGCCAGTGGTTTCCCAATCTCAGTACAGTGTGCTGATACTGTGCTTTCATGCGGAGCTCACTTCGACCCCGCGTCGAGCAAATTGACAAATGTACATGGAGAACTCATTGCCAAGCTGGACGCTGCCGCCATTGGCGCTGCTCTGAGGATTCCGGAGTTGGAAAATGCTATAGTCGTATCCTGGGATCAAGCACAAACCCTATTCGATCAAGACAGTGACAAATATAAGGCGCGAGTGGCGAAGTCTTGGTTGAAGAACCCTAAGAAAGGTGCTTCTCGCCTAACCAAAACCCTCTTCCGAGTAGATTTCAATGAGGAATTGTCTGACTTTATAATCCTGCTGGCTCGGGTTATGGGTTTTCCCTCCACCAATGAGTTTCATTTCTGGATGTGCCCACTCATCAGCATGGTGTGCGAGGGAACACAAAACATCAACTGGGTAGAGATCATCAGTATGAATTTGGCGGAGCAGCTATCCAACGTTCAACAAACAAAGAAGTTCTATATGACTTCATACCTGATGTATACCCTAGCAGCATCAAGGCAGTGGTTTGGTTTCTCCTATATAGATGCACACAAAGATGATCCAGTGTATGCCTATTGCCCGCAGTTCACCCTGGAGACCAGCAATCGGAATTTCAGAAGGGTCAATGATGCTTTCACCATGTACGTGGTCAGATTGCTCGAAGGTGATACTGCTAGAAGGTTTTCAGATGAAGCCATGAACCTGATATTGCAGTATGGAGCCTATTTCATCCAATTCAGGAAATTTTCCTATATCAAGCTTGCTGGCTATGAAAGCACTCCTCTACGGCTTCCCATGTTCTGCAATGATAAAATGGCCTTGATAGAAATATGCAGGAAACTAGACAAGTTGCACAGAACTTGTAGAGATAAGAAGATTTCTGGCTTGCACTTTCCCATCTCTCTGGGAAACTACACATGCAAAACAACTCTGGATGCTCAGAACATAGAAAGAGCCCTGGTCCCTATCACTATTCATTTCTTCAAGCCAAGAACCTGCTTTGACTTGAAGAAGTTTATTGAACAGAAGATCAAGATAATCTACCATCATAGGGCAGATACAGAAGACTACTGGGCTGACTGTGCAGATGATTTTGAAGCCAGGAGAAGGCATTGTGGCAGGTTCTCCCTGCAATTGATTCAAGAACTCGGTCTGTACCAAGTTCCTGAAGGTCTCCAGGATGACAATTCTGACCTATACTCGTATGAGTATGAAAATGTGATTAAGCACACCCCTCTGGAGGACCTGGATTGGAACAGGAAAGAGAGGGATGATCTGGCTGAGATTCTCGCTCCATTCCTAGTCAGGACTAAGGTCTGGTTCAGTAAGAAGATCCGAGAATTCAAGAGGCACTCAGGAGAATCCTCCTCCAATGATGATTCGACACCAATAAGAGAGGCATCAGTTCCAAGGTCTGAAACACCAATGCAAACCCCTCCTGCCTCATCAACACAAGGACCTGCAGAATCTACTCCCTCTTCATCTACCCAGGTATATAAGAAGAAACTCAAAGAGGTAAAGAAGGAGCCTGCAGAGAATGACCCTCCAAGAAAACAGGCAGAGTTGCCTATAGGGCCAGAGAACATCATTGTTCTCAGTGAAAGTGAAGAAAGTGAGATGCTAACTCCTGCAAATGTTCATGAAGATCCAACAGATAAGGACAAGGAGGTCTAGAGCACTGAACTTCCAGGTGCTGCTGATTCTTCTACCGCCATTGCCTCCAATGCTCTACTCACATCTCAACTTGAGTCAACAGCTACACAGACCCTGAGTGTCATGAGCTCCCTGTCTCTTGGTCCCCTTGCTTCTCCTGCAGATTCTTCTTCCTCTTTTGCTTGGGTGCAACCTTTGGTTGACAAAAGGAAGAGAAAATCCTCCTCTCAAAGCTTGGGACCAAATTTCGATGTTGTTGCAGCCTTGTTGGGCACCACTCCTTCTCGTGCCAAGAAATCCAGAACCACTTCCAGAATAGTGTCTGATGCCCAAGGTCAACAATTCTTGGAGGTTGCTAAGCCTACAGTAGACAAATCAGAATCAGACTTGCTGGCATCTGACTTGGAGCTTTCAAGAATCCCTATGGGAGAGTCTACTCCTGAAGGTGAAATTCACAACCTCCAGGAAACAGTCACAAGAGTCATTGGAAGGGTAGAGAAAGGGTAGCAAACTATTGAACAGTTGGAAGAACAAGCCCAGATTCTCACAGGTTTCATCAAGTCTCTTTTATCTAAGGATAAAGTCTTGGACCCTACCCCATTGACTACTCTTCCACCTCCTGTAATTCTAAGCCAAGATGAAGTGCAAAGTATCAAAGATATGCACAAGTATTCTGTCTATGGCAGAGCTATTGAAGCCATGGTGGATGACATGGTTGTTGCTGGATTAAACTTCATCGATGAAGCTTTCAAACTCCACGAAAAGGTGAGTAATGTGCAGCTGAAGCTCTCCTCCACTATCAATACCATGGATAAAGAACTAAAAATCTAGAGCAGTTGTATAGTAGACCTTCGCCTTATGGGACAGAAAGATGAGAACATCTTACTGGTGAATAAGATTTTCGATGATGCTAAGGACAATCTATCAAAATCCTGGGTCTACAGTGTGGAGTGGAAGATCAGAGTTTTGGAGGAAGCTTTGGGAGAAATGAAGAACAGCTGGCAGAAGGGAGAAGCTTTCAAGACACTAGCTGTTGCTGCTTTCAAGGATATACATTGTCATCTTTAGGATGAAAACTCTGGTGTTTTCCTGTCCTTGCAAGAAATCAAAGCTCTGTTCAAAGCTTTTTTCAAAGATAATCTATTCAAGGAAAGCTCCATCTCTAAGGAAAAGATGAAGGAAATTTGTTCTCTTCAATCTGCCATTGAAGAAGCAAATAAAGATTATCATACTCACGTCGAGTTTGATAAAGAGATGGAGAAGTGTCTGGGATTTTGGACTCAGTCTACAGCCAACACGTCAGTTCCACGTGGCAGAGACATAGCTGAGGCATTGAAGAAATTCAGGCAGCGGATTCTGAAGATAGTGGGTCCCTCCCAGTAGCTGGCCACCTGTCTCCTTCTCCTTTCTTTTCTCTTCTTCCCATTCTTTTCTTATTCCTTGTAATTAGTTAAGGTATTGCAACTGGCGATCCTTAACTATTCTTTAGTTAAAAGAAATGGTTACGAAGAGTAACTGACTTGTAAGCTATATAATGGCCTTTCCACGCCATTTTGCAAGGAGGAAGAACTTGGATATTTGCTGAAAGTGTAAATAGATCTTAAAGAAATCAATACAAAAGGGCTTTCCATTCTTTGTCTATCTAATTCTTGTTATCTCTGTGTTTTCCTTTAATATTGTGGAGATCATTTTGTTCCTAACTCGTTAGTCTCTCTGATTGCATACTGTTCAGTTTTGCAAATACAGTGATCTTGTACAACCAAGAAGGAACTTTGTGTCCTTGATTAATAAATCTGAAGAAGGTTATTTATGGAACTTTGAGTCTTTAAATTTAATCTCATTCAACCAACGCAAATGATCTTGTCTTAAATTCTTTGAAGCTTCGCATACACGAAGAATTATTCTGCTATCTATAATTCTGAATGTTGCTATTCTGCTCATCTTCTTATTCCCTTTCTTCAGTCCTTGTGTAATTGATGATCCTTGTGGAAAACACTTCCGTAAAATCCAAGTTTGACCATAAAACAATGTTCTGTACATTTGTTAATAAGTTCGTTTCTGAATAAGGGAACCTCTCCCATTAAAGAGGAGGGACTTCTTGTCCCCTGACTGTTGCTCTTCTAAAAAGTCCGATTTGACGACCAACATATCTTATCCCTATGTAAAATGTGCCCCACATGGAGTGGGATTTGAACTTGGGCCACTTCGGTAAAAATATAGCTGCCCAACCATTGCACCCAGAGCTATGAAATGTTATAAAAGGAGTCGTGTTTTACTAGTATAGACACAGGAAAGTGACTATGTTATTGTTTTGCTCATAACTTGAGCTAGAGATGGAATTTTGAGATGAAGTAAAAAGTGAATCCTATTATTTTTGGTAGAGGAATGTGATGAGAAGATCAGATTATTGAATAAATATTTGTAAAGATTTATTTTCAACATTTTAATAGATCGGTCCCATTCAACCGGACCCAGAGACATAGGCCACAAGTGTCAAAATCCGTTATCAATTCTTGTGTTAAATTGCTGGTGATTCATCTCTTTATTTTCTATTTTTACGCAGTAATTTAAGTTTTAATTATTTTATTAAAAATACAAAAGGATATAATAGTCAATTTTTATATCAAAAATCAATACAAAGCAAAGTAAAGTGTGTGCACAATTGCTAGTTAAAATTGATATTTAGATCTTAAAGGATGCAACTATCACCATTCAAGGGGCCAATTTCACTGGAGACTTTGAAGTCTTGACACTCACCAAGGAAAACAATTTTCTAGCATTGCTTAGGCACCCATGGTGTTACAAGAACAATGCCAATCTACAGTTTTAACAAATGGTATATCAGCTTTGAGAACAAGGAAGGAAGGGTGATCATCCCTTTAACAGATGGGAAATCAGCACCCTATACTAAGATTTTAGGATAATAATTCCTTGATAGAATCTATGTGTGCTCCATCAGAGATCCTGAGATAATTCATCCCACAGAGGGAGTTATCGAATTTGAAGATGCTCAGTCTTGAGTGATACCACTAGCATGTCATGCGACAATTGGGTGCGTGGGACTTATGAGTTAGTTGGGAAACAATTGAGAGGATATATAACATGGGTAATAAATGCACACTCACTCAGGTGCCTAGGAGGGAAGAAGTTTCCAAGTTACTCTAGAGGAGCACATCCTGAAATTTTCTTACGAGAAATGGAAGCTTAGTGGAAGGATGAGAACGAGAGAAGGGGATATGCTCAATTATAACCTACTCAAAACTACATCGTGCTGGTGGGCTACATATCAAGAGAGTCTCCTAGAGTGGTGCAAGGTAAGAATCATAGTTTCTATGAGGTTCTATAGGAGCAACGCGCCCACGGTCATACAAGACTACCATGGTAAAGAGATCACCTCACTTCATATCCAAGCATGTGAGAAGGCCTGTATGGGGATTACAGAAGTGTTACTACCTTCACTATGGGTACATAAGTTGTATTCCACCTTACAAGGTTGTGCATGAACATGGTATATTCATTCAGAGATGCACCGCTAAATAGGTAATTGGTAGGAGTTGGTGGCTGATCTCATTCAATATTTGGAGTATAGGAGCACCAAGCCACCAGTAGATAAGGCATTGCAAGTAATTAAACGCCTTACGATGGGAGATAGTGCTATGGCAGAGATAGGCTACTAGAATTATTGGGTGAGCCTAATTTGGAGACGTGCCTAAATGAAGAAGAAATAGAGGAAGTATAGCTTGAGCGCACGTGCATGGAAAATGAGAAAGGAAAGATGGTCTATGTAGTAGACATGGAAGAGATGGAGAATTTGGATGTTGACCATTTTGAAGGTACTCGTGAAGTCATAGAAAACATTGATGAGTGAGCACGCGCCTACCATGATCCCTTGAAAACAAAGAAGGTTAACATTGGGACGTAGACACAACCTAAGGAAGTTATCATTGGGTACTATTGGTAGGAAAAAGAAGTTTCAAAGGTCATTGATCTGTTGTTCGAGTTCTAGGATTTTTTCCCTTACGGGTACCATGAACTGAAAGGTGTTGACCGTTCCTTGGGGGAGATGAAGATCAAGTTGAAGGAAGGTGTTCGCTTGATTCGGAAGAGGCCTTATTGGATGAATCCAAATCTATGCATACAGGTCAAGGAAGAAATAGAAAAGATGATAGCATCTGGTATCATTGAGGCAGTGGAAGAATCATAATGGATAAGCCCAATGGTTATCAATATCAAGAAGGATGGAAGGATAAGAATATGTGTTCACTACAGGGATTTGAATGTTGTATGTGTTAGTGAACCCTTTCCAACCCCCTTTACTGAAGAAATTCTGGAGGGAGTAGCCAGGCGCAAAGTCTACTCTTTCATGGATGGGTTCTCAGGGTATCACCAAGTCAGGATTGCAAAGGAAGACCAGAAGAAGAAAATTTTTACCAATGAATGGGGAAGTTTCTCTTATATAATTATGCCTTTTGGGTTGAATAATGTGCATGTTGTGTTCTCACGCACTGTGGTACAAGCATTTTAGGACTTCCTTCATAAATTTCTTCAAGTTTACCTGGATGACTGGACTATGTATGGACTTAGTGAAATGCCATTGTGACAATTTGAGGCTGATGTTTGAGAGATGTCAAAAATTGAGGATATCCCTCAACATTAAGAAATGTGTCTTTGCTACTCCATTTAGAACCTTGTTAGGACACATTATATGAAAAGAAGGTTTACTAGTAGATCCCACAAAAGTTGCAGTTATTTTGGAATTAGGGGAGCCTACTAGTCAAAGCGTAGTGTGTGAATTCCTTGGGCATACGTGGTATTACATGAAATTCATCAAGGGGTATGCCAAGATTGCTGCGCCTTTGGAGGAATTGATAAAACAGAAGAGTGACTTTCATTAGGGAGAGGTGCAACAGAAGACATTTGACACTTTAAAGGATAGGCTTGTCACGACACCCATATTAAATTTTCCTTCTTAAGATAAGCCTTTCTATGTGCATGTTGATGCCTTAGGGAAAACTATGGGAGCAACACTAACACAACATGGTGAGGGAATTATTGACCATCCCTTGTGTTTTGCAAGTAGAAAGTTGACACTAATAGAACATAATTACACAACTACTAAGTGTTAAGCATTGTCCATGATCTACGTGCTACACAAGTTTAGGAAATATCTGTTGGAAAAAACCATTTATATTCTACACAAACCACATGGCATTGAAATACTTAGTCAACAATCTCATTCTGCAAGGGTGAATATGTCATTGGGTCATGTTATTTTAAGAGTTTAAGTTCACCATGGTCATAAAACTAGGAAAGAGAAATTCAGGACTTAACCACTTATCAAGGATTAACTTAGGGGAGGACGCATAAAGCATTGAGGATACCATGCCCGACCCGCAAATTTTTAGGTTGTAGCGTGCACCCTCAAACTTGGAAGACATCACAATGTTCTTAAAAATAGGTGTGGTGCTGGAGGGGATGAAAAATCTGGAAAGAAAGTAGTTAGCAATACACGCTACACCCTACATGTTGATTAGTGGAGACCTATATAAGTTAGGTCGTGATGAGGTTCTGCGCCAATGCGTATTGGAACATGAGCACGTGGAAATTATGGGGGAAGCGAATGGTGGGATTATAGGAGGAAACTATGCAAGAAATTATACCGCGTGAAAGATTTTGTTAGCAAGCCTTTGGTGGGAAACCATCTACCAGGATTGTATTGAGTTTTACAAGGCCTATGACCACTGCCAGTGCCTTGGAAAACCTAGAATGAGGGATGAAATGCCCTTATGACCAATAGCTAGCACTGAGTCGTTTGAAAAATGGGCAATGGACTTTTTAGGGATAATTTTGCTAGCCATGTGAAGGACTAGTTCATGGTATATTATTACTTACATTGATTACTTAACACGTTGGGTAGAGCCAACGCCTACGAGGGATTGTACCACAATGAAAATTGCTAGATTCTTATGGGAGAACACAATCATCAGGTATGGTTTTCCTTTAAGGTTAACAAGTGATAGAGGTACACACTTTCTTAATGAAACAATCAGGGTTCTGTTAGCAGAATTTATGGTGGCCCATCACAAGAATACCCCTTATCACCCTCAAGAAAATGGGACAAAAAATTGTGATGTTGGAAGGAAAGATTAGGATGATAAAGTTTCTGTTGTACTTTGGGCATATAGAACAACCTACAAAAGGTTGAATAATGCCACACCCTTTCAATTGGTGTTCGGCATAGAAGGATATTTTTCCATTGAATTCATGTTACCTTATTTACGTATTGCATTTGGGGGAGGTCTAGCTGATGAGCAAGCATTGGAAGAAAGAATTGACAAGTTAATATAGTTGGATGAGAGGCGTGTCATAACACGTTAGAGTTAAAAGCAGGAAAATGCTAGACAAAAGAAATGACATGACAGACATATCAAGAAAAAGAAGCTTGAGGTTGGGCAGATGGTACTTCTTTATGATTCAATTTTTTTGGGCCACCCAAGAAAGATTAATGTGCATTGGTTGGGACCGTATGTTATCACTCACATACCTTAATTAGATTCTTTCTAGTTAGAGGCACTTGATGAAACAAAATTACCTAGTTACTTCAATGGGATTAGGTTGAAGCCCTACTATAAATAAGTATTCTTGGTTTTTGTAATAAGGTAGTATTGCCATTTAGATTAGATTTACTTTACTATATTTTGTTTGATGTATTTCCTTCATTCGTCGCTATGCTTTGTCAATTTAGTTAATTGTTTTATGTAATAATCGTGTTTGTGCATCAGAAGCTGATCACAATCTAATGTGTTTATATGCAAAAAGGACTGCACGTACCCTTAGTATGGGGTGGATAAAGGAGGTATGGAAAATAAATAAACTCATGGGTAGACACAAGAGGAACATAAGGAGAAAGGTTTAAAAAATCATGAGAACTTCTAAATAATTGTAAAAAAAATTAAGACCATGCGTAAAGCATTGGGAACTCAGTATAATACAAGGGGGGTTGTGGCATTATAGACTATGTATGCTAGGTCACATTGGATAAACTACTTTGGTTTAAGGAAGCATGGGTAGAGGAGATCTGTGATAGATAATTAGTGGTGTGCCAGGAAATTATGAATGAGGCACAAAATTTTGAGGCGTGAGACATTGAAGCACGAGATAATGAAGCGCGCAATGCACTCAAGAAAAATTAATGTTGTGTATGGTGGTAAGTGGATAAATTAATGAAGGGAATTTTTAAAACTTGGTTTAAATTCAACGTTCTCAATGTCATTTGCTACCTTGCGAAATTGAAAAAAAATTGTGAAGTGCGAGAAGACCTAGAGGCAAGGAGCATTATATAGATTGAGTAATCTTATCACGTTTTGAAGCACGATGTTGAGTGTCCATGAACGGAAGTAGGAATTAATTAGTGTTGTGTGTGCGTAATGGAAGACTTACTAGGGTATTTTATTTCGTAGCTAGGGTTTTCACTACACATTTGTAAAATCAAAAGGGTAATGGCACCACGGAAAGCTCCAATAGTAGAGAAGGAGCTTGATGATCTAGTAGAGGAGTAACTGGTGGAAATTCTTTATCTAGAAGGAGTCATTGAAGGAAGGTCGTGGACAACAAATATTAATCAATATAGGGTTTCAAATATTAACCACCACACTATAAAATGTATGAAGGAAATCACAATAGAATTCTACAAAAGGACTAACTAGTGACTGACAGATGACACTATGGTTTTGGATGCCTTAGTGAAGAAACTACTTGAGAGCATGGGTTTAATGTAGATCTTGGAGTTTCCCTACTTTGGAAAGCCCAAGAAATTGTACCAGTGGCTAATGTCGTGAGTCCATGAGGATTATTTCTATTTCGCGAGTATGAGAGTTAGGATAATTTCTAGGTTGATCAAGAAGGTAATTGGGCTATGGGTTACAAGATTAGATCTTTCTAAAGATTTGTCAGATGATGAGGGAATTGATGCCACAACAGCCATTTACAAGTATAAGAAAGGAAACTGAGATTTCAAGGTCACTAACATTGAAGACATGGCCGCCAGAGTTACAACATGGCTAGTAGGGAGAAAGGTAGGTGCCATTGAGCGATGGAATGAGGTAAATATATGTTGGTTTCATATAGCACACAGAATGGCCAACAAGATCTACTACAACATCGATAACTACATTGCATAGAGCTTGGTGAATGAGGTGCACATTTAAGAAGAAAAAGGTGAGAAGATAACATGGGCCACAATTTTGTTCTTAATTGTGTTTAGTGAAGTTGGGGTACCAGATATTCCTAGGGAAAACATATGAGAGTTTTTGTTTGAGAACAAGTCCCCAGCCAAAAGATATGCCAACTACAAGCTACACTGAACTATTTCCAATACATACAAAGAGAACTTAAATAAGTGGTTATGGATACTACACAGGGAATTTTAGGGAGAATGATGCCTTCTACGTGAGCTGCCAAATTTTTTTGATGGAGAAACTAAATTCACAGTTTACCAACATTTCATCTTCGGGAACTTTGACATGAAGTTTGGGGAGAAGAGCCTATGGTGTAAGTTTCCCTTTGCATTTACAATAAGATATTTTAAGGACTTTGTAAATATATTTTATGAAGCACGTCAGCTCTAATTCGATGCCAAAATAGTGGATGCAGACATTCACATTTTATGTAAAATATATGTATGGCCAGGTAGGAGGCCCATGTCAAAACTATGGAGTCTAATAATGTGGAGATCATGCAAGAGAGTTTGGTTGTAGGGAAGATTGAACAAGCGCACATCTATATATACCTCAGACCAAGGTTTGAGGAAAGGAAAGTGGTGAAGGGAATAGACGTGGCTCTTCCAGGACCTTCTAAGAAGAAACAAATAGTGGGAACTTCAAGGAAAGTTGCATTTTTTCCCCTTGCTCCAAAAGACCTAGTACATATATGACTAGAAAATGTCCTAGAATAACAGGAACCTGAAGAAATCACTAGACTTGTGCATACCAAAAGGATTATGAGGAAGAGGTGCACTTCAAGTGAAATTGGTGCTAGAACTTCATAACCAGTAAGGAGATCACTACACATGACTCTTGTAAAGAATTAATAGAAGGAGAGGAGAAAGCACAAGAAATATGTTCCTATACAATATAGTGAGGAGGAATCCCCACAACCAAGCATATATGAAGTAGAGGAAACTCCAATAATGAGTGGAGATAGAGCCGAGACCACCCCCAGTGTGGAAATGTAGGATGATTAAGATATTGGTGAGTGTGTAGTCTATGAGACTATAAAATCAAGTGTGAGTATTTGCGAAGATATCTCTGGTGAAGGAGAAAGTAGCATTGGTGGGGATAAAGAATCCCTCATGCACCCAACGCAGGAAGAAGGGAAAGATGGGGAGGAATTCAACTACGTAGTTGAAGGCATTGTCCCATATAATGCAGGCATAGATGAACATAAAGAAGAGGACACATTAGCACACTGCATAAGGAAGAAGAAGCGGTAGGTACTCAAGACTTGGGTTATATGAATGACCCTTTAAAAAATATTCAAACCCATTTCTAGATTACACTACTTAACAAATAGTTATAGGACTGGGATTGGATGGACCCTGAAATGGAAAATACATGCACTTGCAAACAACAATCTTGGGGCATGCAGACTCACATGGATGAGCTTGATTTTGATTTCTATGAGGAGGCGTGCACTTCGAAGAAGATGATGAAGGTGCCTTATACGTGCCATATGAAAATTAAGCCAACCAATTTTTTAGATGAGAAGGTAAGAAACACTTTGATTAAGGTGTCCACAAAAGTAGCACGCCAAAATATGGATAAGGTGGCAACAATTTGGGTGCTATTGGAGGATAAAAAGGACAAGGACACAGGAATAGAGTGCCTTACTCAAGAGCGCAATAATGTAGTCGTGGAGGCCCAAAATGTAAAGAAGATGGCGGAGCAGATTGTAGATGAGAATTTACTGAAGAGGCCTAAGTTTCAGGAGAAGGAACTGTCGACACTAAAATTTTCCTCCAAAATTTCTATTTCATTAATGTACGTATTAGGAATAGGATGTTGTTAAGTGTAATTAGTAGTAGCATCCGATAGAAGATAACGGTGCCGTCAGTACGGTGCCGCCAATAATGTGGAGTACGGTAACAGTCAAAGTACAATAGGAATGTTGTAAAAAGTAAATATTTGTCGTAAGTGGTCCGGTAATGTTAAAATGACAAAGTTTGGGTAATTAGAGAAGTAGGGTCTACATGATTAGGAATTAGAAATATTATATTGGTAATAAGGACAAGGAGTGAGGTCATAAATATTTTGTGTATTTTATTTGTAAAAAGTCTAAAAATGTGGAACCCATGTAAAATGATAAGGTTTATCTTATCTTAACAGATAAGCTTACATGTACAGATAAGAGTTAAGGTATGGAATATGATTCGTCAGAGTGGATTTCTTATCCTATCTTAGAGATAGGATGGATAAGCCTAGAAGTTCTATAAATAGAGAGGCCACCCCCCTCATTTAGCATAGAAAGAAGTAGTGAGAAATATTGTAGGAAGTGTGTGAAGGAAACCATCAGTTAAAGGTGTGTTGAAGAAGCCATCAAGAGGTGTAATTGTAAAGTTTCTCCCATAGTCTTGTTGAAGTATCTCATGGGTGAGATTGTAACAGTTTCATGTTAATATTATAATTTATTTTGATATTTCAGATTTGTCATCATTCTGTCTTATCATAGTCAATGGTATTCTTGTGTTCGGTTGTTGTTTTGCTTCCAGATTACATCCACCAAACTAAAGGCTGTGCATTAGTAAATAATCATAGCACGAGGAGTTCCCGGTGAAGAATTATCATAGTGCCGGATTGGTGATGACATTTTGGTTCCGTTGCTGGGACCATTCCTCGTTGGTGGATTTTCTGGAGAGATATTCCCACTTAGGCAAAAATTAATTGGAGGGTAACCTTGTTTTTACTGTGCATAGTAGTTACCATGGTAAAGTCATTTTTACCGTGAATAGTAGTTACCATGTTAAAGTCATTTTTGCCATGAATAGTAGTTACCCTGGTAAAGTCCTTTTTGCTGGGAATAGTAATTACCGCAGTAAAGTCACTTTTTACCGTGAATAGTATTTACCGCAGTAACTTCACTTTTTACTGTGAATAGTGTTTACCACAGTAAAGTCAGTTTTTACCGTAGTAAGTCAAGTTTTACCATAGTTTACCATGGTCATTTCTATTTTACTGTAGAAAGGTGTAAAGTCACTTTCTAGTATAGTGATTCCAATTATTTGTGCACATAAGTCTTGTTAGTTGTACTTGTGGGTTGGTATTTCACGGTGGTTACTTTTGAAAATGGGAAAGATTCCTGTTTTTTCAGCTCAATCTAATGAAGATGCTTCTTCTTTCATTCAAGAGTTTAAACGATCTTGTATTTGTAATGGCCTTATAAGAAGGGAACAATGGACTGAATTTTTTCCTACCTTTTTGGATGGTTCAGCACTTAGGTGGTTTGAAACACTAGGTGATAATGTGAAAAATTCATGGGATTTATTAACCGAAAGTTTTCTTGAAGAATTTGGTGAACAACAGAAATATGCAGATCTCATGATCGAGATCACAAAGCTGTCCCAAGGAGAGAAGGAGAAGATAATGGATTATCATGCTCGTGTTCTAGAGCTAAGGAGGAAGCTCGATGCCCAGATCCGGAAGGAAGGACTAGCGGATGGGTTGATGAATGGCGTGGATAATCTCCTCTGTAAGCACTTCATTCTTGGGATGAAGCCAGAGATCAGACAACGAGTGAAGTATGACCGCCCAGCTACCATTGAACAAGCAAAGGAGATTGCAAGAAGGCAAGAAGAAAGCATGGAAGAGGAGCCCAAAGAAATTGTTGCTAAAGTAGAGCCTACACCAGCACCTTTGGTCCTGAATCCACAACCACTCCCGGTGAGCACAAATATTTCTCCTAATACATCTACTGAGTATGAAGATCTGCTCAAAAAGATGGGTCAATTAACTATTAATCTTCTTCAAGGAAAGGAATTTAGTTCTCAGGGAGGAGATAGAGGTCCAAAAAGAAATATTTCTGAAGTTGTTTGTTATGGTTGTTATAAAAAGGGCCATTATAAGTATAATTGTCCAGATAGAGCTTCTACATCTGGTAAGGGAGATAATGATAAAGGAAAAGCACCTGTGAATTCTTTTGATGTAGTAGATAAGAGTAGAAATAATGAAGTAGATGTGTTTGTAATAAAAAGAAAGAAAGAGAAAGATAATCAAGATGGAAATGATCCTAAGAAGATGAAAGAAGAAACTAGTAAGAAACATAGGAGAAGAAAGTTGGGTGTGCAGGATTTTCTGATTTCACAGGGGCAAGGACCATACTCCATCTTGGAAGATCTGTCCAAAAGGCCTACAAATATTACATATGGTCAACTCTTGGCGATGTCTTCTGAGAAGAGGCGGGAGTTGCGAGGTGGACTCATTGCTCGAAGAAGGAAGGAGGTTGAGGTCCCTGTTTTGGAGGCAGAGGCAGATCCCTATGCTCCACAAGCTGAGGTATTATGTAATGGTATTTCAATTCATGATGTCTTAGTTGATGGAGGTGCTGCAGTTAATGTAATGACCGAGTCTGTAATGAATATGTTGGGTTTAAAAATTGATCGCCCTTCAACACTTATGTTAAGGTCATTAAATAAAGGAAAAACTAAACCAGAAGGTGTAGTTTCAAATGTGGCAATATCTGTTATGGGTGTGGTATGTGTGGTAGACTTTCAGGTGATGAAAAATGGTACTGTTGCATACCTAATGCTGCTGGGAAGACCATGGCTAAGGAGAGTTCATGCAAGAAACTACTGGAATGAAGGTTTCATGACACTTGGACGTGGTAGAGAGAGGGTGAAGATAAATGTGATCCCTCGACATCATAAGGCAGAACCTGTGGATTCAAGTGATGAAACTGATGATTGGACATCCTCTGATTACTCTAGTACCAGTGAAGTGGACACTGAAGATGAAGAAAGTGAGGTGGATGTTTCAGTCATGGATATTCTTCCAGTCACACCAACTCATGACCCCATAAAATTATCTGAAGAAGAAGTTGATGATCATCTCCAACAAATAAAGATTGGTGATGCTGTGATGAAGAGTGAGAAGGAATCCTACCTCCAGCTCTTTCGAAGGTACATGCACCTATTCACTTTTGATTACAAGGAACTCCGTCAAGTAAGTTGGGTAGAACATTGTATTGAGCTGGTAGATGGTGCTAAGCCCATAAAGCAAATGCCATATAGAATGAATCCTAATTTTTCCAAGACTATAAAAGAAGAAATAGATAAGTTGCTTGATGCAGGATTCATATTTGTTGTGGAGAATTCAGAATGGGTTTCTCCCATTTTGATCTCAATAAAAAAGAATGGGAAGCTACGCATTTGTGTTGATTACAGGAAGCTCAATAAGGCAACAAAGAAGGATCATTACCCTCTTCCATTTTCAGATCAAATCTTGGACGAAGTAGCTGGCCAGGAGTGCTATAGTTTTGCTGATGGATATAGCGGATACAACCAAGTTCGTATAGTAGAGAAAGATCAGCTGAAGACCACGTTCACCACTCCTTGGGGAACGTTTTCTTATAGAGTTATGCCTTTTGGGTTGTGTAATGCTCCAGCAACATTCCAGCGTTTGATGAATAGGGTGTTCGAACCCTTCATTGGGACCTTCATCAGAGTATTTCTGGATGATTTTTGCATCTATGGGAGCAAGTTGGACCACCTACACCAGATGGAGATAGCATTTCAAAGGTTAGATGAAGCACAAGCCTCACTAAACCCTACAAAGTGTGTCTTTGGATGTTCTAAAGGCGTTTTGTTAGGGCATGTTGTATCCAGAGATGGTATTGGTACTGATCCTGATAAAGTTTCAAAAATCAAAGATTTACCATTTCCTATGAATAGAAGTATGTTGAGATCATTTTTAGGCCATGTGGGTTACTATAGAAGGTTCATCAAGAATTTCTCAAAGATTGCACAGCCACTAACCCAGTTCTTGAAGAAGGATGTTGCTTATGAACCAGGAAACAAGGCGCACGAAGCTTTTGGACAACTGAAGGAAGCCCTGGTGTCTTCACCTGTTTTGAAGAATCCAGATTGGAGCAAGCCATTCATTGTGTACACCGATGCCTCAGATGCAGCACTAGGTAGTACTTTGAGCCAAAAGGATGAAAATGGGAATGAACATCCAATTTACTTTGGGAGCAGACAAATGAGCAGTGCTGAGGTAAACTATACTGTAACTGAAAAAGAGGCTCTGGCTATCATTTTTGCTGTAAAGAAGTTTAGAAATTACTTGCTAGGGCAGAAATTTATAGTTGCAATGGATCATCAGGCTCTGAAATATATTGTCAATAAGCCTAACCCATCAGGGAGGATAGCAAGATGGATAATTTTGCTACAAGAATTTGAATTTGATATTATAGATAGGCCAGCAAAGAAGCATGTCAATGCAGATGCACTCTCTCGAGCCTATGATGGTTTAGGATCATCTTGTGATGATGATGATTTTTCCGATGCAGCATTGTTCTCCCTTGACACAATCCCTAGTGAATACATAGATATTTGGAATTATCTTAATGAATTCAAGTTTCCTGATGGTGCCAATGCAAAGACTAAGAGAAAGATTACTCAAGCCAGTCGTCCATATTCTATTCTGCATGGAGCATTATTTCGAATAGGACCTGATGGACAGTACAAGAGGGCAGTTGGACGTGATCAAGGAAAGGAGCTGCTAGAAGAATTCCACAATGGTACATGTGGAGGGCACTTCTCTGGACAACTTACAGTAAGAAGGATCTTGGATGCAGGTTATCACTGGCCCACTCTTTTTAAATATTGTTATAATTATTGTAAGACATGTGATATTTGTCAAACACATGGTAACCGTAAGACTTCATCAGCTCCATTATGTCCTATTCTTCCCCTTGGTCCCTTTGAAAAATGGGGAATAGACATTGTAGGTCCACTTCCAACTACATCACGTCAAAATAAATATATTGTAGTTGCCACAGATTATTTAACCAAGTGGGTTGAAGCTAGGCCATTGAAAACAGCTTCCATGGATGAAGTGGCAAGGTTCATATATGAACGCATTGTCACCAAATTTGGTTGTCCATTAGAAATTGTAACAGATCAAGGAAGCCACTTCATTAATGAGGTGGTAGAAGCCCTAGTCAATAAGTTTTCTATCAAGCACAGGAAGGCAACAACATACAAGCCAAGTACAAATGGACAGGTGGAACGAACAAATTTTGTGCTGTGTCAAATTCTAGCAAAAGATGCAGCCTTGCAGGTACATAAATGGGATAAAAGGATTCATGCAGCATTGTGGGCATATAGGGAAACATCAAAGTCAGCAACAGGATACTCCCCATTTTAGTTGGCCTATGGCATTGATCCAGTTCTTCCTATTGAGTTTGATATTCCCACTGTGAGAGTTATGAAAAATGAAAGGATGGATGAAAGTGATTCAGTAAAAGAAAGGTTGGTACATCTTCATTTGCTAGAGGAAATGAGGGAAATAGCAAAGGATACAAGCCATAAGAAGGAAATGAAGCAGAAGGAATACTTTGATCAAAAGATCCGATGGTCTCCATTTCATGTGAATGACTTGGTCCTAGTATATGATTCCAGATACAAAAAAAGAAGACAGAGAAAATTTCTTCCAAAATGGATGGGGCCCTACAAAATAGCAGTTGTGCATGAAAATGGTACGTACCGACTGGAGGAATTGGATGGCACTCCCATTACGAAATTAGTCAACCATGACAAGTTGAAGATTTTCCAAGCACCAGAATAGTCTACTCCGAGGACGGAGTAGAAGCTAGGAAGGGGGAAGATGTCGACACTAAAATTTTCCTCCAAAATTTCTATTTCATTAATATACGTATTAGGAATAGGATGTTGTTAAGTGTAATTAGTAGTAGCGTCCGATAGAAGATAACGGCGCCGTCAGTACGGTGCCACCAATAATGTGGAGTACGGTAACAGTCAAAGTACAATAGGAATGTTGTAAAAAGTAAATATTTGTCGTAAGTGGTCCGGTAATGTTAAAATGACAAAGTTTGGGTAATTAGAGAAGTAGGGTCTACATGATTAGGAATTAGAAATATTATATTGGTAATAAGGACAAGGAGTGAGGTCATAAATATTTTGTGTATTTTATTTGTAAAAAGTCTAAAATGTGGAACCCATGTAAAATGATAAGGTTTATCTTATCTTAACAGATAAGCTTACATGTACAGATAAGAGTTAAGGTATGGAATATGATTCGTCAGAGTGGATTTCTTATCCTATCTTAGAGATAGGATGGATAAGCCTGGAAGTTCTATAAATAGAGAGGCCACCCCCCTCATTTAGCATAGAAAGAAGTAGTGAGAAATATTGTAGGAAGTGTGTGAAGGAAGCCATCAGTTAAAGGTGTGTTGAAGAAGCCATCAAGAGGTGTAATTGTAAAGTTTCTCCCATAGTCTTGTTGAAGTATCTCATGGGTGAGATTGTAACAGTTTCATGTTAATATTATAATTTATTTTGATATTTCAGATTTGTCGTCATTCTGTCTTATCATAGTCAATGGTATTCTTGTGTTCGGTTGTTGTTTTACTTCCAGATTACATCCACCAAACTAAAGGCTGTGCATTAGTAAATAATCATAGCACGAGGAGTTCCCGGTGAAGAATTATCATAGTGCCGGATTGGTGATGACAGAACCTTAGGAATTAAAGTCTGATCTATAATATTTACACACAACAGTTCACCTACTTCTAGAGAAAGGACCAATGTGTCTCCCTAAGAAAAAGGATTTAGGGGAAGAAGTAGGAAGAGCAAGGCCCAGTATTGTTAGAAAATTTTCAAATTATGATGTGTTGCTCCAAAAATTGAAGGATAAGCTGAAAGATCTGATAAAGCTCTTAATTTATGTGCGGTGCTAGATGCCATAATAAGGACCAGGAATTTAGTAGAGGACCAAAAATTTAGCAAAAAGGTTGACACTGGTAAAACAAAAGTAAGATTCCCTCATAGTAGCATACAATTTGCACAAGGAAAGGATTAACATGATTGGAAAAATCATTTCCCAGAAGATGGATCTTATGGAGGGAATGTTGTCAGCTATGGCCAATGTTGTCCAGGTGCTACAAAATGAGAAAGAGAAGATCACTCGAGATGAATTAGATGACATATCCACTAATATTACAGATAAAATGAGGAACGCGCTGAGTGATAGGTAGACTCTAGAGGCTAAGATCAAAAATGAATATATAGAATTAATCCTTCCAGTTGAATAAGAAGGTGCTACAAAATAAACTTCATCCTTTTGTATAGAGTTTGGTTCATTCTTTCATTACCTATTCTCTATTATTGAAGACATATGAAGGGATTCCCATTGTTGGGATGATAATGAACTCTAGTGTGGGGTAATGTTGAACAACCAAAAATAATCCAAGTATTGGGTGCATGAATATAGGGTGCTAGAAGCGCATGACACTATAATAGTATTAAAGCACCCAAAATCAGGACTTATCTATTTTGTAGATAAGGGCTATTTTTGGAGATAGTGTGTGGAGCACACATAGAGATGAATACTTGTGCTATACGTAATGGTATTTTGGGAACAAGAAGATGATAAGCTCCATGCATAGTTTAATCTAATAATAGAATTTCTACTTGGAGTTAATTATATGACATCTATTGTTAGAACACTTGTATGTTGTGCATACTATTGTATAGGTGCATGGCTATTATCAACATGTGACATATTTTGAGAAGTTCATGGATGGTGAAGGGTTACTCCCCACCCCTATAAATATGTATTGACTTGCGTAGTTTATTAAATTATGAATTATTGTAGAGTTGTGTTGTTGGTTTTGATGTATATAACTCATGGAGATGCTATTATAGTGTAAAAAGATTTTATGTTTTATAATTTTTAATGCAATGGAGTATATTGGTTGGATGATGGTGTTAGACATAACTGAATTTAGTTCTTGTATGGTTATCTTATCATAGTTATCGTTTAGTTCATTTATTGTGATTCTCTAAGATATAGATCTGGTTTATGCACTGTGGGTTAACTACTAATAATTATGAATATGAATATGTTTAAACATCATCATGCAAACATCCTATAGAAGAAACTCTAAAGAGGTACCTGACACCTTTGTGCATTTTAGGTGATCGCTCAGATCAGGTTGAGCGATGTGTCAGCGGGCCTGGATTATTGATAGTAAATTCTAGTCTGCATCACGTTTCATGGATTTAAAAGGAAAATTTAAAGTGGCTGATGAAATTAGTGATGTATGATCATTTACCTGTTAATGGTAATAACTTTCCACAAGCTACATTTAGACATAATCCAATTACATTTAATATTATTCAAGTTTTATTTGTAAAAAGGACCATAGGCATATAAGTCAAAATGGAACATGTGATGATCTTCAATTAGGGTTTACGTATAAACCTTATTTACCACACTTGTTGATGGTTAATTTTTTCAATTTTTTGGTCCATTATTAAACTTGAGTGTGTTTTGTAAGGGGTACACTAGGAGTGGGGTTGGGCTAGTCAACAATACCTTGTGAGAGAGTTATGTGTGATGTTTCCCTAATTTTCCCTAATTTGCATTCTTATTAATTTTGTATAACCACTTGGTATATCTTTAGTAATATCACCTTCATATAATCATAGAGCACCTTCATATCCCATTCACATCACCTTCATCCCCTTTCCAATTATATACTCCAGCTTATTTATTTCTCCTTCCTCCACCTTTCTCTCATATTATTTACAGCCAATGGAATCGTCCATGGTTGATTTTGTCTAGTAATATTTTCCTTGTAAATTCCTTAAACCATGGTCAATACCACTGAATATTTTTTGTGACTCTGGGTTTGGTTTCCCTTTTTATAGGCATCATATATTTCATTTCTCAAAGATATAATCTCATAATCTATTTTTTATTTCACTCAAAATATACCCTTAAAAGAATTATAGGTTTAGGGTCTAGTGGAGATTATACTTAAAGGTCATCCTTCGAGCATTGGGTCAGTAGGAGAAATAGGAATAGGATTTACATGAGAAAGGTTTACCTCAAGCTTTGGAGTCCACAAATTTTCTTTATATCCCTTTTGTGATCAACTGCAATAAATTTCTCATGAGGTGTTACTAACCATCGAGGGTGTCAATGTGGAAAAAATTTATTCACAAAGGCAAGTATCCCTAACTCCAACTCGTTCCTTTATGTTTATATATCTTATATTAGATTAGGATAACATATAATATATTTTTCTATTTCATTATGTTCCTTTACATCTCATGTGTACCACCAAATGGTATTACAATATTTAGTTTAGATTAACCCTTTCTTATTACCTTATTCTTTCAATTGTATAATTCTAATAAGATGACATCAACATATATAAGACATAAGATTTAGAATCATGCCATCAATATGAGTATTGAATACTTTGTTATAGATCCATGACTATTATGTTCCTGGTCTATTTTACCTTATTTTTTTACCCTAGAATGATTTTATACTTGCAGCCTAATATATGTTATTGAAAAGAGGGAAAATAATATAAGATACCATATTTGGCTTGCTTACATTCATCACCTACCTCTTTTATGAGAAATGGTTCTTACATCAATAACTTTCTCCATATAAAATTTTCCCTATCTTGCATAAAATTATGGAATTACTACAAAGTTAATCAGGATCACATTTTATATTATTTACATTATAGACTAGTATACAATGGAACTGTGTTATTTATTTGATACTTGTTTAAATAAATAAATAAAATCCTTTTCACTTCATTTACCTCAACAAACATGAGTTTTTCCCTCATTAAAAAACTCTACACTCTCTCACTTCCCACTCTTTGACACTTACTGGTTATGCAATACACACCTTGCTAAAACTGGGTTCAACAATTTTAGTGCAACATTGTTAGAACATGAGTCTATGGGTTACTCATGATATTTCTCTTGATGAAAGGGCTGGTTTCCTTCACCCTAGTTTACTATAACTAATCCTATACTAACTTTCTACTCTAAACTATCTAACCTAATATAATAATTCAAAGGATACATAGTTAAAAGTCCTGAGAGAAAATTGAAAAGTAAAAGGGAGGTGATGCCCCAAAGTAAAACATGGTTCAAATATGACTTGTAGAGACACATAGCAAACCACACATGTAAGAAACAAAGACAAACACATAGTTCTAAAGGAGACAAATGAATAAATTCAAAGGATAGCAAGAGGAAAATGAATTCACATCAAATACAAGAATTTAAATAAATAACCACAGTTGTAATAAGAATTCAAATCATAGTCATTGCATCTACAAAGTAGACATTTTTAAAACTGAAAAAATATAGTTACAGGGATGGAAATTTCAAAAAAAAAACTCTAAAGAAGAGTTCTAAATCCATCAAAGAAGAAACCTTTTCCTATGCATAAGCAATTACATATATAGAGAATGAGAGAGACAAGGAGGAGTGACCAAACAACCATAAATGGCCCATTTCCATCCACCAAGGACCAAATTCCATCATTTTTCAATACAAAGCATGGGCATCCCTCTTGAAATCATGTACATGCCATCAGATATTGTAAGTAGAAGTATGGGCACCATTAATCATCGAATTTTGTTTGGTGGAATTGTTGCACATTTTAAACAAACAAGACTACCCATGAACCCGTGTTTACACTTCTGACCCCCAAAACTTTATTAAATTATGATTTTCTTGATTTGAAAAATAATCTCTCGACGAGATTGTTCCAATACCACCGACTATTTACAATTTGGATTTTTGTGTCAAAAGTTCTGGCCAAACGAATTAGATCCAGTTGGCCTCGGTAGAATTTCAGAGAACTCATGGAATGGTGGGAACATTCCATTTGGGTCTTCAAGAGCCAATTTAATCCTTTTTTCTTCTTTGGGTGGATAAAATGGGCGTTTGGGGCACCATTTGAACCCGGGAACTATTCCCCTTGTGCTTGATGGAGGTAGCTTTGCCGACTTTTTTCCTCTGACTATGTACTTGTGAGTCTGTCAGCGAAGTCATGGAACATGAGAACTATTCCAACTATGCCTTAAACCCTCAAATTATCTGAGTTAACCTTCCTTTGTCTTAGTCAGCTAGTAAATGAAACAGTGAAACACCTGAACAGTTCCTCTTGTGCCTTAAAAGGCCCGATTTTACCCTATTTTCCCTAAAAACCTATGTTTGAACTATTCACCATAAAAACTCAATCAAATTATAATATTTTTTATGCCAAAATAAATCCTTGAAGGAGAAAGTTTCAATGCCACAAATTTCTTCAAATTTGGAGCTCTGAAGTGAAAGTTATGGGTAAAAAACCATTACTGCTTTATTTCGCATCTTCCCTATGTTCTGCCCTTTACTACGCAGAGTTTCCCTTTGTTCAGTGGATTTATTTCCTTTATTATGAAAATTCTAAGAGTTTGAAGTTCACTGATTTCGCCAAATATTTAAAAACAACGTTCCGTAACTTTTTTCCAGAAGAATTTCCTAATTCTAAAAAGTGATTTGCAAGTTGTCAAACTATCGTGGGGTTATTTTTGAAAACAACACCTCAAACCAAATTTCATCGTGTTTTATTCCTCTCCTCTAGAAAATATTACCAATCAAAAATTTGACTCCTTCAAGATATGAAATGAAAACAACTAAAAAATCTCACTCACTAAGCACACAGAAAATAAACTAATAGATGATTCCTTCAACTTCATACAAATTTGAAAATTAGAGATATGGTCGATTAGGGAAACAAAAAATGACTTATCAAAGAATTTCCTCTTTAAAATTACCAACTAATTGACTTTGTTTCCATATCACACATGGTTTTATATAAATTTTTATCTTCACAAACACAATATCACATAATACAATGATACAAAAAGTTGAAATAAATTTTTTTAAAAATTGAAGTTTTTTAATCAACCAAGGGATACTTAAATTTTACACATTTTTATGTGATCCTTTTTTAGGATACACAACCTCAAATAATCTTGCATCTTTTATTTATACCTCAACTACATATATCAATGTGGGTGTTATGGTAATTACCTAAAAACCTCACCAAATAGGTTTAAACAAGTAAAATTATTAGTTTTAGAATCCCCAAAGATGATTTACATTTCATTTATTATAATAACTTAATTATGATGCGATACTAATCCAAAGGAATTTTTCATATTTTTATTCATGTAATGTTATTGTATGAATGAGAAGTAAATACTATCTGAAATTAATGGGAGTTAGCTTGGAAATGTCAGAGAAAGGAAAAAGAGAAGTAGAAGATGGAGAACTATATTTTTAGCTTGGAAATGTTTAAGAAAGGAAAAATATATGTACAAAGTGGAGAATATAACAAGAAAGTGAATTAGTAATCTTCTTAGATTGATAAAGGTGTGTACAATAATCTTATTAGTTTGATAGAGGTATGTAATATAGTAATTTCATAGGAGGATTATGAGATATTATTAGGATTCCTTAATCACTTTGAGAGAAATGGAGAACCCCAAACATGGAATAGAAATGAACTCTTTGAGTGTACTTGAGGGTGACTTGAGCATGTTTGTACATGCTATCCTATAGAAAATAGTATTTTCAAGGCATGTTTAGGAGGATACAATGCATTCTTTACAATAATCACTAATCTAAATATACCATGTAATTATTTTAATCTCTAAAAAATATGACATACAGAATACTTTGAGTCACTTTACATTGTCACATGTGTAGGAGAGGGTGAAATTTTGTGTGACGTCATAGAGAGGCACACATATTTGGTTGGGTTGTTTCTTCTTGTACGGGATCTAGGAGAGGATATTACAATACACAGATGACATGTAAGCAAACCATTGAAAATATTAATAAGTCAGAATTGTAGAAAGGATCAGAAAATAAAACCATGTTAAGAAGTCAGAATAAATATATTCAAGCTAGTAGCCATGTTTTACCTATGTGCAAGGTTTAGGAGAGGCTACTACAATACACATATGGCATTTAAGAAAACATTGACTTTATTAATAGCTAAGAATTGGATGAAGGATGCAAAAATCAAATCACATCAAGAAGTTAAAAGAAATTTCTTCAAGATAGTAGCCAAGTTTTACCTAGGCATGTAAGAAAATTTAGTTTAGGTTTCATCATTTACTTATAAGAATAAAGCCATAGTTATTATAAAATTTTGATATATTTAATTACGATTAATAGAATAATTTTAAAAATAGTTATGTGAATTCCCATGTAAATGGTATTACAAATAAATCAATTTGATAGACATATCATATCAACTAGAAAAATTAATAGAATAAATTAAAAACTAATTATGAATGATATTAAAAATAAATCAATTTCGTAGACATGTCATATGAAATAGAAATGAGACTCATTGGTACTTATATATATCTCAAAAAGAGGTAAAGCATAATGTGTGTCTATGTGCACGTGTGCGTGTGTGTGTGTGTGTGTGTGTGTGTGTGTGTGTGTGTGTGTGTGTGTGTGTGTGTGTGTGTGTGTGTGTGTTTCCTCTTTCAATGGAAAAGTGTAAAAGTGCCTAAGATTTTTGATTCCTTGCAAATTTAAAACTATTGGAAATATCCAATTCTTGAAAACAACAAAACTACTTCTTTGTCAATGAATCTAAAGCAATAAACAATGTATCCTACAATTGTTGAACAACAATTACAAAGTGTCAATATATCTAATGTAAAAGAAAGTATATTTGTAATTATTAATATTGACATCATCTTGTGTTATGTGTAAAAAGAGAAAAATTATATCACTAGATTCACTAAGATATAAGATCATGTGACGGATATACACAAAGTAATTATTTTCTTTGTTCTTTTTTTGCACAATTATTGTGTATACAACGACACCTTGCTTCAAACACAAACTTAAAATATTTAGAATCTTGTTTCTACAACACTTGGGATCTCTTTTAAGTTAACAAGTAATATTATTGGATATGTATTTTCATTTATCCACAGTGCTTACCACCTCTCATAAAATATTCATTACGAACAACAAAAACACTATCACTACTTTGAACTATATTTAATGTTGATATAGCAAAGAGATAATATACATTGTTATCTCCATGGCACAAAGTTCAATAGGGGAAGAGAACAATTGGATCTATTAAATTCACTTCATGCTACCTTTTATAGTAATATTTGTTCATACTACAAACTTTAAATACTATTGAACCCTGATTTCAAAAATTGTACACAAGCAGATGTCAGAATGCAACTATTTACACAGGTAGGATAAATTGCAAATCTTCCTAACTACTACTTAATTTTCTATCATTATTTTATTTTCCATGATGGGAAGAGGTGGAGGATTTTGAGTCTCATGTGAGTGATATGCCCCTTTGCAGACCATTAAATGCATGAAAAGTTGTCTACCCAACTACAAACAAGATAAAAAAAGTTATAAATAGAATATTGATAATGAAAATAGCTTTCTCTAAGGGAAATACTATTATGTATGGGCATAAATAATTTCTCTCTTAATCATTAATATCTTTTCATGCATAAAAAATAAAGCTTTTGCACAACCATGTGTTACTACAAAAAAATTCCCAAAACTAAAATTTTGGGAGGATGAAAAGAAATCAGTGACAACATTATCCATAAAAACATACCAAAATATTTTTAAAAAATGAAATTACATCCTATCCTTAATTCCAATAAAAATGATAACGAGCACATAAAATTTATATCAAGAAAATTGTGAGATGACATCATATTACTGGCGTTAAAATGCGTTTTCATATTTTTTCGCCATGTGCACCTTTCTAACTTGGGATTTCTTGAGCAGAGATTGACCAACCTTTTTCTTCCATGCTATCTAGAATTTTAAATCCCTTTTCAAAATTCTAGATGTTTAGATGTATCTATGTCTATAGAGAAACTATCTTTATTAAGGTCATTCATTAGGGGAGTCACCATTACTAGCTTATATACCCTTCACATTCTCCAAATCATCGGGATGTATGTTTTGATATGGTGTTTGTAATTATTTTGAAGGTTCACTCCCTTGAAAAAATTTCAAGTTTTTTCCACATATAATCCGTCGGTTCTCTGGGTGTTCAGAAATATTCACACTCCTTCAACTTGGATTAACTAAGCAAGAAAATAGGAACAAAATAACCTCAGAAGACGTGGGGTTTATCTATACCCATAGATGTTAATTAATGATGCTTGGTGTTGATTACAATCGCACTCCGTGAAAAATGTGTGTAAGATCCTTTCCTGTAAAGAATCTAGTGATCAAAGACACTACACAATATATGATTAATAAGATAGATAAGTGAGCTTCTCGAAAAAGGAAGATTCCAAGAATCCAAAGGGATTCCTCGAAGCATGTCATCTCGTTGTTTAAACAATCAAGTGGATTGAGATAAATAAATGATACATGATAACTGATATAAAACTGATAATTGATATATGATGAGATGATACAAAACGGATAGAAAATAGATAAGAGAGAGATGAGTAATGGATTATGGCTCGAACTCAAGCTTGAAAGGTAGGTCTTCTTCTTTTTTGCCTCGAATGCAGCCCAAAAAAGTTCATCTCCAATGAGTATGTACTCAAATTATGCATGCTAGTAGTCTTTTATTTCTTGACGGAGTTCATGAGTGAATTCAAAAACGTTGTCCAATTCTTCTATAGGAGTGAAATGAATAGCACACAAGGTCAGATCATGCAATATATCTTACTACTCCCAGTAAAATGGATGTCAGATTATGGGCAAAGAATGAATTATGGTAATTTCATGAGAGGGGCCACCAATTGCAATCTAAAAGTAATCCATGCTCAAGAATATGTTCGAAGCAACCAGTTTGATATGATAGATAAAATATAGTTGATGTAAAATGGATGAAATTGCAGAAAGATAAAAGTGACAGGGATCATTGGCGATTGGTGCAATCACTTGTGATCTTGGTGCTTTGAAATAAATTGATAACTTAAAATATCTGATGATTAAAACTTGATTTTCCATAATGTTAAATGTTTAAATATGATGTAAAAGAGATAAATAAATGAGTAAGACGTACCTGGGGTTTGATGTGGAGCTAAAAGAAGCCTCAAACCTTACTGAAGAATGATCTGTGATGCATGATGAAATTTGTAGACTAAGTGGTGAAGAGCTTATTGCAGGTGATCCAAAACTGCTCCAAGATTATTAATAAAGATGGATGGTAATGTTTAATGTTAATTATATTTTCCAAGTGTTGATTGATGATGCATAGGAAGCTATGAAACCAAATAGAAAGCAAGAATTTTTGAACTGAAGTTGAGGATTCTGGAGAGAGGTTGGAAAACTTACTTAAGTAATCACTGGCAATTTCATTCTGTTTGAGTTTTGTGAGGAAAAATGGTTAGAACATTTTGCTAAATCAAGTTCTTTTTGGTTTGGATTTTGAGAAAATAGTTTTTTGGGTTTTTTGGGGACGTGTTGTGTTTGTTTTAGAGGGTGACTAAATAAGTTAGATTATACTAATTTAGGTGTGTGTGTGTAGATGATTTTGATAGGTGTGTAGATGATAATGATTGATGTTTGAATGATAATGATTTGTCAAGATGAGGTAGTTAGAAATGGGTTAAACATACTATTAAATGGATTTTAGGAAATGATTAAGTTTATCTAGATGGTTAGGTCTCATTTTGGATGGGGAAAACTAGGATTTTACATGTGTAAAAGTGATGTGATACGAAGATAAAATGTCATGGCATATTAGACTTAGGATTAATGATTTTAATAATTTATTGTGATTAAATGGTGAGTTTGAAATATCATTTTTGATTACTTGATTAAACAAATATGAGGGGTGTAGATTTTCAATGTCTACACTGGGCCTTCTTGAATTTTACCATGTCCTAGACATACATCTTTCCTACAAGAAGCTACACCTAAAACTTCCACTAAATTATATCTCATGAAATATTAAATGGGAAGGATTCCTCAAATATTTGAACAGGTGTTGCAAGCACAAAAATAAACATCTACAATATGAAATAAAAAAGTTTTTGAGACTTTTTGCAAAGTGGATATGGGAAGTTACTCTAGGCAAGATATGATGTAAAATTATTTTCACTGAGGAATGAAATAGATAATGTTTCTTCCTTGTTTAATATTTTCAGAGTGTTGTTATTAATTTTCCATTTCAAAGTGAAAATTTTCTAAATATAATGTGACTATGGTCTACTTCATTTATTCCATGAAACTACTCTTGTTCCAAAGTGAAAAGGATATCTAGATGTGCTTTTAGTGTCATCTATACTACCAGAACTGTCACTATTTATATAACCTATGAGTTTGAACTCGTCTAAAGTTGAATACAAATTTTCATGATTCCTTGTTCCACATACATACCTCAAAATCCTTTTTCCATCTTGCCAATGTGAATCTTTAGGATATTATGTGAACCTTGATATGAGACTCGCACCATACATAATAATAGGCCTCGTGGCCATCAAATACATGAGACTTCCAACTAACCTTTTGAACAATGTTGGATCCAAAAATGATCTGTCATCTTATTTGCTTAACTTCAAACCTAATGCAACCGGTGTTGGTATTGTCTTCAAATTCAACATGTTAAATCTCTTCAAAACATCATTAGCATACTTTTCTTGTGAAATAAAACTCCAATTATATTGGCTAGAAAATATTAGTATGCAGGTATAAGAAAATAAACTACAAATTGTTCTCCTATTCTAATCCTTCTAGAGAATACTTCTATTTAAGCAAATGATATAAAGGATAGAGATTTAATACTTGCACTTACCAATCAAATGCAATGCTCCTCATTTGTTGTGTTGGATTTTCTCATGCATGTTATTGGTTTCTTCAGACTTTTTAGATTCACTTTGGTAGAACCTCTCCTTGATTGATTGATGATTTTTTATGGATGCTTGATGGCCTTACAAGATGATGATTGAGATCTCTCTAGGAATTTTTGCAGCACTTAATTGTATTGTCAAAATTTGGATTCCATGGAGGATGAGAGCTAAATTTATAGATTGAGGGAGAGCAAGTGGAGGGTAAATATTAATCCAAGTAGGATAAGAATCAATGGTTGAGAATTGATGAGAAGAATGGGGAATTCTAAAATTTGAGGGAAGACTCCATTGAATTTAAATTCAATAGAAGGAGGGAATTTTATTCAAATTTTTAAATTTAATGGAGGGAAGTTTAGAGAGGATTCTATAAATAGAAGCCTCTAGAATTAGAGATGGAGAATTTAATTAGATAAGGGTTAGATTATGTTAATAAAATATTAGGGAGAGATAAAATGGAGAGGCTAGGCATAGGTACGAGTAGATTAGGTGGGTAGGTGGGTGTAGGAATATTAAATTACTAGAAAATGATAATAGGGATTAATATTGGGATGATAAGATATTAATAATGAATTAAAGGATTAAGGATTAGATGGGATTATTGGGTTAATAATAAGAATAATTGAGATAAGGGTATATATGATAATAGTGATAAATAATCATTAATCTTGCATTTGATTGTTATATGGTGAAGATAGGAGTTGTAATAATGAGTTAGTGATGTGGGGATTAATAATTTTTAATAAGTATTTTATTTGATAGTAAAGTATGTCGACATTTTACATGTCTAAATTTTGCCCCTCTTTGAAGGGTTATTGTGAAGAAATGATCGTTCAAAGAAAGAGAGATTGTTGAGGGTGATGCCCCATCAAGGGGTTGGGTGAACAGGAAATAAGTCGGGTGACCGCTCGAAAGGAAGAGAAGGTCATGTTAGTGTGAGTATAAAAAGTGATGAAATTAGGAGAAATAGGATGCCCTAGCCAAGGGAGATAAATGATAAGATGCACTGGTGAGGGGAGTTGAATTGATTGATTAGATGTCTAAGCCAATAGGATGATCCTAGAGGGATTGATTTGAGTTGATTAGAGGGATTACATTGATAGGATTTAGAGGATGTCTCAGTCGGTAAGATTAAGTTGGATGAATTAGAGTTGATGCCCCAATCATGGATATATGAAAGGGGTTAGGAAGAATTGGATACTTGAATTCTTTCAGAATATTTCCCTAGTGCAAACAATAGGACTTAAACTTGGCTCAACTATCCATTTTTGGGTTTGATTGATTTTAGTGCCAATGCACCATGTTCCTCTTACATTTTTGATTAAGATTTTGAGGATCAATTGGATGTAGGATAAGGTAGTTGAGTGGGTGAATAATACTAAAGAAGACAAAGGAAGGATCAGATGGGAGAAGGAGAATGTTAGATAATGAGGAGATGAGGATGAAAGGGGGTTGGTGCATTTAGGAACTATCCACGTTGTCATCATTATCAGTTGGAGTAATGTGTAATAGAGTAAAACACAACATGTTATAAATACCTTGATGCTGAGATTGCCAAATGTCATTGTCCTCATATCATTAGACAAATTAAGAAACATAGGGTCCTCATATCATTAGACCATGTAAAAGAAATAAAAGAGGCATCATATCATTGACCAAGAAAAATATGCAACAATTACCACAAACATTCAAAAGCATACATGCAAAAAAATAAAAAGTGACGAAATTGAGTCGGGATGTGTGGATGAAAAATTGGTCATTTTGTGTGAGTTTTTACTTTTCGATTGTGTTCGTATTTTTAAGATTTTTAATTTTTAGGATTTTGTACAAAAAAATTTAAATTTGTAGGATTTTTTATGATTTTTAAATTTGTTTAGGTTTTTATGATTTTTCAATTTTTTTGGATTTTTACGATTTTTTTTTTTAATTTGTATTTTTTTTAGATTTTTTATGATTTTCTTATCTTTTTGGAGTTTTATGATTTGTTAATTTTTTGCATTTTTACGATTTGTTATTTTTTTTCATTTTTATGATTTTTTATTTTTTTTGCATTTTTACTATTTTATAATTTTTTTGGAGTTTTACGATTTTTTAATTTTTTAGGATTTTTAGGATTTTTTAATTTTTTTTGGATTGTTACGATTTTTTAAATTATTTTGGATTTTTCAAGTTTTTTTTAAAAATATATGATATATGGTGTGGATGGGAATATTTGGGTTGGGTAGGAATAATTGAGGGGGAAATGGACGAATGGGGTGGAGGAACGGGCATCTAGAGTGTAATGAGTATGTCGCGATGGGTATAAAAGGAATACAGGGACCACACTGCAAATTCATTTTCACCACAAGATAGAGAGACAAGAGCTTGTGAGAGAAGACAATGGCATATGCAAGGATTGTGTATCACCGAGCAAACCTGGTAAGAGAGTATTAACGTCCGACAACCGTTGGACCTGCGGTAAGTATCTTTTTACTTTTTTTGGTTTTTTGTTTTACGTTTTTTCGAGATTTTGTATGGTTTTTAGGGTAGCTTTTAACACTAAGGGTAGGAAGTGGCGCATATGCGCACGAAATGGCACCTATGTGCCATATCGTAGCACCTATGCACATGAAATGGTGCTTAGGCGCCATATTGTGGCGCCTTTATGTTGCTGAGGGGGGTGAGGTGATGTTTGATGCCTATGCACCTGGGTAGGGGTACGTTTTTGCACCTATGCGCTGGATTGGTGCCTATGTAAGGGTTTGGTGCCTATGCCATAAATGGTGGCGCCTATGCTAGTAGGGATAGGAAATGACGCTTATATTGAGGATAGTGACGCCTATGCTATAAAGTAGCGCTTGTGATAGATTTAGGGGTTGGAGAGTGTTTTTAAGGGTAGAATGATGGGGATAGAAGGTAGAAATATGGGGAATGATGGATTGGGGCTGATATTTATAGGTTGTTGTGTGCATGTTCAGCATTGGTCATCTATCACCTTGACCCGATTATTAGGAGGATTTGATGAGGAGGTGGAGGAGGAGTAGGGTTTACTCTTACACATGATCAAATTATTAAATGTGGCAAGGATGTCAGCTATATGAGTAGACCAAGATTTATTAAGGGTGCTGGAGGAGAGGTGGCATTTAGAGACTAGAACCTTCTGGCTGCCTACAAGGGAGATGATAGTGACACTAGAGGATGTCCACCAGATATATTGGAATCCAGTGGAGGGAGAGTGGGTGGTGTGGTGCAAGGAAAGGCCCATGACACGGTTGGGATTATTAACAGATGTAGAGGATGCACCATGTCAAGGGCTACGTATAGACTTGGGGTGTATTTTAGAGAGGATTATATTGAGTGGGTTCCGATGTTGCTATGTTCCTTGATCAGTTGTATTTTTTTACCGGATGGTGGAGAGTGATATTTTAGTATTGGATTTGTTACTGTGGTACATGCTATGTAGCAATTGAAGACAATATATCCCTGGGCACCTGCAGTATTAGCACACTTATATCATTATTTGCATAGGGTAGCTTATCGAGGAGGTAACAACATTGGGGCAGGTATTATACGATAGATCTAGAGCTATGATCACATAGGGGCAGGTAGGCCAAGAGGTATCTGTCAACAATGATAGGATGGTGAGTCTTAGTATATATGGATGGCACATGTATATGGGTAGGAGAGAGCATATGGGGGATATGGATTTTTACAGGTGGAGGATAGATGAGTTGTAAACATGAGACATTACGTGGTGACCATACCATTATTGTGCGGCATGGGTAGGATAACAGTTGCAGTTGTGTATGATTCAGACACCATTCTACCTAGTAGGGGGCCATCCATACATGGTAAAGAGATATCATCTAGATTGCGTCCTGCGGAAGTTTGGCATTATACAGGATATAACTACAATTCGCCATGTGTTTGAATGAAACATATGAAAGAATGAGGATTGGGGTGCTTCGATTCTTGTAAAATGTGGCCAGAGCTATTTTTGATAAGGTATAGGTTGTCCCATGGAGGCCTTTATCACAAATAGGAGATCTGTAGACAGTGTCGGGGTATGAGAAGTGGTGGAAGGGGATTAGGCCAACTAGGCTTACTCAACCATTAGGAGGGATGAGGTTTGTACATGAATGGAGGTGGGTGTACAAGGGGTGCACAGGGACACGCATTAGTAGTGCATGTTCCACAGGATAGAAAGGATAAGGAATTACCCAAGCACCACTAGTTATTGTACTGAGTGGTCTTTCAGTGTAGCATCCAGTGCCATAATTATCAAGATAGGGAGGATTAGGCCATAGTCCAAATAGGCAAGATGTAGACATGATGGATATTAATGACTCTATGGGGCCATTACATACTATGGTGCCACCACATATATATATAGAAGGACTATCAAGGGAAGGATTTATAGGTGCAAGGCTTTCAGGGTCATCAGGTACAGGTCCTTCAGGCTCAACTGATACATGGGTGAAGTTATAGGCCTAGATTAATATGTTATAGAGTGAAGCTCATGCTTAAGCAGTGAAGATAGATGATTTAAGGGTGAGAGGTGTATCTCACCTAAGAGAGGTGCAGGAGTTAAGGACGACAGTGAGCATGTTTTTCAGTCATGGTGAGTCAAATGATTAAGGAAGGAGATAGTATGATAGTGAAGATACCTCACCTATATGGGGAACAAGATAGGATACATCATGCCATTAATGGCTTATGACAACAATAGGTAGGGGGTGGAGATAGTATATCAACTACTAAGACAACCTGCCTATGGGAAGAGTTGGAAGTGAATTTCCAATAGAGGGATCGTGCCACATGACATCGTGATAGATATCATCGCCAGAGAGATGCATACAAAGATAAACATGGTGTGTTGGATACTGCAGCCAAGGCATTAGAGAGTATGAAACATGGAGTTACTCAGGGGTTGGATAGATGGTACCATTGAGGATTGTGATGTGGGGCTAGTACCAGACCTTGGTAGAGGATATTTTCTATTACGAGTGCATTGTGACTCATCAACTACTAGAGGAGAAACGACATATAGAGTACTTGGATGAGAGGATATCATCATAGCCAACAACTTTAGGGAGTACTGCCAGTGTATTACAGCCAAGACCAGATGGGGCTGAGGATGACATAGGTAGTTCAGCACAAGAATGAGCGGTATTTTTGTGGAGATGTACATATATGGCCTATATGGGATGGCATTATTTATTCTATTGTATCATATGCATTTTATTGGATATTTTATGTTGACCAGGATGGTAACATTTTTTATGTATATACATGTACTTTGATGAGATGTATTATGTTTGATGATGATTATTGTGGTGTTGGGATGCCACATGGGATTTTGATATTTATGTGATGCATAGATATGATGTATGATGAGATTTCGATGGTTTGATGATGAGACATATGTATGATTTTGATGAGGTGATATTATTGGATTATTATGATGACATGATGTATTATTTTTGATGAGCAAGATATTCAATATGATGACATACTTTTATTGTGAAGTTTTTATGATGTGTTGATGATGATTTTATAATGATGTATTGATTAGTGGATGTTGTCATAATGATGTTGTGTATTTTACCTGTTTAGAGATATTTATTGTTTTATGATGATGTGGCGAGATTAAACGATGATTTATTATGGTTAGATGATGTATGTGATGATGTTAGGATAACATTTTAATTTGTTAATTTGGATGGAAATTGAATGATTATATAGTTTTGTTGTGATGATGTTAGATGTTTTAATAGAGTTTTATTATGATATAATGATGATGATTAGACTATGTGATGATGAGATGGATTTTTAATCTGTCAATAATAATTTGTGGAGTATTTTGGATACAAAATGAATGGAATTTTATGATGATGATGATTATTATTATTATTTATTGTTATGGATATGAAAATAGTTGTTATATGTGGATGTTATAGTTGGATGATGGTGGTAATGAGATGTGTGTCATGATTATGCAATGTTATCATGAGTAGTGTAATGGTTTAATATGATGGGTATTTTGTTATAATTAGTGTAGATTAAATATTGTGATGATTTATTGATGTGGGCATATACATATGATAATGTCCATAAATTTTTATAATGCTATTGTACAAAGGAAGTTTAAAAGGTAATCTAACTCTACAAATATTTACAATGTAACAGTTACACGAAATGGGGTGGAATAGAAAAGATAAAGGAAAAGTGATTGCAAAGGGCAGGGAAAATTTTAAGACCCAAAAAAAATCATAGAAATTTGTTGGCAAAACTAGGAAAATTGACTTTCACACTAATGGTGAACCACGGAAAATTGACTTTCGTGTTAATATGTTGTAGTCCAGTAGCATTTTTTATGCTACTGGCCAACAACATATATTATGTTGTCGGATGATAGTATATGATGTCGGCCAAAAATATATTTAAATTTATGAAAAATCATTATTTTAAAATAGTAGTTAAAATGACCAGCTTGACGAGAAATCTCTCCTCACAAAATAATGCACAAATAATTTTTTTTTAAAAAGTGATTTTATGAAAAAAATACAAATTTCACTAATTTTGTATGGGATTTTTAAATTTTTTTATGTTAGCAGTTAAAATGATTGTCTCACTGAGAAATATGTCCTCCTAAAACATGGTGCAAGAAAAAAACACAATCCCATACTCCTTTTTTTTGTCAATTGTTACTGGACAGTAGCATATTTTATGTTATCGACCAACATCATAATATATGATGTCAGTTAGTAACATATTTTATGCTAACATCCAACAACATAAATTATTTTTTTGTCTGGTAGCATAAAAATATGCTACCAATGAACAACATATATTTATGTTGTCGACCGGTAGCATAAAACATGCTACCGACCGAAAATATTAAGGTGAATATTGTGAATTTATCTTTCATGGGGATGGCGAATAACCCCTAAAATTAGATTATACCTAGAATTTTTTGGTGAACAAGGCCTGCTCCCTTTCTGAAAAATTTACCAATTTCAAATTTTAAAAACTGGAATATTCATGAATTAACGAATATTCGCTACTAAAGTTTTCCCTAGCAAATATGAATATACAACAATAACGGGTGGATGGGGAGGCTTGGAGAGAAATGAAATCCTCATGATATTACAAGGGTTACATTCCTCAACATTTGACTTGGAAGCTTCTGAATGATACAGGTCCCAAAAGTTTTAGAAAATGTGACCTGTACCGACAAAAAGAGCATGGATGTGTGGAATCGTTGTGCGGCATGAGGGAGATCTTATGAGAGGGAGATAGGTATTCACTAAGACAAGTGATGAGAAGGAAGAAGAAAGACCGGTACAACATCGAACATGAGCTAACTAGCTTGGGAGAAGAGTAAGTTCTATGAGTCAAAGCAATGCCAAAGGAAAGGTCGCCAAATGAAAACAAAAATTGATGGAAAGAGGAGTGGCCTGAAGCCATAAGCATAGAGGCATGTGCATTCGAATTACCCATAGGGTAAGGATGGTACACGAAAAATGGGTTGCGTGGGATAGAAAAAGGACATAAAAACTGTTCAGGAGGAGATAAAGGTGTAGAGAAAGAAAGAAACGGTCAACAACAAACCAAGGGACGCGCATAAGCCTCGAAGCCGAAGTTGACGCGCTATTAGACAGAACGTGCAAGAGCCAATTGAGGCGTTCGAGCAGAGAACATGTAAACAATAGTTATCCGTGATGTCCAAACCAGATATGAGGAGGAGAAAATTCCCATGAGCTGAAGGGGTAGAACTGTGCCAGTGGGCACTCAAGCAGGAAATCACGAAGAAGATAATAAACGAAGCATTTGCAAGTTTTGGAGAAGAAGATAAAAGTGATTAAAATCAAGGAGATGAAGCCCAAGATGAAAATACAAGGTGACATGTGGCAAGATAAGGACAAGGAAGAGCTTGCATGGTAACGTGATAGATGCTTTTTAGATGATGAAAAGGATGATCAGATGAATTAAAATACCCAATGGCGTGGCATGTGAATATTTTACGAAACAATATTGTTGGGATAAGAGTATTAAAGGGGGAGTATTTGAATTTAAATTCTTAGTGGGAGTGGGGGAGCTAGATCGGAGGAGAGACAATCTAGAAGATTCTGGTGTGTGGCTATAAAAGACGGAGAAGAACACCAAGTTGTGGTTGGTAGAAGGTTGTAATGTAGTAGAAGGTTGGAGGTTGTGTAAGAGGAGTAAAAGGTGATAGGCTCTGAGTTGTGCCCATAAAAACGGTTGAAGGCTGCAAAGTTAGCCAAGAGAGAGAGGGACAGAGAAGAGAGGTCAGGATTGGCCATTGAGCCAAGAGAGTGAGATGAGATAAGTCTAGTTTGGCCTATGAGGTAGTAGTTGTAAAATCCCCATCAAGGGAAGATATTGTAGATGTCGTATTATTTTTCCTAAACTAAGGAAACACAAACATTTTCAATCTGTTATGTCAAACTCTGAAGAAACGATCAACTTAGGAAGTACCCAGTGGGACGCTCCGTTATATACATATCTCATTGATATTTTTATTTTCTTTCCATAAAAACTAATTATCCCATGAAATAATCCTCATTCAAAACTACTTTTTTGTGATAGCCACTCATGAGCTTGTCTTGAGTGCTAATTTCTCTTGATCCATTCAGGCATTCCCTTTGATAATATCATAAAGCCTAGGAAAAAAATCCCATTTTCATGAATTTCCATTTCATTTTATGAACTAACTTCTTTTCTTACAATATATGAAAAACTTACCTTTTGTGTGTTAATTAATCCTCCTTTATCCTAATGAAGATAAAAAATCAACCAAAAATACAATGAAAAACTTCACTACGAATAGGGTTAATACTCATTCATGAGACTAGTAAACCTACTCATTTTGTTGGTTAAATTGAAAGGAATGACCAATCATTCATTTAGGCTAGTTGTTATAAACGTTTACTTCGATTCGTCACCTTATTTTATCTTGATGTTTTTTTGTATATACTTCTGAGATTAATTGTATTGAATCCTTTGACTCTACTCTATGAATCGGTCATTCAGTCAACCATCTTAAGAAATGGAAATAGGTAAATAATATTAGTATTATTGATGAATTTGGATTACAACCTCATTTTTATGAATTTTTGAGTTCCAACATTTCTTACACTTTCCTAGTTACCTCATTATTTGTAAATGTCATCCTATAGGATTCCTTTCATGGAAAACTAGATCACATTTAAAATTACTATGATCAAGAATAGTCCTCACATAAGGTAATCCATTAGATATATAATTTCAAATTAATATCCTCATATGCTCAACAAATCCTTCACCTCTTCAATACCATTTTATTTACTGCTATAATTGTGATCTCAAATTATAATTGATTGGGACTGAAATTAAAGCATGCTTTGTATTTCATCACTTCCTTCAAGAATTTATTTCTCAAAATCTAAACAACCTTCTCACTCAATGGCCACTCCATTTCCTTTTCCCTCTACAAGACTAAATATGTGAAGTAACTATTTACTTCCTACCATGATTCATAATAGTGGTGGTGTTTTCACTTCCATCATGGACCAATTTTTTATCAAACTATGAAGGTTTTTGTAGCAACTCTTGATAGACATCAGTTGACATTATAACATAGGTAATTTTTATGTATATACATAGATATTCGAATTAGATAATACATACAATATTAATTTTTAGCACAATAATCATTTTTATGTTGACATTTTTTTGTTCTTGCATTTTTTTTGGTCATTTTTCTTGCATTATGATTATCATACAATAATATTGTGCAGCAAGTGGAGCTAATTTGTGAAGCGATATGGCTCCGACATATAGTTTTTAAGGATTGGGAATACCACAGAAAGATCCAACTATCCTACATATTGATAAGGAAGGAGTAATAAAACTTTTTCGGAATCCAATTTTTCATGAGTGCGCCAAACACATTGAAGTGCAGGTACATTTCATTTGCAAGCATGTTCTAAACAACAACATACAACTCCAATATTGCCCAACAGATATGCAGCATGCAGATGTCTTCACAAAGTCACTTGCTCGATTGTAAATTTGAGGGTTTTAGAAAATTTCTCTCCTGTTCACTTGAGACCATATTGAATTATGGGGGGATGTTAGGAATAAAACTTAGCTTAATTCAACATTAGTTGATATTTGAATAAATATAATAAGTTAAATTATTTAATTTAAATACTTTCAAATTATGTCAATAGGTATTAGTTATCCTTAGTTGTTAGTTAACTAAGTGATAGTGTTCTCATCCCTATGTTTGTGGGATCATGTTCTATCTTGCATATTTTGTTCCCAGATGATTTCCAAGAGGGGAAATAGGGGAATTTAGGGGCAATATGATATTCCTGCATAATTTCTCAATAGGTGATTTTGTTTTCATATATTGTGGATGAGGTAGAAGTTGTCCAATATCTATAAATATTCCAGTTCTCTCATTTGTTTGTAATTCTTGATTTTTATATAAATAAAATACACAAGCACCATCTTGTTTTTGTGTAAAGCTTCTGTGTCAAATATTCTTTTCAAGTATTCATTTTCAAGATTTGGTATCAGAGAAACATTCTGATCCAGGGAAAAGTGTAGGAATTTTTTAGGGAGACGTAGAGAAATTTCAGAGCTTAGAGGAGCCATAGATGCCCCCCAGTCATTTCATAGTCCCTACCAAAATCCACACCTGTTTCATGGATTTATTTTCAGTTGAAGAACACATGGAGTACAATCACAGGCCCTTACAGACCTAGATGCAACTCTGTTGTAGAAGGTGACATTTTTTATTCTCTAGTATTTAAAAAAACATTACATGTACCTGCAAATTTTCTTTAAAATAAGAATCATTTTAAAAAGTATATATAATATTTTTGTATTGTGGGAACTCAATATTTTCAAGTTCCCCAAATAACTTCTCCTTCCTCTTCTTTGTGCATTGTCTTTTCATATATCTAGCAAGATAATTCTACGTCCCTATGAGAAGATCTCTGTCCAAAGTGAGTTCCTAAAGCCTCCAAACAACCTAAAGATTGCATTCATAGATCAAGATCATTAATGAGAAGAAGAATATGTGCCTACAAAATATTCACAATCGAAAGCTTGAGGGATATAAAAAAATTGCTTCCCAACAATATACCTTCCTGAAGCTAAAACAAGGAAGAAATAAATAAGAAAAAAGGTGTCAAAGGTTTATTTTAACGCTTAGGCAAAGCAATTTAAATGCATGTGTGCCCTAATACAGACCAGTTGAGCAACGTAAGATCTAATCCATGTTTCATTTTTAAAAAATTGCTTTTAAAAAAATTTCTTATTTGAATTTTGTGAAAAAAATAGAAGGAAAGAAAAAAATTTCCATTTTTGGGAAGAGGCCAGAAAGATATTGAAATCAAAAGTTTAAAAAGTCATAACTTTCAACTAGTACCTTGGATTGAGGTGCTATTTTTTAGAAAGTGTGTGTTTTTGAGAGCTCTACGTATTGGTTTATATTTTAATAAGCTTTGTCATGTGAAAATTGCAAAAATTAAATTATTTGTATTTGAAAAGAGGCTTAAGAGTCTAATTTTTTAATTTTTTTCCAATCGACCAAGAGAGAAATTTTATTTTTACAAATTGTCCATAGAGCCAAATTTGTAATAGGGCCAATAGTGCCAAAACTTCATTGTACATGGTCGAAAAGGAGCCCAGAATAAATAAAATAATATTTTTGGGAGGGGTGTGCATGCTTTAAGGGGGGGAAACATGTTCAATTTTTTCTTCTATTGTTTATCATTCTTCACAATGGCTGCAATTACAACACCAAAATTATTTTTTCCATATTATCAACTTTTGCATTCCAATAATTATCCAGCATGGAAAACACAAATTTGTGCTCAACTTGATTTTGAAAATCTATGGTCCATTTTTTCTAGTACATTAACAAGATTTGCAACAGATGTTACACGAGAAGATACATTTGATCGTGTAAATCAAAAAACAAAGTTAATAATATTGGTTAGTGTTTCAGATGAGGTAAAACCTCATATTTGTGAGACCACAACAGCAAAAGAATCTTGGGACAATTTGAAAAGAGTATATGAGTCTAAAAATAAGAACACAATACTTCATCTCTAGAGTCAACTATTGAACTTGAAAATGTAACCAACTGAGAAAGTTGAAATGTTTATTAGAACAGTAGCAAGTTTTTGTAGTTCACTTCAAGATTTGGAATAAAAATTAACTGACACATCACTTGTGCCTATAGTATTTAGATAACTTTCTCCTTAGAGGACTTTTTTTACCATGTTAAACATAATTGGTCAATAAATAACTTTTGAAGAGTTAGTGAATATGCTACAACAAGAGGAAGCTATTCACTCAACTACTGAAACTGAAGAGCAAGCACTTGCTTCTAATAAAAAAGGAAAAAACTAGGCTAAGTCTAATAAATAGCCTCAGAAGAAAGGTAATACTCAACAAGGCCAAAATGACCAAAAAAAATGTCTTATTTGTGGTCAAAAAGGACATGAGTTAAAAAATTGTCGGTGCAACACATTCTTAGAAGGATCATTAACCGGTAAAAAGATTAATTTCCAACAAACAAAATATGGCCAACAACAGAGTAAATGGGGACAAAATAATCAAAAGTGGAAGAAGAATCCAACTCAACGAGGAAATGTAGCCAAATAGGAAGATTAATTTGATGATGATGAATTCCTATTTTCTACACAGTCAAATGAAGTATCTAATTCTACAAATAAAATTTGGTATGTTGACTCGAGTGCAACTCAACACATGAAAAGAAAGAAAGATTGGTTCTTCATAAAGAGTAAAACACCCACCAAAAATCATGTCTCTTTGGGTGATGATACATCTTACAGTGTTGAAGGCAATGGTTCCATTTCACTACCACTTAGGCAACATAATTGTGAAATTACAAATGTTCTTTATGTCCCTGGTTTAACAAAAACATTGTTATCCGTGAGTCAATTATTAGATCACAATCTCAAAATTAACTTTGATTGTAAAGGTGGTAAAAAGATGTGCCTAATTTGAGATAAATCATGAAGATCGAAAATTGTTACAAAATCTTCGAATGTGGGAAGAATGTTTCAGCTAGATTTTGTTCAACGAAATGATCAAGAACTTGTAGCCAAGGATACATCATCAGCTCAACTATGGCATCGAAGACTTGGACATGTCATTTTTGGCTATCTTGACACACTTCGTTGATACAATATGGTTAGAGGTTTTCCACTTATAAAAAGTGTATAATTAAATGTCAACATTGTTTCGTAGGAAAACAACATAGAGCACCATTCAAACATAGTACATTTTAGGCTAAGGAAAAACTTGACTTGGTGCATACCGATCTGTGCAGACTAATGACACCTAGCCACTCTGGATTTCAATATTTCATGCTCTTTGTTCATGATTTTTCAAGAAAAATGTGGATATAGTGTCTTTCTACAACAGACCAAGATTTTGATACTTTCAAGAAGTTCAAAGCCCTTGTTGAAATAGAGTCTTGTAGGAAAATAAAAACACTTCGCTCAGATTGATTGGGAGAATACACCAGCAATGAGTTCAACAATATTTTTGAAACACATGGATTTCGTTATAAAATTTCTCCTCCTCACACACCACAACAAAATGGTGTTGTTGAAATATGAAATCATACTAGCATGCAAATGGTGCGATGTATGATTGATGATCCAGGTTTATCAAAAACATTTTGGGCCGAAGCAGCTAAAATGACAGTCTATTTACTAAATAGAGTTCCCACTGCATCTCTTGATGGATTAACACCTCAGAAATCATGGTCAGGGCATAAGCCATCTATTTCACCCTTAGAATACATTGATATGAAGTCAAAAAAACTTATCTTCTTAGGATATAGTGATGAAGCACTTGGTTAGAGACTGATGGATCCAAGAACAAGAAGGGTATACATTAGTCGGGATGTTGATTTATTTGAGAAGAAAGAAGTATATGCTCCTTCCATACACTCACGTGATGAAAAAATCATCCCTAAAGTGAAAATAGAGGATGGTAATCACTTTGATAATAACAGTGATGATGGGGAAGATAATTAACTTCAACCTCCCACAAGAACCACTAAAAGGATGCCTACATGGTATACAAGTATGATGAGATATGCAAAATTTAATAGTGCCCCTGACACATCTACCACTAGAATAAGGACTCGCAGTATGGCTCGAAATGAGGTCAATTTGGAATTAATGGGTAAAGTTGTTGAAACTACCGACTCATCCACAGTTTCAGAAGCCCTGTAGTCTAAACCTTGGAAAGGTGTTATGAATGTAGAATATAAGTCACTTATGAAATATAATACATGGAAACTTACATATATTCCACTAGGGAGAAAGCTCATTAGATGCAGATGGATCTTCAAAACGAAGTACAAAGAAGACAAAAATTGATAAACACAAGGCTAGACTAGTTGTTAAGGGTTATGCTAAAAAATAAGGCATTTATTATGAGGAGACTTTTGCTCCCACAACTAAGATAAAAAATTTAGGTTAATATTTTCTCTAGCTACACAATTTTGTTTGAAAATATACCAAATGGATGTGAAAAGTGTGTTTCTTAATGGTGATTTATAGGAAGAAGTTTACATGACTCAACCAGAAGGTGTTGTCATACCAGGTAAAGAGGAAAAGGTATGTAAACTCATAAAATAACTATATGGTCTTAAGTAGTCTCCCAGGTCATGGTACATAAAAATCGATGAGTATCTCATACAACATGGATTCAACAAGAGTCCATAAAATCCTAATCTCTATCTCAAAAATCAAGGGGGGAGATAGTGATCATTGTAGTATATGTCGATGATCTAGTCATCATTGGAGGATCAGTGAGGACGATTTAGTCAACAAATAAAGATCTAACATGATCATTCAACATGACCGATCTTGGGATTCTACAGTATTGTCTTGGACTTGAAGTTTTGCAAAGATAAAATCATATCTTTGTGTCACAATTGAAATACACCAAGACAACGCTCGATAAATTCAATATGATGGATTGTAAGCCATTTTCCCCACCTATGGAGACAAGAATTGAACTGACTCAAATAGATCCATCACCACAAGTAAATGTAACTATCTATCGGTAGTTGATTGGGAGTCTCATCTACTTGACTTACACTAGGCTGGATATCAGCTATGCAGTCAACTATCTTTCATGGTTCATGCAAGAACCAAGGGTTTCTCATTGGAAAGAAGCATAGTGGATACTGAGGTACATTAGAGGAACTATGGACTATGGCCTAAAATATAAGAAGAAGAATAAATTATTTTTGACATGATATTGAGATTCAGATCATGCAGGAAACATAAATGATAGTAAATCAACTTTAGGATTTGTATTCTTTTTGGGATCTGGACCGATATCATGGGTGAGTAAGAAGAAGACTTTTGTTTCAAGATTCTCCACAGAATCAAAATATCGTGCAAAAAGTGGAGATGTCTGTGAAACGATATGGCTCCGACATATGCTTCAAGGATTGGGAGTACCACAGAAAGATCCAACTATCCTACATATTGATAATGAAGGAGTAGTAAAACTTGTTCAAATTATTTTTTTTCATGAGCGCACCAAACACATTGAGGTGCAAGTACATTTCATTTGCAAACATGGTCATAACAACAACATCCAGCTCCAACATTGCCCAACAGATATGTAGCATGCATATGTCTTCCCAAAGTAACTTGCTCGAGGTAAATTTGAGGGTTTTAGAGAATTTCTCTCCTATTCACTTGAGACATTGTTGAATTAAGGGGGTGAATGTTAGGAATAAAACTTAGCTTAATTCATCATTAGTTGATATTTGAATAAATGTAATAAGTTAAAGTATTTAATTTAAATAATTCAAACTTATGTCAATAGGTATTAGTTAATCTTAGTTGTTAGTTAACTAAGTGATAGTGTTCTCATTCCTATGTTTGTGAGATCATGTTCTATCTTGCATATTTTGTTCCTGGATGATTTCCATGAGGGGAAATAGGGACAGTTAGGGGTAATATACTATTTCTGCATATTTTCTCATATTAGGTGATTTGTTTCCATATATTGTGGATGAGATAGAAGCTGTCAAATATCTATAAATATTGCAGCTCTCTAATTTTTTTTGTAATGCTTGATTTTGATATTAATAAAATACAAAAGCACCATCTTGTTTCTGTGCAAAGATTATTTTTCAAATATTATTTTCAAGTATTCATTGTCAATAAAATATGTATGAAATGAAATATTTGAGGGGATTTAGTAGACCTGAAGTGGGCCCTGACTTGGGTGCTAATCCTTCCTAACTCTGTAACTAAAAACTAAATACTAGAACTTATATTTCTTTATTGATTGGCATACAAAATTATAGATAGGAACAAAAGATCATAGTAATCTCTTTTCTCTAATTCCAAATTTGACTCACTAACTTCTTACTACTTTCTAACTAACCTGTTACAAGGCACCATCCCTTTCCTTTATATCCTATCATTTACAACACGTGAAAAGAAGAAGAATAGAATAAGGAGTCTTCAAAAGAACAAGTGAGATATTCAAAATGTGTTTGAAACACACAACAAGTGTTTGATTAATAATCAGTTTGTGTTCACCTAACAATCATTTCTTCACTATTTCTTAATCAATGAACAAATCAAAGATTGATTTATTTCTCATTTTTCCACATTTCCGTTGTAACTACTTCTCCCATGGAATGTAAGGACTTACTTGTCATCACTTCATGTTTCAGAAGATCTTCATAAATGTGTTGTAACTTGATGTGAATGATGTCCTTATGTTACGGACACATTTTTTGGACAAGTTCTTTGGCTATGGATGAGTTGTTGCGGACAAGTTCCTTTACTACATTTGACAAATTGATTACAAACAAGAGTGGCATCAACAAATATAATCATCCAAACAATTTATTTGAATAACAAGAATAAATGCACACATAATATCAAAAAATAAAGATAATTACATATAACTATTTTAATTAGTCAGTATGCAAAAATATCTTATACCAGTTGTTGGGTTTAACCATATAACAATGTTACACGGATCTAAAATCAGATAAAGCATACAAGAAATGAATGTTGAAATAAACTAGAAGATAAAATAAACAAGAGAAAGATAACACTAGATTTAATGTGGTTTACCCAGTTTGGGCTACGTCCACCAAGAAATGGCCAATATTATGATTTAGTGCTTTACAGATGAAACACAATGAAGATATGTTATCTTCCAACACCTCATAGGATATTCTATGCTTTTCCCTCACTCAGCTACTCTTTCTTGTTCACCAAGAAAACTAACATGCAAAATAATTGCTATTTTCTTCTTCCATAATGTCATACAATGCATACATGAATATATATCTATTTTGGGTAACTAACTATGATTTTACAATCAAGAAATCATCTTTAAAGAAAATATTTATTCTAATTCTAGACCAAATAATAAAGCATTGTCACACAGGTGACCGATGTCGGTCACTTCCTGACCGATTCCAGTCACTCCTTGACTAATGTCGATTACTGTATGAATGATGCCGATTACATCCTAATTGATGTCAATCAATGTCAAAACTAGCAACATGTAAAAGTAAGCTTTCTATGAAGCAATTTAGCTCCATACTAAAAAATCTACTTGTCTCACTTCATGAATCTCTACTTCATGAACTGTTCTGTCATTCTTATTTAGTTATTATTTTCCTTCCATTCATTGATCATTATATTCTGGTTGTTGAGTTACTATGGGAGAACTATCTCTATACTCTTTTTCAAATGGTTTAGGCTCAAAATTTTCTTTTATTGCTTGAAAATCACTATCCAATGAGATGTGTTGAGATTTTCTAGAATTGGAGAGTTTTGTTAGGCTGTGGAGCCTATTTTCATGTGAGAAAGTGTTGAAGACTATACACCAAGAGTATTGTACACTTTCCACAGTTGTATCGCAAGGGTTTGGGGCCGGGTCGGGCCCTGAGCAGGAGTTTGGGGGCGGAAGCCCCCGGTAGCACGGGTTCAGGGGCACAATCCCCTGAGAAAAAATATTTTGGTCTTAAAACATGCCTGATATACCGGGAAACATGTTTTTCTCATATGGGCGGGATTTTGACTCATAGTTTTATGGGACGGTTTTGGCCCATGGTTTTTTATACCTATAGTTTTGTAAAAATGCTTAAGCAGTTGTCTACTTATATGGTTTTATGCATATGGTAGATAATGTAACATTGCATATGTGTTTTGAATTCGAGTGTGAATTCTGTAGAGTTTGTTGAGCATAGATCCAAATAGATCTGGGTATTGTATTGAGAGAGTGGTGGCTTGTAATAAAATCTAAGCAAGTGATTCTTGTTGGACGTAGCCCAAATTGGGTGAACCAAGTTAAATAATGTCTCTTTGTGTTGTTTTATTTTATTCTGCACTTTTATTTAAGATATGTAATATTTTCTGCATATTAGTTTCTACTGTTGCGATTCTGTGAGGGATTATTCCGCATATTTCATCCCTTATTTCCTAACAATTGGTATCAGATCTTGGTTTGGTTTTCTGAAGTGTTTAATCACAAGGAAAGTTTTATCTCTAGTGGGAGCTATGGTATATGATGGAAGAACAAGGATTGATAAATTCAATGGGAAAAATTTTAGTCTTTGGAAGATGCAGATGGAAGATTACCTTTATCAGAATGATCTTTATATTTCGTTGTCTGAGAAGGTGAACAAACCCTCGATCATGACAGATGCATAATGTGATTTTCTTGATAGGAAGTCACTTGGGAAAATTTGGTTGTGTCTTGCATCTTCGGTATTATTTAATGTTTCAAAGGAAAAGACTTCAAAAGAACTAATGGATGCATTAGGGAAGTTGTATGAAAAACCCTCTACCTCTAATAATATATTTTTAATGAAAAAGTTGTTTAATATGAATATGTCTTAGAATGGTTCAGTAGTAGATCATTTAAATTATTTTAATACGGTTGTAAATATGCTAGCTTTGGTTACAATAGAATTTGATGAAGAAGTTAGGGCTTTGTTAGTTATGTGCTTTTTACCTAAGAGTTAGAATAGCCTCGTAATGATGGTAAGTAACTCAGTTCCAGCTAATTCAAAGTTGAAGTTCGAGGATGTTTTAGGGGTGATTCTAAGAGAGGAAATGCAAATAAAAAGCTCATGGAAATATTTAACTTTAGGGAATGCTTTGACAGTGGAAACTAGAGGGAGACAGAAGAATAGAGGAAGCCATGGAAAATCAAAGGATTAGGAAAGGTCAAAATCCAAAAGCAAGATAGTATGCTGACACTGTGGAAAGTCTTGGCATGCAAAGAAGAACCTTTGGGAGCTTCGAGACAAGAAGAAACAACAGGAAGAAAAAAAGGAGGAAAATGTGGAAATGGGTAATGTATGTCAGGATGCTTTGATTCTTTCTTTGCATAATATTACTGAATCTTGGGTTTTAGATTCAGGGGCTTCTTTCCATGCTACTCCACATAGGAATTATTTTGTTGATTATGTTCAAGGATATTTTTGACATGTTTTTCTTTGTGATGATGAGCCTTGTAGCAAATTTGGAAAAGGTTCTATTCATATTAATATACAGAATGGGAATACTTTCCTATTAAAGGATGTCAGACATGTGCCTACATTAAGATGAAATTTGATATCGGCAGGGAAGTTGGGAAGTGAGGGTTGTACTGTGATATTTACATCAGACTCTTGGAAGGTTACCAAGGGTGCTCTTATGGTGGCAAGAGGTAAGAAGGTTAGAACCTTGTATTTAACCACTTATAGCACTAATGTTTGTAATACTGTGGATTCAAAAGTAGATACAACATTGTGGCACTATAGGCTCAGTCATATGAGCCATAAGGGAATGGAGATCATAAATAAGGATTTTCCTGGATATACAGAAATAGGTTTGGAGTTCTGTATCTGATCAATGAGCCTAAAGTCTTTAGTATCTTGGGTCGTGGAGGTGCAAATATTGCAATAACAAGATACATTCTTCCTGATCATGTGTTGTAGCAATGGACATCTACTGGCATCATTGTCCCCATGACAGATTTCACAATCTAACGTCAAAGTGCGTACCGTCCTCTGGGGGAAATTTTCCTTAACGTGCCCCTCTATATCATAATTTGTGCACCACAAAACACTGCGATTCAAATGGACCGAGTTCGCAGATAGCTTTTCCAACTGCTTAGCCATAGCAACAATCTAAGCATCCAAGAATGGGCTAACACCAGTATCAATACTACCAACGGCTTCAGTGCACAAGGTAGCCTCTAATGCTTTGCACGGATCTATAAAAGTTTTATGACACAAGGCTCTTCTAAAGGGGGTGATCAATCCCCCAACAAACCACTGTGCATGCTGAGAAGGATGTATATCATATGATAATTTAGACAAGAGAGTCTTAAAGCACGCATCATATTCCCACACGCTCTCTTTCATTCCTTGATGTATCTCCTTCAAAACGCTAATGATTTTTTGCTCAAACTCAGGAATGTGGAACTCTGTCATGAATGCATTCTTTAAGGTAGTGTAATCCACCACCGTTTGATGAGGATCATACTTTCTATACCAGCTATGTGCGCACCCTTACAACGTGGTTACAAATTGACTATCCTTTCGTTCTGGGGTTGTGATACCTTTCACACACCATAGCAGTTCACACTTGTGAACATGTTCTGCAGCATCCTCAATGCCCCTATAATCTAGTAAATGTAGACATTTCAAAGAAAACTTGAGGTGGTGGCTGGGGTCCTTGTCTTGAACCAGAGCCTTGGTTCCCTCCGGTGTTTCCTCCACCACCTGATCCACCAAGTCCACAGGGTCATGTACCTCTAGAGCCACCAGATCCACCATAACCATTGGGTCCAATAGGGCCTGTAGGAGCTGTGCTAAGTGCTCCCATGGTCCCACTGAACTGTGCACCGACAGTTTGTGACAGTGCCCCACCACTGCTACTTTGTCCAGTGCCACTCCCTGATGCGAGACCAAAAGCTTGTACACTTGCCCCTTATCCAAAAACTCCTAAAAATACTAGAATATGTGCAGCCATAGTAGAAGGAACTAAAAAATTATACCTCCTAGGCACGGATATATCTCTTTCACTAGTTTCAATTGGATCAATACTTCCTCCTGGATCAGGAAAACCAAGTGCCAGGGCTCGATCATTAGGTGGGTTCAGATATGCACCAACGAATCTCCTTTCTCCATGTGATGAAATCTCACTGGAAGCTGAAGGGGTCTCCCTCGTGCACTTTCCAAGATGGGGTAGCACAAACTACTTAGGTTCCACGTCCTTCACGTGAACCTCAACTCCTTCCCACAACGTCTGTCTCCATAAATCCATCACACTAGCAGCTTCACATCATCTAGTAATCTCCCTTTCACATGCTTCACCATACTTGAGTCGTCTTTCTTCCCTCTCCTTTTCCATCCTCTCATCTACCATCTTCCTCCACCCGAGCTTCCTTACCCAACGCTCAGAATGGTTTAGCCGGTCATTGGGAGCACCTCTAAACTCATGGTAACCATCAATATCTTCATAGCTAGAAGAATAACACATAGAAACGATCCTCTAGGTTGTCGTAGAAATTCAAAATCAGCAACCTCTAGACAAGAATACATGGAAATGGTGTATTCTAGAGTGTAGCTAGCTAGTACTCCTCCCCACCAGTGATCTACAGCATGGGTCCATGTTAGATCTACATCCTGCAACCTTTGGTAGTCTTCTTTGGTCCATATTCGTGATCCATAATGCCAACTTTATCTACATGCTTAGGCTGAAAGCCACCCAAATAACTCTACTAGGAAGCAGCAGAAAAAATTCTCATACAGATCATGGTAGAGATTCTCCTCTACCCATCTACGTGTATCAAACTCAAGTCCAGTGTTGAATCTCTGGGAAAATTCATCTTCCATGCTCTTGAACCATGATTCAACATTTTCCAATGTTAACCGATCCGTCATTACTCTTTACATAGATCATGATGCATGCTATATCCCACTACAACTTCGAAAAGAGGTCCTAGCAATGAAACCAAGATGTAGTCAATTTTACTCCCACTATAAAAGGAAGGAATCCCATGTGCGCCGGCCTATCACCCAGCACAAGCTGAGCGCTCACCCGAGGCACACGTGGGTGCCGAGTCTCTCTTTTATGTGATTTTTTAGTGGGAAGCATTCATCAATGATTAGTATAAGAGTATTCAGGAAATAATTTTAGACATACAAGGATTACAGGGCTCAGGACAGCCTCTAGATCCTTGTAACTTCTTCAGACCGTGTGTTTAAAAGGACTCTATAACATATAATAGAAAGAAAGCTATAACCATTCATTCGTAGCATGAAAGGAAAGAGAACTTCTATGAATGAAATATACATGAAACCCACTGATATTCATATCTAATTACAATAGGTAACCTCATTATATTCATCGTTTCATTACAAAGAGCCATAGAGGGCAAACCACAGTCATGCACATCACTAGGCTTCTATAACTATGCGAAAAAGAAAAATAAATTACAATGCTAAGATTAGTACATTCCTTTCTGCATCAGAGCTCCAATCACAGTAATCCTGTAGAGCTTCACCCATGTTATCTCTCTCTCTATGTATATCCTTCTTCTCTCAGTGTACATCTCATTCTCTCCTTGTATATATCCCTTCCTGATCCGCAGGCACTTATATTTATCTCCTTCCCACACTGCCAACTCGCCTTTCCACACCCTCATATCCATCGCCAAGTGTCGAATGTGGTCCTTCAGCGAGCATGTTTCCTTAGGCTTGAGCTCTCCACTCCATCTCATGATGGACTTCTAGAAGATCCCATCACTGGCATGCTCTTTCCTGGGCCACCTGTTGCTAGGTTGGCATCTTATCCGCTCACAACCGATCACACTTTTCACGTGTTTTACCTTTGTTGCTTAAATCGGCTAAGTCCCGAATCTCATTTCGCACGCCACGCACGCTATTTACTTCCTTAACTCTTCCTCCTGCACAGATTTTCCCTGCGCACCCTTTTATAACTGGGGTCCCACGCGCCCATGCACCTTCACACTTAGTCAATATTTCTGGGGCCCAATAGTGACATCCATGTCAACATGATCTAATTTAATACATTGATGTAATGTAGACCGGATGGCATGCATTTCGTGAATCCAAGGGTAACTGAACAATAAGTTATATGGGAACTGAATGTACAATACATGTACCAGGGTGGGCAGCATGGCAGAACCTACATTAATAGGAAGATACAAATTTCCTACAAAATTTATTTTAGTAAGATTTAATAGTTATTATTACTTGCCACAGATCTAATTCTTCGTACCCTAGTGATCCAATGAGAGATAGGGTTCAAAGCTTGACCACATACCCATTTTCCACCAGTAATTGTTTAATGTGAGATTTTTTAATGTGAACCTATATGTAGAGATGCGGGTTATGAGCTAGACCATGTAGTGGAAAGTCTTGCCAAGTGAAAGTGAGTGGCAATGTCAGATGGGGGTAAAGATGAGAAAAAAAAACTTAGAATTTCATAGGATTGATGTTGGTTGGGGCATGCGTTTCTTGAAGGGTATGATAAAGGATATCTTTGTACATAGTGGATGTTTTAAGAAGATCCATAATGGATATTTATATAGACACCAAAATTGCTAACCCTACCCTTCTTTTCCCATGTTTGCATGTTTGACCATGGTCCTAACTGGACCCCATTTTTTTAATTCATCCCCCTTCATTTAATTTAAATTCCCATTACCTTTAATCTTCATTAATTAACATTGATTAATTAATTTTCATTAATTAATTAATTAATTATTATCCACTAGCCCTAATCAACTTTCCTTTTAAGATGCTTTTGTCCTAAATCTATATACCTATGATTTTTATAGCTTTTATGTTACATATCTTTATCCTCTAACTACCCATGACACATCCCTAAAAAACATCTTCCCACCTACAAGCTTTAAATAACTTTTCCCATTCTTAAAAACCCAAAAACCCAATTAAAACACAAAATCAACCCCTTTGGGGAAATTTTCCTCGTAGTCAGTGGTGACCAAGCCTAGTAGTCATCGACCATATAAGATTAATTTCTTCCCTTTCCAAAACTGACACAAAGAACACATAGGCACAACAAACACTTAGCTTTATTGCATTCTATGAATCCATCTCCGACTTAGAGCATCTCAACAGTTGTGCAAACCTTCTTATAGTCCTTGGAAGATTTTTTTCATCACTCGAGTGAGTTTGAGAGGTTTACATTACTTTTTAGTAATATCTTACGTTATTGTTATCTTGTTAGATGTAATTTCTTACAGGTTCAACAACACTCAAAGTTCCATTATCAACCTTCTCTTCTAGTTTCTCTACTTTCAGGTCATCCATTCCACCCATTTTTCTTCATCCTTGTTTTACTCTGCTCTAGTCACCATCAAAACTCCCTAGTCAGTGTCAACCTAAGTCTTAATTATCAATTAAACTCCTTGCCTCTATTTTCTTCCATCCTCTAGTTTATTTTGCCTTATATTCCCTTCTACAAGTCATTTCCAACATATACAGGCTTTTGGTGCATCCAGTTCACATTTAGATCTCTGTGGTTCCGTAAATTTATGTTTTTATCAAAATCTACTCACTCAGGTCACCTTCGACCTGCCTGTGTGCAGTCTGGGTTTCCGTCAACCCATCTAGGTATAATTTAATTGATATTTTAATCAATTAAATTAGTTATTAGATCAGTATTTATCACTTTCAGATTCTATACTTCTTCAAATTCTACATGCTATCAGATTAACTATCTTTTACTTTGCTTTATTTAATCAAACGAAGGTTGACATCCATGAAAGGAAGGTAACATTTCTTGGAGTTGGATGTTTTGGTCATCCCCCACATATATTATCTAATCCATCCCCTTTTTAGTCATTCATTTATAGGCTCATCTAGTTTACAGAGAGATCTTTCACTTTGTGCATGTCTTCTTACATCCATCACACATTTGAGGTACCTTAAACTATCCATGTTCTGAGTTATTTAGTTTTCTTTAGTACTAATATCATTAAATTGAAAAGGAACAAAACATTAAATCAACATTTTGGCATGCCCAGTGGGAGCACCCTTTTGGTGCTTCCATGCATTTCATGTTATATTTTGTGTTTCTTTTGTCTTGTACTAACAGTGCAAGGAAAATATTCCTTTTTTTCTTCTTCGTGTTGCACTTGATTGCTTGGATATCTCTTCGGTTGCCTCTTCTTGAAGATCGGATAAAAAGGAAAAGTGTTCTACATGTTTTCTTCTTTTTGTCTTATTTTCTCTTTTTGCATCACATTTTCCCTTCCTTATATGTACTCTCATCAAAATTGCACATTTGGATTTGGTTTTAAAAGAACCCCTTACATCCTTTCTTGAAAACATAGCTTAAGTAAGGGTTAATCATTTACATCTTACATTCTATCAAATACAAACAAAATTCACACATCAATCTACACATCTAAACAGCTTCCTATCAGGTGGATTGACTGGGATTTCATCATCCAACAGGAAGCCACCATGGTGTTCTAAACACGTTAGAAATACTTCACATACTTGAGCCTCACATACCTTCATGTATATCAAGGAAAATCCATTCATAACTACCTAAAACCAACCCTAGATTTCCTTTTCCTAAGTACCTCATTATCCATCCCATTTTTATTTTTCTCATTTTCTTAACAAATCAAGATAATGAATTTTTCTTTCTTGACTTATTTGTTCAGACATTTCATAAACATATATTTTCTTTTATTTTTCCTGTCACCACCTCTTCCAGAGATTATAAAATGAAACATTATAATGCTACTACTTCATACAATAGTCTTGAGATTCCACATTGGATCTCTCAACCTTGTGAAGACCATGTCATCCAAATAGATCCTCCTTTCTAAACTGACTCTCCTCTTTCTATTTAGTTTATTTCCTCTTGATCAGTCACATCTCCATCTCGGGCTCCTTTAGAGACCTTCAGGCCTCCTTCTATCCCCATCTATGACTTCATATTCATTATATCCACCATCTCTCAATAGTATCCGTCAGTAGGTCCTATTTCACCCCCATAACCTTATACCATCCCTACTTCATCTAACTTCACCATGCCTATAAAACTTATTGACATTCCCATTCCTCATGTATCAAATATTCCCATCCAATCCCAATCACCCTATCATCATACATCCCCTAACTTATGCAATCTTGACCACTTGACAACTTCAAACAACCATTTCCTAATCCACCACCAATAAATCTATTTTCACAAAACACACCATAAAAATTTAACCCATTTTAAATCAACACCATAAATCAAACACCTTCCCCCATATCTATTTCACCCACCTCATCATATACTCCCATCCTAGTTATTGTACCGGCGGCTCCTTCAAAGGTTATCCCCACATCAACCTTATCCACAATTACCCTACCTACCTCCTTCACCTCTACTACTTCTCTTATATCTACATCTAGTCCTACCCTCACTACATCCACATTAGCTTTGACTGTATCCACTTCTTCATCCCCACCTATCCCATCTAGCCCATCATACATATCTACCCCATCATACATATCTACCCCAAACGCTCCCTTCACTACATTTTCCACTACACCTATCACATCAATAAAACCACCCATGTCTACCTCGACATCTCTACCACCTATTTCTTTTCTCATGACCACCTCACCTATCTCACCCCACTCTTCCACACCTAATTACCCAACATCTACCATGCCCACATCTACATCTACTATCACATTAGTCACACCTTCTCAATCCACCAACATATCCACAATGCCTCTTGAAACACCTAAGACAAACACAAACGGAATTCATACCTCTTCCACAAAGACTCTCATTTATACACCAACCGATCCACAACATGCACCATATCCCTCTCACATATACCTCATCAATCACATTATCCAAACACATCTTTCTCTTTCCATATCCACATCCACACCTATCATCGATTCCACACCAAAATTTTCCTCATCCACTCCATTAGATTCGACCATCTTACCTACATCTATTCCACCTTTTCTCATTATACTATGCTTAGGATGAATACCAATTCCTCTTTCCGTTATTTTACCCAAACCCACCACATCAACCATTATGACCACATATCCATCATCTCCCCCTTCTACATCACGTTCAACATTTGAAGAATATTGGAAAGAACCTCAACTTACAACAACTTCAAATGATCCTCGCATCTCATCTACAAAATCCAACACTTCCATATCAAACCAATCTTCACCCTCTTTAGACCTCATCATGAAAAATTTACTCCCTCCACCTGTATTAACCACACCACAAATTTTATACCCACCAGTCGAGATTGTTGTCATTTCTCCCAAGGGTGCTTCTTCATAAAAAAAACCTAAAACCCTTGACACCTTTCCTCAAAGGTATCTCTCACAACCTCATAAGAAAATAAACATCCCCCCTTTTAAGACCGAACAATCCAACACCACATCATCCATCTTATGACCACATCCATCAATCCTAGGACCATCCCCTTCCTTTAGAACATCACAATCAATCAATTGGCTCAAACTGAAATCATCCAACACTTCTTCTTCTAAAGCACCAATCATCACTAAACTAATATCCAATACATCAAGGAATTGAAGCCCTCAAACTCCATCTTTGACATCCAAATCATCTCAAGCATCCACTTCTTCCAAAACCAAAACATATCGCAAGGTATTTCTTAATACCTTGGTTGAATTATATGCAGAGGTCCTTCAACAGTTACTTCAAACTTATGCCATCACCCTTCCAACTATTAAGTCCTTTTACCCTAATAGTAAAACACCATGGTGGTTTGACTCTAATCATGTTTGCACCTATCAATGTATCCCATGACACCAAACTTCGCAAGGCCCTTCAAACCATCATTCACAATCTTATTGTGAGAGACGACCTTCTCAAATATTATCCTTCTCCATCTAGATCCCAATCCATGGGAGTCACTAGGTCTTCTTCGTCATCCACATCCTCCATTCTCACCACTCCTCCGCATACCAGTCTTCCTGGACAGGTACCTCCCTTATTCATCGATATTGTTTTCCTTTCTACACCAACCCTATGATCTCCTACCATCTATCCCATCTAATATCTCCACTAGTTCCTCTATATATTTCACTGAGGGAGCATTCTCGTCTTTCTATTTGTCTTATCACATCCTTTTCTTCACATCTTATCCACATCATTTCATCCTCTTATCCATCGAATAACTCCTTTACACTAGGGGACTTATATCTAGAGTGCGTCTGCTCGAAGATCAATTCCTTTCCATTCTTATCATTGTTTGATCTTATCCATCTCATCTAATGTTGTCTAGTTAGCTCTATCCACCATCTTCTTATACTAAGTCCACCCTTGTGGCAATATATGTTCTACCCTTGGGGGCACCATGGATTTTTCTACAAGACCACCATTGTGGCCATATTTGTGTCTCTCTAAGGGGTACCATATCCTCATACTAAGTCCACTTTTGTGGCCATTATTCTCATCTCCGAAGATGCATATTTCTTGCTTGCTCATTTTTGAGGTGTCACAAATATTTTATGATTTGTATCCAAATCATCTCATCTCATCTTATTTGAATTTATCTTGTCCAAATCTTTGTATCTATTGCCTCATTTGAAGTCAACCTTTTTTATGGCCACATTTTTCCCTCCATTAGGGGACCATTTCATCTTATCCTAAATCTACCATTGTGGTCATATTTGTTCCTCTCTATGGGGACCTTTTTTTCTCATCTGAAGTCTACTTTTGTGGCCATACTCGTCCCTCTCTTGAGGGACCATTTTACTCTCATCTTAAGTCCACTTTTGTGGCCTTATTTTTTCCTTTCTTGGGGTGCCATATTTTTTCCCTTCTTGGGGTGCCATATTTTCATCCTAAGCCCAAATTTGTGGCCATATCTTTGTCTCGTTAATGACGAATGTTTTCCTTACTTCCTTAAAGTATATCTCATAGTTTTTACCTTTGCTCATTTATCTCATCGCATCCCATCCTTTTCAAACTATCATCTGAACATGAATTTAATGTTGGTGACCTTTTTCTTAAAGAAATTAGAACATTACTACTCAAGAAAGGATCCAACATGGAAATTATTCCCCCAATTGGATTGGACCATACATTATCACATATAAGTATGGGTTGGGAGCCTATTGTTTTTCCTCCCTTGATGGTAAACTAGAAGTTGAACCGCTTAACGCATTACAGTTGCGACCATTCTATTGTGAGCATGTCTACTAATGAGCAATTAGTTCTATCCTTGGATATTTCCTCCATTATTAGCCTATTTAATATATCATTGTAATGATTTTTGACTATGTTTTCTACCATTACTTTCCTCAACACAACCTTAAATATGGGCAACACAACTCTTCCCATAACATTTCCCTTATGGACAGGTTCTCCCTTTTTGGTGAGAACTCTGTGATCATTACATCCATCACCCTCTTATTTATCTATTGTAACCACATTAAGGATCCCTAGGTGTCTCTTATACATTCATTTTCCCCTTCTAAGTTGTTTACCTAACTATTCCTAACTCTTTCCCATGTAAAAGTAAAAATTCTTGGATGCTCTTATCAAAGGTAAAAATCTATGAAAAAAGATCTTCTCCCTCAAAGGACAGTTTTTCATATCAAAAAAAAGAAAAATAAAGATAAAATAAAATCAATTTAAATAAATAGACCAATCCCTCAAAGGATGGCTATCATGTATATCATTCTTGCCATCTATATCATATTTGTATAAAGTAGACCATACCCTCAAAAGATGTCTACTCTTTTGTATCATGGCCTTGAAGGCTTCCCATGTTGACCAGTCTTATGTTTTATAAGCATCCTAAGAAATATTCCTGCATTGATCAACTTTCTTCTAGCAAACTTCCCGTATTGATCATTTTTCTCTTTCCACTACCTAGAGTTGGGGCATAGATTTAGGTAACACCACTAATGGAGAAGCCTCTTCCCACATACAAGTTACATCACAAACCCCTTTTTTGTGTTGACATTAGGTTTATGAGTTATTTCATCCATGCCTCTTTATGATCTTTGGAATAACTTACTATCATTGGTTATTTTCTAACATTGTTTTGGTCACATGTGCCTTATGTTTCTTGGATTCTCCTCTTGTTTACCTCCAATGCGATTGAAGGAATATTTTCCTCCTACACCCTTTGATATGATGTAACATTGTTTATACCCATGGTTCAACTTATCTTATACCTTCTTTTCACATCCATCTCTTATACATCCTTTAAAATAAACATACCTATTCTTATCTCTCTTTTATTACAAACACATATTTCTTTATAACTCTTATCCCAACCACATATTTCACATCTACTTTCCTATTATCATCTTTCATCACACTTATTTTAAAATTACCTTTTTTGTTAACATCACACACTATCCATGCATATAAATTCATCATCATCAATACAAAACATATCACCATAATCATTTATATCCAATATTATCATCTATCATACATGACAAATTAACAATATAATCATTACATACATTTCTTTCATCATCATATTTAAATATAAATTAAAACAAATAAACATTTCATTACATAATCATCACATCACATCGTCATCATATTTAAACTAAACATCACCAAATATAAAACAACATATATAAAACCATCATCATCATATCATGAATTCAGCTCATCACATCATATAATAAGCACAATAAAGTATAACGAAAATCAAAATCATATATATATATATATATATATATCAAAATGTGTATCAATACAACATAGTTGGCCTCTAAGGGCCCTCTCTCAAAGTAGAGATATTGTCAAAATCAGTTTTATATATATATATATATATATATATATCAAAATGTGTATCAATACAACATAGTTGGCCTCTAAGGGCCCTCTCTCAAAGTAGAGATATTGTCAAAATCAGTAAACTGTAAATTTGATATCCCCAAGCCTTCTCCTTGAGGGACAAGTACAATTCCTAATCCAACCACATCATCCCCACCATCATGCCCCCCCTCTCGTTGTGGCTAAGAAAAAATCATCGTACTCTTAGACAACCCTACTCCACCTGCCATTATCTTCTACAGATGTTCCCAGTATCGTAGTGTCTTCGACATCTTCTTGATCATGATCCCCTCATAATAATTAGCCTCTATGGATAAGTCTCTATATCTTTCTATGAAAATCATGCCAAGAGGTGCCACCTATCCCAATCCTTGTGGTGCTACCTAAGCACCACTCATTGAATCTATTGTAAGAATAGTTTATAGGTCCCCAAAATAGGACCTGTATGCCTCCCTCTGTTGACAGTACCAGTTTCTATCCTGAGAAGCTCATTCCCTCTCCTATGTGACCGCATCTTTCTGCTGTAGATTTTTATTTCTCTCTACATGAATCTGATCCAACTCAGTACATAGTCTTTCCATCTCAGTGGAATCTCCTCTATCTCCATCTTCACCGCCGCCTGGAGTTACTACTACCTCAACCTCCATATCCTCCTCCTCGTCTCCTCTCTCCCAAGCAACCTAAGCTTCCCACACCATGGTCATCTAATCAGTGAATCCAACTCTAAATCTTAGGTCATAATCATCATCCCATGATGTTGCTGCCTCCTCCAACAGATCTTCCATGTCAGGAACTGATAGCTCCTTATCGATCTCCTCTCTCCTATATGAGTTAAGATACCTAGGAACAATCTGTATGAATCTAAAATGTCATTGTACCCTATCAAACTATAGGACCTCGATAAACTTTGGTCTCCTACCCTGTACCCATATTGTTTTCCTCATCCCTGCCAACTCTGAATCTGTACCAGGACATGTAGGGAACTATTGATATGGCCACCATTTGATATGATCTACATGAAGCTTTGTGATCTAATCCACATACCAATCTATAGCCCTCTCACCTCTATCTCCAAATTCCTGATTGGCCCTCCATCTCGAAAATCCTACTGCAAGCTCTATCTAGTCTCCAGTAACCCATGGTAGCCCTAGCGGATGAATCATCACAATGTGCTCGTAGGACCAATAGTGTAACAAGAAGCCTACGTCAAATCCTAAAATTATCCCTCACTTATACATAGATAGCTGGTGGTACACTTGAGCTAACAAGGTAGTCCTAAAAGAAAATATTGTTTGGTGCTCACCAATGTCTACGACCACTCTAGCTAGTGCCCATGGAAACTGAGCTCCTCTTGAGTCCAGAAAAGCATAATATGATACTACCATCATAACCAAACCAATCAAGTGGCTTTGTGGTACACCTTCCTTGTGCCTCAACTCATATGAAAATTCCCCAAAAGAGAATCATATATGGGGTGCATCGGCTCCAAATAACCATGTCATCACATCCAACCTATTGTCACCTATATTAGGGACTATTTGCTCCCCCTTGATAGGTAATTGAAGGATGTGATACATGTCCTTCAAGGTGATAGTAATCTCCCTTGTCCTAAACTATAAAGTACCTATCTTCATATCCCATCTATCTATCAATGCAATCATCAAGACCAAATCCCTTGGGAGCCTCTGATAATGCCTCAATCCACCTAATCCCACTGCTCCCAAATTATCCCACTCGACATCTGTCATATCTCCTCTAATCTAATCATATAATGATGGAACTTGGTCTCTCAAATATAGGGTATCTCTATCATGTAATCATATAAACACATGCATATATCAGATCCCCAATCCAAAATTGATTTAAAATTCAATAACATATGTCTAAAATCCACCTTAATCCTAAATAAGCTAACCTAACTCTAGTCGACACCGATTCATGTCAGGTCAATGTGTTGAGGGGTTGAACGATGTTCTTGAAGGCCCAGTAGACATCAACCCCTTTGGGTCATCACAAACCACCCCTAACATCATCATTTTTTTCTAAAAATGCAAAAACAAAATAATAAAACATAAAATAAATTAAAACACAAGTGTGGGTTTGTTACTCAAGACTCTTATGGCCTCTTTCTCTCAATCTCTTTTTTATTTATCTGATCTCAATCGTCAATCACATGTGTGAAAATGAGCATCGTCAGCCAAACCTTGGGCTTATATAGCCGCCAACACCCAGTTGCCATCAATCCCCTTGGGTTGCCATTGACTCTCCTTGGCAGCCCTTTTTTTGTCTTTCCCTCCTCCTTTTTTGTGTCCTTTTCTAGGGAATCATTCAATATATCCCTTTCTACTCTCAAAGATCACCTTTGTGGCCATATTTACTCCCCCTTAGGGCATCTTACTTCAAAAATCTATCCAAATTGTTCAAAAAGTCCACCTTTTGGCCATACATATTCCCCCTTGGGGCATATTATTTCACAACCCATTTTCTAACTTTCCCTTTTGGCCTTTTTCATGTTGTGTGTTAGGGCTCCATTTTATTTATCCTCTTCCTTTTCTAACACATTACGTTTCACTCAACTCCTCATGTATGAAGGATTTCACATAATTTTGGCATTTAGTTGTGCATTACAATATGTTTGTCTATGAACCGTTGGTCATCCTGACTTGCATCCATTTGAGAGGTTTCCCATTAGATTCCCTCCATTTCGCAATGTTTTTTGCCCATTCACTGGCCCATAGAGCATTGTTATTGTCTCCATTGAGACCTCCATGTGTCCCCTACCCCCATGATATCAGATTCACCACCATATTTTTTCTTGTTATTGTGATCCTTTTTACTTGAGGCATCTTTCCTTGCCTTATCATTTTACCAATATTTCTTCACCCACCCACCCTTCATCATTTACCCGTTTCAAAAATTTCATCAATTCCCCTTTGTGTTATTAATCCCTCATTTGGGAGGGATCTAATGATTAACCTTTCATCAATCCTCATCTTACTCTTTGTCTCTCATCGTTTTTGTCTCATGGCTTGCTAACGTAAACCACTTGACAAAAAAGGGAAAATGTAGACAACATAATTTGGTATCCCTACCCTTGTTTTCCCGCATGCGCATGTTTCACCACAGTCCTAACTAGAAACCCTTTATTTAATTCACCCCCTTCATTTAATTTAAATGCCCATCTATTATCACATCACCTTTAATCCTCATTAATTAACATTGATTAATTAATTTTCATTAATTAATTAATATGTACTAGCCCTAATCAACTTTCCTTTTAGGATGCTTTTATTCTAAATCTACATCCCTATTATTTTTATATCTTTTATCCTACCTATATTTATCCCCTAACTACCCATGACACATCCCTAAACAGCCTCTTCTCACCTATAAGCTTTAAAGTGCTTTTCCCATTCTTAAAAACCCAATATCATGATTAAAACACAAAACCAATCCCTTTGGGGAAATTTTCTCCATATTCGGTGGTGACCCAACCCATACGTCATCAACCCTATAAGAATGAGTTCTTCCCTTTCCAAAATCAACACACATAACACAGAGGTGTGACAAACACTTAGCTTTCTTGCATTTTGTCAATCCATGTCTAAACCAGAGCATCTCAACAATTGTGCCAACCTTCTTACAATCCTTGGAAGCTTATTTTCATCACTTGCATGACTTAAAGTGTTTTGCATTTATTTTTAGTACTATCTTACATTATTTCTATCTAGTTATATCTAACTACTTGTAGGTTCAACAACACACAAAGCTCCATTATCATCCTTCTCTTCTAGTTTCTTTTCTTACAGGTTATCCCTTCCACCTATTTGTCTTTGTCCTTGTTCTAATTTTTTCCATTTTCCATCGCCCCACCATGGTTTCCATCAACCTAGGTCCTTATTTTAAATTAATCCATCATTACCTCTATTTTCTGCCATACTTTAGTTTCTTTTTCCTCAGCTTCCCTTCTACAAGTCACTTCCAACATCTACAAGATTCTGCTGCATCCAATTCACATTTAGATCTCTGCGAGTCCACATATTTACATTACTATCAAAATCCACTCACTCTGGTTTTTGTCAACCTTCCTCTATGGAATCTGAGTTGCCATCAACCCAATCAGGTATAATTTAATTTGCATTTTAATCAGTTAAATCAGTGATTAGATCAATCTATCACTTTCTGTAATATTCCCATTTTAAGAATTTAGAAACAAGGATTTTTTTTACACAATTTTCTCTGTTCTAAATTATATTTTAGAACACACATTCAAAATCCAAACTATCCCATAACAGAAAACTATATGCAGCTATAATGACTCGGTGAAACACCAATCTCTCATTTCATGACTCGGCGCAAACCAATATCTCATGTTATTCAGTAATTTGTATACAAATTATGTCTTTACCATGTTAGGGGTACTCAAGTGTTATGGTTAAGAGCCTATCTAAATATTTGTTACTGATATTCATCTAAAATCCCGCTTCTTAAACTAGGTGATATAGGATAATGCAACCAGCTTCTTGCGATACTTTGGAAAACTATTTAAACATGTTTATCATGTTTACATTCTGAGATGACATACTCGTCAAACAGAATAAGTACTTCACTACACTTGATCGATTATCTAGATTGGTCTTTACTAATCTCAATCTTTCCATGTGATTCAAAGTATAACCCAAGACAAGGGTAGTAACATACCCTAGTGTGGAGGACTGCTCATGGTGACTAATGGTACATAGACATACTCAATCCACTTACGTAGATTGGGTGTGTCAAGTTATCCTAAGTCAACAAGAGTTGACCCCGACACTAGATAATGTCCCTATCCCTGTATATGGTAGAACTATGATCTAACCAAGAACTTATGTTATTCTAGTTGAAATAACTCTAAAGGGTATTGAGACATGTCAACTACAACGTAGTAACCTTGTAATGACTCTTGTAGTTACGAAAGTACTTCATTGCAGTTGGCGTGTCTCAACATCCAACTGAGTTTCCTCATATGGATGAACATAAATTATAGTGAAGTTGATGTTATATTAGATTCTTCATTATAATTTAATTTCAGCATCCTTAATGATTCAAACAGTTTCTTTAACCTATAAGGTTATAAGTTATAACTGCAGATGAGGTAGGTAAGCAGATAAAACATGATTCCTAACCTATTTTTTTCATGCTTAGTTTATCATTTAACTGATACCACTTGCAACAGAAAGGGACATTAAGTAACTTTTGGATATAAAGGTGATTGAGTTAATTAATTTCCAGTTTAAGATTAAGGAAATCGACACAAGGAAGCACATTTGCACCCATTCACCTTTTTGTTCATTGATATTTAAGCAAGGTCATACTTTAAATCTTAATGTATACCCTTAAGGGAATTTCCCCTTTTTCCCATTTCATAGGATAATGCACATTAAGGAAAACATAATTCATATGTTCCTAATATAGTCAAATTACATATGTAGAATTATACACAAGGTTAAAACACATACATCCATGTAATTTAATTACAACCCCTTTTGTAATGATAAAGTATCTTTATAAGTTGCATCTCTTCTAGAGAAACGTATTCAACCAACAACTAAGAATTCTACCCCAACCATTACATAATATTTAAATATGTGAGCTAGCTTCCTTAATTAGAGTAATACTTATCATTTCAGCCCAATTCATGTCAAGAAAGGCTTACTACAAGTATTAACAAAATTGATGCATCTTCTATTCATTAGGAAGGAGTTATACATTTACTAAGTCCAAACATTTCAGATATCACAAATTGTCAAAACAACATCATAGATATCACAAAATATAAAAACAACATCAGCTAATCATTTCCCATTAAAACTTTCTTTTTCATCAAGTACATCTTAGCAATGAATCTTTTTTTTAATAAAAATTCAGTCTTATAAATAAAACAAATATAACTTATAATAAGTCTTTCTCATTTCATCTTTTCATTAGTCCATCTCCAAATGTGCTAGCACAGGTCAATTCATTGAATTGGTCATGATAAGAACTAAATCATTAAAATAATGTGCTTTTAGCTAACTATTTCATAAAAATAACCCAACTGTTATGAAACAGTCCTGAAAGAAAAATAAAAAAGACTCAACCAAAAGGAGTACAATCCCAAATAAAAGAGAGAAAAAGAGATATAATTCAAATTAAAAGTAAGGTTAGGTCATTAAATGTAACAACTTTATCCTTCCATCCTATTTTCCCTTTATCAAAAAAAAAATTTAAATAGTAAGTTAAGAGGACTAAACATTTCATCTGATCGTCACTATTACTTTAATATATTCTTTTTTAAGTTTCCTCACTCAGTTAAACCTATTTAACAGAAGAAGGTAACTACCTAAAACTATCTTTTAGGAATAACTCAAGAGTAGAAAATTTATAAAAATTACTTTCCATCCAAATATTTCATTAACCCAAATTCATCCTAAATTTTGAGATGCCCTCAATCATAAATAAGATCATAAGGATAAGTCAGGATAATCCAAATCATCAAAATATTTTATATGTCCTTGATTGCAGTATCCTAATACTCAAGCTCATAATTAGGAACCAATTCAAGTTAAAATTCAAAAAAAAGTGAAATCAGACCTCATTAAAAAATTAAGATTACTTTTTACAAGAAAACGAGGTAACGTTCAAATCCGAAAAAGATACACAATTTCTAACATTACTTAAGAGAGCATAATGGTTAACTTTAAAATTTAGAAAAGACTCAATATTCCTTCCAAGTATTTTAAAACTTCTGTTATTTTCATACTTATGCTCTACTTCCCTAAGAACATTTATGCACTTAGTCTTATGAAATGGTCAAGAAGTGACATAAACGTAACAGACCAGAGAAGGGACATCAACTTTTTCCATGTTTAATATGTTGTAAGAAAATTAAAGAGAGAGAAAGTGGAAGGTTGAAGTCTTCATAGCTCTTTTTAAGAATGAGAGTGGGCATTAAGTAACCAAGAAAACAACATTGAGAAAGGTCATATCACTTAAAAAACTAAACCAAAATCCAATCAGAGATTTACCCAGGGTTCTAATTTAATGAACACCAAAATTCAAGGAGGCAAGAAAAGGAATGAAGATAAAAATCTATCCATTACCTATTATCATTCAATGGAGATGGGTTTGATAGACTCAATTCCCACCAGCATAAACAAGTAATCCATTTCCCAAAATACTCAGAGAGGAAAGGAAAAGTAGAAATGTAGGATTAGTCTGAAATAGACTTCCAACAAACTCAAAACCTTAAAGGAATAGAAGTACGCATTCTGACATTTCCCAAACATGATCAAGTGTTACATTATCACAAAAAACATTTTCCTCAGTCCTAAAAGACATAGTACCTAGTTCATTGGCCCAACGGATCGAAGATACATGCCAAGACAATAATATCATAACAAGGTTGAAAAAATTTGCTATGAAGTCCAATGTATTAACAATAAACGAGCAATAGTTAACCGATATTCAAGGGAGTTTCCTTACTTAGTACAAAGTACAAAATTCATTGATTACGTAATTACCCTAAAGAATGGAAACAAAATAACATTTCTACATACATTGGTCAAAAATCATACTTTCATACTATAATTATTCTTTTCAAGAGGTTAACACAAGATTCCCTTTGCATTTCTTTAATTAAAAACAAAAAGAACTCGTGTAAGTTCAAATAGACATATAATCATTTACCATGCAATACCCACAGAAAATTTATTCTTCTGTGATAAAAAAGTGGTCAAAAATTCTGAAATAGGAATAAATAGATGTAATCACTAGAACCACAAAATCACAAACATCGATAAGATTTTATATAAGATCATCAGTTTGGAGTCTTCTATCAGTAATTAAAAGAAAAAATTTAAGAAAGAGTCACTGAATCTATCTTCCCAAATGATTCATGCAAGATTTTAGAAACAGTCAAGATATTCCAAAAAGTTTCCCTAACTGAAGTTTTCCGACGGTGAAGAAACAAGATCATTTAGAACCAGATTCCCCATATTTAAGCAAACCAAGTTACCAAAAAGATTCAAAAACTTTTAACTATGATCCCCTACAGATTTTGGCTTTGATTTCAAGCATAAGAAGGAAGATTAAAGGTAAAGCCAACTACTCAAGCATAAAAATCAAAAATCCATAACACACTTCCCACAGTCCAAACCAAATCCATAATGCATTCCAATAAAAACAACACAATAACTGGAAGAAAAAGAATCTCATCAAAAGAACAAAACCAAATTATTCCTTAAGAACATAGTTATTTTTATAAGCATTTAATTAAAAGCATAAAACTTAATGGATATGGCCTATCATACCTAATAACTCTTTGCCTTCTCTATTTTGCAGAAAATATCCAAGTAGAGCTTCAATTCTTCCTTTGAAATGAGAACAACAATAAAAAAATTCCTCTTTCTATTCCTTATAACTTATCAGTTCCAGCTTCTTCCTTCAATGACATGCAAGGCAAGAAATTTCATTCACAGATAACTTGCATGCAAGATCAAATGGGAGGTTTGAAGAACAAAAACAACCACATGCAGATATCAAGCTCCAAAAACTAATTGAACAACAAAACCAAACCCCTCTATCTTCTTCTTAGGATGTTTTGCCAAATTATAAAATATTAAATGTGAAGTAGGATTGTCAGTCCTCCCAATCTTCTCGACACCTCTAATTCTAGCAAAGACTAAGTTTGAAATAACATGCATCCAAAACTTTGGCATAGATGCCAACTCATTAATCTATGTTTCCCTATGCCCTTTCCAAATTTTGCAGTTAAAAGAGATAAGGACTCATTAACTCACCATAAATTCCTAGAATTCATTGCCTCCCACTTACCCAATCCCCATGTCATTCCACATTCCCACTGAGCTAATGCATGTGAGTGTGCATGAGATGATGTTCATTTATAAATTTCCCTCAGCAATTGAGAATGAACAATAAGACAAGTGTGGGTCATTGGGAAATGGTTTGAATTATGTGCTAGAAAGATATGATCATCAAAGTGTAGGACATAGAGAGTACGTGAGTGATGAGTGAGTTTGGTGAGGTTAAATTTTAAATTTATACCTTCATTAGTCGAGTATGAGCCATGGAACTAGAGTACATCATGGGGTAATGAGCAGAACATGTAAAAGTATGTGCAAAAATTATGCATTGTGAATTTGTAGAGTGAATAATGCACATAGTGTGTTAAGGAAAATGTGAGAAGGAGATGTCAAGTGTGTGCCAATCATGAAGTATGTAGTGTGTGAGGTTCATGTATATATTATTCCCTAAACAGTCGAGTGTGAACCAAAGCACAATATTGCCTCATCAAGTAATGACGATACAAATGTATCAAGGTATACGTAAGTGTGAGAGCCTATATGTGATGTGTAGAATGAATTAATTATTAATGAAAGACATCAGATAATGCTAGAAGGGGGGAGAATGAGAATGATTCCCCCCAAGTGTATGATAATAGATATGATCATGTAACATCATCTAAGATGTCTTCATTATCATGGTCAAAACTGAATGGAGATGTGTTACATACCTGATAAGAAATAGTATGTGGTTAGTGTAGTAAAGAGTCATTACGGTGTAGATTAGACATGCCCATAGTCCTCGTCAATGAAGGGTGGTAATGGACATCCATGTGGATACCAATGAGTAGCTAAGAAATAAGTCATTACAAATTGAAACATGACCAAGAGGCATGGTAAATGTGATCTCAATCTGATAAAGATATAAAGTTCCGCCAATATAGTCCAGCCAAAATTTGCCAAGAGTAGGTGGTTAAATACACGTAGTTCATGCAATAAATAACAAGAAATGAAATAATCGGAGGTTGTAAGCAGTACTAATGCAAGCATTTGCATGATATAGATGAGGTGAATGTGTTGGAGGTAAGATATCATTAAGTTTTAACCCAACCCAAGTCAAACCATCGAGTGTGAAAATAGTGTTAGAGAAAGTAGGATCGAATGGAATGAGTTCCCAATAAGAGTCATTCATGAAAATTTTACATTTAAAAGGAGCACATACTAATGGTGGTTGGTCATAATAAGGTGAAGAAGGTGGAACGATGCCCATTGTTTAAAAATTCCCCCGATAAAGTATCATAGCATTAGTAAAAGCAGGAGGAGGTAATGATCTAGATGGGATAGTGCCTAACATGCAAATATATACTTCAAGTGGTGTCAAGTGAGCAAGAGAATCCATGGGTTGTGGTTCATTATTGGTAACAGATGTTGGAGTAGGGAGTGCAGTGGTTAAATAAAGGTTGCAATATTTGAATGGTTTGCAATCACCAAAGAATGTGTATTATACACCCTCATGTAAGAACATAACACATCGATGCACTGAAGAATGTACTTCTTGCATGGCATGAATCCATGGCCTAAAAAGTAAGAAATTATATTGAATTAGGAAGTTGATGACAAATAAAATTGTAGGAAGAGTTTTTTGCCCGAAAGTGATAGGAAAAGTGATGTGGCCTATGCATGGATAAATAGAAGCATCGTATACGTGAAGAGAAATGGATGAGGGACTAGTATTAGCAACAGAAAGGCCGATATTGTAAATGAATGATAAAGTGCAAAGACTCTACTTAGATGCATTATCGACTATGGTTTTTTTGTCACCCATATTATTGATGTGAATCATTATGTGCAATTGTGGATCATTGTCAAAAATAGAAAGACCAACAACCAGATTAGATGGAAAAGTAATGTGTTGATAAAATGCATCTAGGAATGTGTTATACACTATATTTGGATGAATATCATAAGGAATGTGAGTAATAGCCAAGAGATTAATTATTTTAGATCTTAATTAAGGGTTGAGGAGAAGGAAATAATGAATAGAAATATCCATGATGAGAGGGCCATAGAAAAATGAAAGAAATGATGAAATAAATACCCTAAAAGTGTTCGAAGAGGAAGGGTTCAACAAATGATTAAGAAAATATTCAAATAAATAGATGCCTAATATTAACTATGGAACAACGTAGATATGAAAAAATAAGTACAAATTTTGACTCAATAAAATACAATACTTTCCAATAAAAGGATAAAGTACTTAGCTGATTCACAATTAATTTTGGACTATGTCGAAGTGAAAAACTAATGAATAAAGAGGGAAAATTGTCACATCGAATCTCATAAAATTGCACAAGCATCAGAAATGCACTCACCAGGGTGCATATAGAGGGTCAGGGGCACCGAAGACCTGTTTTGGGTGCCTAAGACTACTCAGAACCTCATAAAACTAGATTCAGATGGTCATTATATGTTTGTTAGTGTTTTCCTAGAATCACCTGTAAGTGATTATACTTCGTTGTTATTCACTTGTAACATGTAATAAGAAAGAAGAACCTGTAAAACAATCAAACTAAATCAAATACTAAAAAAGTAAGATGTAAAATTAGGGGTAAAACTATCCTCGGCTATCAGCAAGGTGAACTTACAATTGAGTGATGCACTACATCTCAAACCCAAAGTATTTCTGTGTGTATGTGAAGAATCATGCCTTATACGGCTCTTGTGCAAGTCACACTTGATAACGCGTAATATCTAGATGTAAAAGATGTAAATAGATGCGTGTATGAAATAATTAACTTCCCATCCTATGCATGTATGTAGAAATGGTATTCCCTTGTCTCTTGTGTGGAGCTTGATGGATGCTTGAAAGCTCTAAAATGCTCTTGGATGCAACCTTAGGCGGTGATAGCTAATGCTTAGTGTTTGGTCCTTTATTATTATCACATAACTTTATATTTATATGGTTCGCTTTCTTGAATTTCATAATTTACCATGAAAATTCTGACTACCAAGAAAATAAAATGCCCAAACAACTAGAAAGGACTTAAAAGATGTGATAAAAATACAAAGAGGTTAGGGGTGCCCAGAGGGGATGGGGGCACATGACATTGGTGTCCTAACTAGATGTTGGCATCATGGCTTGGAGTTTGTGTCAAGAGTGAGAAATGTTGAAGTATAAAAATAAAATTGGGATAGGAGTGTAAGCTCAATAGAGGTAACAAAAGCCAAGAAAAGATGGCCAAAGACATGGATCGATTGGTACTTTTCTTACTTAGGAATCATATGTATAGTTTACCCAAAGTATATGATTTAGTGTCTACAAATATGTATAATTTCAGTTGTGACCCCTCTTTTTATGCACACATGCTCAACAATGGGATAGGATACGCAGATGAGCTCAGTGTTCTCTAACAAACCCTGGTGAATGAGAATGCATGTGAAAAACGAGTCTCCCTCTTTTTCATTCTATGAAGAAGGTTGTGTTCATGGTGAATGGAAAGAAAAGAAAATGCTTGTGTGTCCTACGTATACTTTTAGTCATGAAGATAGCATCACCATCAATTAAAATGATATTAAGGACAATGTTGAGAAAAAAAAAATTCAGAACATCAAAGTGATAATGTGTAAGAACCTTGTGAATGGATTCAAAATTAGATTTCTTTCACTGTTTCTAAATCAAATCTTATTTTACTATAAACATATCAGAAGCCTCAAAAGTATTTGGTACACAATCAAATACTCATTGGAAATATAATAGTGTCTAATTCATTTTGAAATAGGTTTCAAGATATTATGAGGAGTATATTTGTAGATATTAGCTCAACAGTATAGGTAAAGACCTCTGATCCTAGTGAAGATTCAACTAAGATTATGGGAGTTACAAGGAGATTTGGAAGTTGATTCAAAGGAAAAATTTGATCACATGGAACCCTATACATGTTCCATAAGATGAGTTGGACAAAAATACATATTTTCTTTTAGTAGCACTTGGACCTTCCAGGAACTACCTGTGATCAGAATTGAAAAGTAGCATAAATTTCAAAAAGGAATTAGAATCACATCCTCAAAATTGTGTAATTAGATTCTTTGGGTGTTTTAAACTAAAAATTATATAAGTTTTTGCTAGGATACACCGAGAGAATCTCTAGAGGAAAGAAGGCACTCTGTAAGGCTATTTTTAGTAGGCAATGGTGACACCCAACCTTCAAAAGTGGAAAATGCACACTTGGAGATGCCTGATAACCTTTTTTCTTTTTAAAAAATCCAAAATTGGCATGGGGGACACAAGATTGTGCCACCAAGGAGGAGGATAATATTTTTACACTTACAAGACAACTTTAGGTGTTAGAGATGTGTTTTCAACTCAATTTAAGTTGTGGCCCCTTCTTCATGGCATGTAGACCCTTGGATCACTTTGGAGGCCTTTATTTCCATTTTTTACCTCTTCTATGGGGATACGAAGGACACTATAATGGACCACCTAATGGAGAGGATGATTTTTTGTCACTTAAATTGTAACATGGAGTATTACATAAGTGTTTTCAACTTCACGAATGATGTCACCATTGGCCCCTTCTTCATGTTCCTCCTACGCATGGTGAATTTTTTAGAAGATTGTGTCCCCATGTCCCTTTTTGCAATATTTTTTAGTTGGGGAAACCTGAGCATGTGGTTACACTTGGGTTGGGTTGTTCGGGGCTGGGTTTAGGGTGAGTTAAGTAGGTTTTAAGATGGGAAATGAAGCGGGGATGGTATAAAGGCTATCCTTAGCCATTTTTCAATAGTTTTTGTCATTTTAAATTCCCCCTCACGTGATACATTATTGTTATGCTACCAAATTTTTCAGCATCCACCGTTGAATAGGACAAAGAAACTTGCATAGCTCTCACAAACCTCCATTTTTACACCTAAAACTTGCACAACCTCTTTTTCCATAAGAAATCAAAAGAATGAAAAAAAAATCAGTTCCATTGATTCCAAAAATCAGTTTTAGTATCCATTTATAACCTTATTTTACATCCATTTTACTTTTTGATTTCTAATTCATTCCTTGAGAAAAATCAATTGAAATTTTACAAAATAACTCAATGTTAAATTCCTAAGCTAGTGGAAGTGATCTTTTTCAATCTGACCTCCATAGCTCAACTTGCTATTTATAGTAAATATGAACCGGAAGAATTCTAAAAATGGTAAGGGTCATAAAATTAACAATGCAAACTTCACAATTTAATTCCCCATATTCAAAAGACAAGAAATCTAAATATTTGAAAATTGGAAAAAACTGCTAAAAATAGACCCTGTCCTGCAACCTGCGAAAAATAGAATGTGCTTGGATTGACTTGAAATTTTCACCAAAACTTATTCATTTTACTCTAACAACATTAAAATCATCATGAAGGTCAAATTCATTGGATTTGATCCCATCTCCATCTTGAACACTAAATATCTCGAATGTGGGAGATAGTGATAGGGCACATCTGGACTCAGAGGATTTGAATGCAAGGACACTAAGGAACCATGATTATAATTCGTAAGACCAAGAAATGATACTGATGTAGAGCCCATTTAAATTTCAATGCACTCAACAAGTTAGAAAATAACTAAACATAACTATACCAAATGCTCTGTAATGAGGATCTACTAAAGTAGCTTTAGAGTGGCTTAAACTAGAAAACATTGACCTTTTTCACTTTAGATGAATTCATCATTTATTGTTCCTAGTTCACATACCTCATAAAATGTCAAGTGATCCTTCAAAATGATTCACAACAAAGAGAAATACAAACCTTAGTTCCCTCTCAAAAAATTTCTCCCTTGTCTCTTCAAACAACCTTATATGAAATGAGAAAGAATTAGCTTTTAATGCCTGAATTTTCTTTCTATGATGATGCTCCATGCTTAATAAACATATGAAAATGCAAAACCAAGAACTACAATGAAGAAAAATGATCAGATTCTCAAATCTCCATCAATTTTCCCAAAACTAGTTTATTGTGTGCTTAAAGGCATTACACATGTTGTGTTCATAGTTGGAACCATCTAAGCACATCCAAGAATAACCAAAAACATTCTAAAAACCCTTTTCATCCTATAAGGTGAGTAGTCAATATTATACTCTGACTCATTTGCTAAGTCCCCTTTTTACCATAGCTTCCTCTTTCTCTGTTCTAGGTCCTACTAGCCCCGTTGACACAAATTTCAAGGTCTAAATTTTGATTTTCAAGGCTGTAAGACAATCAAACCATGTTGGACACCCATTTTTTTTATTCTACTTGTCTACAAAGTTTCAAGTTTGGATTCTCATCACAATTCACTTTTCTTTCTTTTATCTACCTTACAGTTAATTCATAAGACTACTCAGTCATATATTTAAGAAAAATGGTAAAGATATCAGAGATTTCAAAGATCGCCATTCAAAAACACATCCAAAATATATATGAATACTCTATTAGGATTATTTCCTTGAGTTTCCTAGTGTTGTTTCAAGACATAAGGGTTCGAATTACAAGTTTTTTTCTAAACCATGACTTTGCAACTATACTGACCCAGTAAGGTGTAAAACCTTATAAATTTTAAAATACATGCACTCAAGGCTTAAATTTTTGTCCCTAATTATTTATCACCCTTCCTAAAATTTTTGATCTAACAACAAAGATCAACAATGAAGATAACAACAATCACATTCAAAAACTGACTTACATCCACATTAAAAGGGTGTATGAAATCCTCACTCAACTTAAAGAGTTTGAATACTAATGTGAGGAAATATTATAAATTCCTCAAGACACTCATTAACAAAATCACCCTGATGATATCTCACATCTCACTTATTTGATACAATGACAAACAAACTTAGATTTGATCAAACTATGAAGGAACATTTATAATACTTATTTCTAAAGGGTTTCAAACATGTGATAGAAAGTAGGAAGCTTATCAGCCCTCAAATATTTGAAATTACAAAATTCATCACCTTTTCATCACTTTAATTCTATGGACAGACTCCATTATCAAGATCATACTCACATACATTAAGAAACATTATACAACTCAGACTCACTATCATACACATTTCATTACAATAGTTTTCATGCTAAAAATCAAGACATTCACAAGTCCAACCTATGTCATCCTTATTGAAAAAATCCATAGAGGCTCTCTACATTCTCATAATGAGAAATCAATAATTTTTATGTTTCATATGCCTAAAACTCATAATATTCCAAAGAAGAAGCCAAGTTATCCAACTAAAAATAGAGTTGTTATTGTTTAAAACTATATTTGTTTAAAAAATACTTGCTTTTTCCTTCCTCCCATTCTCCTGATCCTCAAGGAATGACCCTCTAACTGATTCCAATTTGAGATTTAGTCTCATTCCAATCACTATTAAACCCTAACTAACTAACTAACTCACGTGACTCTCATGATGCCCATTACACACAAAAGAGGCATATTGCATCATTTTGTATTTTATTAACTCACTTCAACTTAGGACTTAGTTGATCACACCTAGCTACCTATACAACCCTTCCACTAATTAAATATTCCTTTTCTCCCTTTGAAAATCCACATTTCGATCTTTCACATGTTTTAAGATGTGAATTATACTTTGGAGGAAAAATACAATTTTTAAAATTCCAACTCTTAAACTCCACCTTACACTATGAATTGAACCAAATACCTTCATCCATGACCTCATAACATGATAAATATGAGAATTTATCATTTTTGAAATTTCTCTCTCTTGATGATCTTGCATCATACTTCCAAGGTGGAGAAAAGTAATATTGTAATTTTATGCTTAATACCAACAAATTTGTTCCTCCTTATGATTCTTGAGTTTTCTTGAATGTTCTTCTCTAACTTCTACTCTCCCACTATCCTTGCTTGATCTTTGGCCACCTAGATCCCATATCTTGCTTTTGAATCTTGCATTTTCTTTGAATTTGCTTTTTTTCTTCACAGAGTTACATCTTCATCTTCTTTATCCTCAAGATTCCTTCAACTATACATGCACAAATAAACATAAAAACAACAAAAACATACTCTTCTTCATGAATTATGATGCTCTTCATCTCTATATGGATCTTTCCCAACATTTTTTCATCATGTGCCCTACTTGGAAGGACTAAAAACCTTTGCCACCTATCTTCATTTCCTTGTTTGATAACAATTTCACCTTGTGTTAACTTAATCCGTAAATTCTTTACCTTATTTTATATCAATATTTTCCAAAGAAATCAATGTTCTTTTTAGTCATAACTTCACTCTTCTTTTCTTGATCCATCACACATAAATAATCTTGTAAAATGTCATCTACTTCACTTATGAAAAAAATGATCATCACACCTTCCATGTTCATCATGCTCATCATTCCACTCAAACTTTATTGTTCTAATGCTTCTCAAAATTACTAATGGAGTCATCTTGTACAATTTCAAGGAATTCATCCAGAGAAACATCAATGTCAGCTAACAAAAAATTAAATTTAATTACCTTGTCATCATCCCTTGCATGTTTTCCTTCTTCACCCTCCTGTACTTACTGGTTTTCCAAGATTTATTCATCGTCCTTCATCATTTTATTCTCTCTTTCATATACCATACTTACATTCTTCCTTTTCCATATCATTTTTATTTCGTTGTGCATTGTTTGATTCCTAAAAAAGTTTGATTTCTCTTTTTTTCCTTTTTCTTGTTCACTTGACCTTTTAATGACTTGATTTGGCTTGACAGTCTCTCTCTTTACTACTTGTTTCTGAATCCACTTAGGAAATATATATCCATGATTGTTGACTAGTTTTGAGATATTCACATGGATCTTCTCTTCAATCATCTCTTTGATGACCTATCTTTCTTTATTTTCCTCTTGCCTCAACTTCTTTTCCTTTTTTCTGATTTTTTCTCTCAAATGCAAACCTTTGTCCCTTCTTCACAAGTAGCTCTATAGGATACTTCTCTTTTCTTCTCAACAAAAATACAACCTCTTATTTCATCACATTCTTATCTCTCATCAATTCTCCAACCTTCTCTATATCCTTTCTCAACTGTCTCAACTCTTACTCCATCCACTCTTATTATCTTCTTTTCTTCTTGTCTTCTTGCCTCTTCTCTCTTCGTGGCTTCCTTATCCTTTCTTTTCTCTCTTCTTTCCTATTATTTTGGTTTATAAACTTCACCAACTCTTTCACTAACTCTTCTCTATCCATATTTACCCTTTTCATCTTTCCACTAGAAAGTCCTTGTTGGGGTGATAATGTCAAGTGGGATTAGCCACTTTAGTACACCCCAACATTGTTTAAGTTTGTCTAATCAAACTATATTAAACATGTCTTTCACAGATAAGAGTGAAGCGGCCAGAATGATTCACCAACCCACATTGATGTGGGTGATCCCTCTTAGGATTGGCTTTTACAAAGTTTAGATTTGTACAGTCCAACATTAAAGAATAAATATCAGATTGGAAGATACACTAGCAGAGAATACTATGTAAGACACTAGAAGAATAAAAGATGAGCTAGATGGTCGTGAGTATTGTATTAACTGATCAAGAAACATAGATCTGCATTGTTGTGAAAGAGTAAGGAGCGAAGTAGAACTGCTGGGTGAAATTGTATCATATTCTTAATAAAATATAGTGCTTTTACAATGAATTTTTTCCTTCAGGTTTCTCCACTTAAATCTGGTGTTATATGTATCTTGTTATTGTTCATTATTTTCTTTCAGCTCTAGTTCATTAAGCTCTATTATTTTCTATCTATTTCAAGTTATTTCTTTGTCTAATCGACTACATGCCATAATCCATAGTCTTCAACTTTAATGATGGATCTATGATCTTTGGATTATATTTCCCCTACCAAATCTAACATGGTATCAAAGCGTTGTGATTGTGAGTGTTTAGGATCGATCTAGAAGTTTTTTGACTTGAAAGGGTGAAGAAAATTTAAGCTTATTGATAGATTTGCGAGACCCAAAAGTTCCATAGTTGTTTTCAAGCAAACTAGGTTTAAATTCCAATTCCAACTCAAATATTTCTTGAAATATTGATTAAATATGGGCTAAATGGTTGTTTAGATCCTATTAAAGATTTTGTATGCTTAGATCATTGCTTATGCCTTAGTTTAAACCATTTACAGCTTGAATCTATCATTTGTGAGCTATTTTTCTAGTTCTCCCACTGTAAATAGCCGTTACAATCATTTTTTGAATGTGGATCTAAAATATTTATTTAGATCTAGTTTGTTTGAGTCTTTTAAGTCCGTTATAGCGGTAAAAATATTTATTTTTTTCTAGTTTTGTATTTATGAAGCTTGGACCAATCATTTGGTGTCATTTATCTTCACATTTCCCTTTTTTTGTCTTTTTGCCTTTACAAAGCCTGGGCTAATAGTTTTGTGCCATCTGGCTTCATATTTCCAGTCATTTTGAGTTTTGTGAAGTTTGGACCAATAATATTGCTCCACGTAGCTTCCTTGTTGTTCTTTTCATGTATGCAAAGCCACACCTACTCCTAGAGTGCAAAATGGATTCATTTTTACATCCTTCTATCTTTGCGAAGCTTGGGACAATATTATAGTGCCATCTAGCTTTGTCCTGACAGAATGTTTGATTTCCTTTTAATGCAAAGCTTGAGCCAATCATATTGCTCTAGCTATCTTTGCATTTGTCAATTTTTACGAAGCTCAATCCAATCAAAAATCTCCATCTTACTTCGTGGTGTCAGAATATTGTTTATCTAATTGTCAGTTGCAATTTGCAAGCCAATAAGGGATTTACATGTGTCTTCACATTATCCACCCCTTGTTTCCTATTTTTGACATTTGTGAAACTTGATCCAATAATATTGCTCCAAGTGCCTCCGTATTCTGCTTTGTCAGTCTTCTTTTAACTTGTTTCTGATAGTTGCGAAGGACAAACCAATAAAATTGCTCCAAGCATATTTTCTGTCGCATTTGTCACATTTGAGAAATTTGAGCCAATAGAATTGCTCCACATTTCACATTTTTCAGTCTTGCAAAATGCGAGCCATTTAAAAGGCTTCACGTATCTTGTTTGACTTAGTATTTTTTTATTGCATTACGAAGTGTGATCCAATAACATTTGGACACGTATATATCTATCAAACTTTGGAAGACTTGCAAAGTGTGAGCTAATAGAAAAATGACACACATATTTATTTTTCGCAGTGTCAGACTTTAGTTCTTTGTTTCACAGGTTTATTAACTTTTCTTTGTACCATGGCTTCTAAAACTTTTCTTCATCTCACGGGTTTTTAAGTCTATAAACTACGGAGTCTGAGCTAATTAAAAATCCATACATATTCTATTTTTCGCACTTGTCAGAATTTTTCAGACTTGCGAAAGGTGATATAATTGTTTTTTGACTTGTATCGTAATTGTGTAAGGGTGTCAGTATTTATTTTTAATTTTCTAATTAAATCATGACAATTGTCTTATTTTTTTCCAGACCAAAACTTTACCACACCACTGGTGTGAGCACCTCAGATCCCATCGTGAACTTCCTTGAGTGCTAATTCAAACTCTTAGGCATTAAGGCATCGTAACAGGTTCTTGTCAAAGCCTCTATGATAGAAAGGATGGTGAATCTAGAATCACATTAGATGAAATATTTACGATGGTTGCAAAGAAGATTGGGTGGAAGGGTATGGTCATGGAGATAGGTGCAGATGTCATGATACTATGGGGATTCAAGACCAATAATCTCACATACCATCTAAGATTTGGGGAAGTCATAGGCTGGAACCATTAGTTGTTCAACCAAGAAATGAGAATTAGGGGCATCTAAAGGCATGTCCAATAAAGAACTAATGGTTTCCATTGCCTCTGACCTACCTGAACTAAATTTGCTAGAAGAAGATCTCGAAACTGTCTAGCATTCACTTATAGGGAACCAATTTGTCATATTTGGTCGATTATTCATCCTTAACCTGTTTAATTATGAGCTATGAGTCACCAAAGACATTGAGAGTTTTGATGTTACATTAGATGGCAATTCTTAGTCGAGCTATGAGTTCCTCATATTCAACTATATTGTCGGTGTAAGGAAATGTGAGCCAAACATCCTTAGGGATTAGATATCCATGAGGTGTGATAAATATAATTCTTGCTCATGAGGCATGATTTGTAAAAAAATCCATCAAATTATAATTTTCAGGTGTCTAATTCTTCAATGGTGAATATATATTCATCTATAAACCATGTATTAAGTGGCGTGGTATTAGAAATTGGAGATTTCACAAACTGATCTTCCAAAACCTATCCTTCGATAGCATTCTTATTAACATATTCAATGTAAAACTCACTCAATAGCATGATTCATTTAGACATGCATCCTGTTAAAGCTGATTTTGAAATTAGATGTTTTAGAGGATCTACTTTAGCTATGATCTTGATTGTATTATTGAGCATATAGTGACACATATTTTGGGAAGAAAAGACAACATCAAAACATGTCTTTTCCATAGGTGTTTAGTTGATCTCATAAGTGACTAGTGTTCGACTTAGATAATAAATGGCCTATTATTTTTTGTGGTCATCATGGTACGCCAAAGAGCTCCTCAGACATGTTGGGTAGCTGAAATGTAAAGGAGGAGGGGAATTCCCAGAGTGGGAGGCACTAATATTGGAGGATACAGTAGATATTATTTGAGTTTTTCAAAAGAGGCTTGATGGTTCTGTAAATCAACTTGCACAAATTAATATGTTGTACATTGAATTACATTCTTATAATTATCAGATCAAGGAGCATAGAATTGAAATATTGTCTGTGTTATATACACAGTTATATTTGATTTAGGAGGTTGGAAAGGAAATAACTACAACATAACAATGTTGAAAGCAAAATAAAATTAAAAGTTGAAAATGAAGTATTGCTAAATGTTATTATTGAAACAAAGTTGGAAATTCAAAGAAAAGATTGTTACTAACGAAATATGTTAGGATAAAACTTAGCTTAATTTATCATTAGTTGATATTTGAATAAATGTAATAAGTTAAAGTCTTTAATTTAAATAATTTAAACTTATTTCAATAAATATTAGTTATCCTTAGTTCTTAGTTAACTAAGTGATAGTGTTCTCATTCCTATGTTTGTGGGATCATGTTCTATCTTGCATATTTTGTTATCGGATGATTTCCATGAGAGGTAATAGGGGTAGTTAGGGGCAATATGCTATTTTTGTACATTTTCTCATATTAGGTGATTTGTTTCCATATATTGTGGATGAGATAGAAGTTGTCCTATATCTATAAATATTGCAGCTCTCTCATTTTTTTTGTAATGCTTGATTTTGATATTAATAAAATACACAAGCACCGTCTTGTTTTTGTGTAAAGATTCTATGTCAAATATTGTTTTCAAGTATTCATTCTCAAGATTTGGTATCAGAGCAACATTCTAATCCAGGGAAAAGTGTAGGAAGTTTTTAGGGAGACCTAGAGAAATTTCAGAGCTTGGAGGAGCCATAGATGCCCCCCAGCCATTTCATAGTCCCTACCAAAATCCACACCTGGTTCATGGATTTATTTGCAGTTGAAGAACACATGGAGTACAATCACAGAACATTACAGACCTGGATGTAACTCTGTTGCAGAAGGTGACATTTTTTATTCTCTAGTATTTCAAAAAAACATTAACTGTACCTATAAATTTTCTTTAAAATAAGAATCATTTAAAAAAGTATATACAATATTTTCTTATTGTGGGAACTCAAGATTTTCAAGTTCCCCAAATAACTTCTCATTCCTCCTCTCTGTGCATTGTCTTTTCATATATCTAGCAAGATAATTCTACGTCCCTGTGAGAAGATCTCTGTCCAAAGTGACTTCCTAAAGCCTCCAATCAACCTGAAGATTGCATTCATAGATCAAGATCATTAATGAGAAGAATAATACATTCCTACAAAAGATTCACCATCAAAAGCTTGAGGGATATAAAAAAATTTCTTCCCAACAATATACATGCATGAAGCTAAAACAAGGAAGAAATAAATAAGAAAAAAGGTGTCAAAGGTTTATTTTAACGCTTAGGCAAAGCAATTTAAATGCATTTGTGCTCTAATACAGACCAATTGAGCCACTTAAGATCTAATCTGTGTTTCATTTTAAACAAACTTCTTTTTTAAAAAATTCTTATTTGGATTTTGTGAAAAAAATAGAAGGAAAGAAAAAAATTTCCATTTTTGGGAAGGGGCCCGGAAAGATATTGAAATCAAAAGTTAAAAAAGTCATAGTTCTGGTACCTTAGATTAAGGTGCTATTTTTTAGAAAGTGTGTGTTTTTGAGATATCTACATATTGGTCTATATTTTAATAAGTTTTGTCTTGTGAAAATTGCAAAAATTAAATTATTTGTATTTGAAAAGAGGCTTAAGAGTCTAATTTTTATTTTATTTTTCAAATCGACCAAGAGAGAAATTTTATTTTTACAAATCGTCCATAGAGCCAAATTTGTAATAGGGCCAATAGTGTCAAAACTTCATTGTACATGGCCGAAAAGGAGCCCAAAATAAACAAAATAATATTTGTGGGGGGGGGGGGGGGGGGGTGTGCATGCTTTAAGGGGGGAAACGTGTTCAATTTTTTCTTCTACTGTTTATCATTCTTCACAATGGCCACAATTACGGCACCAAAATTATTTTTTCCATATTATCAACTTTTGTGTTACAATAATTATCCAGCATGGAAAACAAAAATTTGTGCTCAACTTGATTTTGAAAATCTATGGTCCATTGTTTCTAGTACATTAACAAGATTTGCAACAGATGTTACACGAGAAGATACATTTGATCGTGTAAATCAAAAAGTAAAGTTGATAATATTGTTTAGTGTTTCAGATGTGGTACAACCTCATATTTGTGAGACCACAACAACAACAAAATCTTGGGACAATTTGAAAAGAGTATATGAGTCCAAAAATAAGAACACAATACTTCATCTCTAGAGTCAACTATTGAATTTGAAAAGATTTTGATACTTTCAAGAAGTTTAAATCCCTTGTTAAAATAGAGTCTTATAGGAAAATAAAAACACTCTGCTCAGATTGAGGGGGAGAATACACTAGCAATGAGCTAAACGATATTTTCGAAACACATGTATTTTGTTATCAAATGGCTCCTCCTCACACACCGCAACAAAATGGTGTTGTTGAAATATGAAATCATACTAGCATGCATATGGTGCGATGTATGATTGATGATTCACGTTTATCAAAAATAATTTGGGCCGAAGCAGCTAAAGCGACAGTATATTTACTAAATAGAGTTCCCACTGCATCTCTTGATGGATTAACACCTCAGAAATCATGGTCAAGGCATAAGCCATCTATTTCACACCTTAGAATACATTGATATGAAGTCAAAAAAACTTATCTTCTTAGGATATAGTGATGAATCACTTGGTTACATATTGATGGATCCAAGAACAAGAAGGGTATACATTAGTCGAGATGTTGAGTTATTTGAGAAGAAAGAATTATATGCTCCTTCCATACACTCACGTGATGAAAAAATCATCCCTAAAGTGAAAATAGAGGATGGTAATCACTTTGATAATGACAGTGATGATGGGGAAGATAATTAAATTCAACCTCCCATAGGAACCACTAAAAGGATGCCTACATGGTATACAAGTATGATGAGAGATGTAAAATTTAATAGTTCCCCTGACACATCTACCACTAGAATAAGGACTCGCAGTATGGCTCGAAGTGAGGTCAATTTGGAATTAATGGGTAAATTTGTTGAAACTACCGACTCGTCCACAGTTTCAGAAGCCCTATAGTCTAAACCTTGGAAAGATGTTATGAATGTAGAATATAAGTCACTTATGAAATATAATACATGGAAACTTACAGATATTCCACTAGGGAGAAATTTGATTAGATGCAGATGGATCTTCAAAACGAAGTACAAAGAAGATAGAAAAATCGATAAACACAAGGATAGACTAGCTGTTAAGGGCTATGCTAAAAAAAATAAGGCATTTATTATGAGGAGACTTTTGCTCCCACAACTAAGATAAAAACTTTCAGGTTAATATTCTCTCTAGCTACACAATTTTGTTTGAAAATATACCAAATGGATGTGAAAAGTGTGTTTCTTAATGGTGATTTATAGGAAGAAGTTTACATGACTCAACTAGAAGGTGTTGTCATACCAGGTAAAGAGGAAAAGGTATGTAAACTCATAAAATAACTATATGGTCTTAAGTAGTCTCCCAGGGCATGGTACATAAAAATCGATGAGTATCTCATTCAACATGGATTCAACAAGAGTCCATACAATCCTAATCTCTATCTCAAAAATAAAGGGCGGATATAGTGATCATTGTAGTATATGTTGATGATCTAGTCATCACTGGAGGATCAGTGAGGATGATTGAGTCAACAAATAAAGATCTAACACGATCATTCAACATGACCGATCTTGGGATTCTACATTATTGTCTTGGACTTGAAGTTTGGCAAAGATAAAATCATATCTTTGTGTCACAATTGAAATACACCAAGACAACGCTTGATAAATTCAATATGATGGATTGTGAGCCATTTTCCCCACCCATGGAGACAAGAAATCAACTGTCTCAAATAGATCCATCACCACAAGTAAATGCAACTATCTATCGGCAGTTGATCGGGAGTCTCATCTACTTGACTTACACTAGGCTGGATATCAGCTATGCAGTCAACTATCTTTCATGGTTCATGCAAGAACCAAGGGTTTCTCATTGGAAAGAAGCATAGTGGATACTGAGGTACATTAGAGGAACTATGGACTATGGCCTAAAATATAAGAAGAAGAATAAATTCTTTTTGACATGATATTGAGATTCAGATCATGCAGGAAACATAAATGATAGTAAATCAACTTTAGGATTTGTATTCTTTTTGGGATCTGGACCGATATCATGGGTGAGTAAGAAGAAGACTTTTGTTTCAAGATTCTCCACAGAATCAAAATATCGTGCAACAAGTGGAGATGCATGTGAAACGATATGGCTCCGACATATGCTTCAAGGATTGGGAGTACCACAGAAAGATACAACTATGCTACATATTGATAATGAAGTAGTAGTAAAACTTGTTCAGAATATATTTTTTCATGAGCACACCAAACACATTGAGGTGCAGGTACATTTCATTTGCAAACATGGTCATAACAACAACATCCAGCTCCAACATTGCCCAACAGATATGTAGCATGCATATGTCTTCCCAAAGTAACTTGCTCGAGGTAAATTTGAGGGTTTTAGAGAATTTCTCTCCTATTCACTTGAGACATTGTTGAATTAAGGGGGTGAATGTTAGGAATAAAACTTAGCTTAATTCATCATTAGTTGATATTTGAATAAATGTAATAAGTTAAAGTATTTAATTTAAATAATTTAAGATTATGTCAATAGGTATTAGTATTCTTAGTTGTTAGTTAACTAAGTGATAGTGTTCTCATTCGTATGTTTGTGAGATCATGTTCTAGCTTGCATATTTTGTTCTTGGATGATTTCCATGAGGAGCAATAGGGGCAGTTAGGGGTAATATACTATTTCTACATATTTTCTCATATTAGGTGATTTGTTTCCATATATTGTGGATGAGATAGAAGTTATCAAATATCTATAAATATTGCAGCTCTCTAATTTGTTTTGTAATGCTTAATTTTGATATTAATAAAATACACAAGCACCATCTTGTTTCTGTGAAAATATTATTTTCAAGTATTCATTGTCAAGAAAATATGTATGAAATGAAATATTGGAGGGGATTTAGTAGACCTGAAGTGGGCCCTGACTTGGGTGTTAATTCTTCCTAACTCTATAACTAAAAACTAAATACTAGAACTTAGATTTCTTTATTGATTGGAATAAAAAATTATAGATAGGAACAAAAGATCATAGTAATCTCTTTTCTCTAATTCTAAATCTGACTCACTAACTTCTTACTACTTTCTAACTGACCTGTTACAAGGCACCATCCCTTTCCTTTATATCCTATCATTTACAACACGTGAAAAGAAGAAGAATATAATAAGGATTCTTCAAAATAACAAGTGAGATATTCAAAACGTGTTTGAAACACACAACAAGTGTTCGATTAATAATCAATTTGTGTTCACCTAACAATCATTTCTTCACTATTTCTTAATCAATGAACAAACCAAAGATTGATTTATTTCTCATTTTTCCACATTTCCGTTGTAACTACTTCTCCCATGGAATGTAAGGACTTAATTGTCATCACTTCATGTTTCAAAATATCTTCATAAATGTGTTGTAACTTGATGTGAATGATTTCCTTATGTTACGGACATATTTTTTTGGACAAGTTCTTTGGCTACGGATGAGTTGTTGTGGACAGGTTCCTTTACTACATTTGAAAAATTGATTACAAACAAGAGTGGCATCAACAAATATAATCATCCAAACAATTTATTTGAATAACAAGAATAAATGCACACATAATATCAAAATATAAAGATAATTAGATATAACTATTTTAATTAGTTAGTATGGAAAAATATCTGATACCAATTGTTGGGGTTAACCATATAACAATGTTGCACAGATCTAAAATCAGATAAAGCATACAAGAAATGAATGTGGAAATAAACTAGAAGATAAAATAAACAAGAGAAAAATAACACCAGATTTAACATGGTTTACCCAGTTTTGACTACGTCCACCAAGAAATGGCCAATATTATGATTTAGTGCTTTACATATGAAACACAATGAAGATATGTTATCTTCCAACACCTCATAGGATGTTCTATGCTTTTCCCTCTCTCAGCTACTCTTTCTTGTTCACCAAGAAAACTAAAATGCAAAATAATTGCTATTTTCTTCTTCCATAACCTCATACAATGCATACATGAATATATATCTATTCTGGGTAACTAACTATGATTTTACAATGAAGAAATCATCTTTAAAGAAAATATTTATTCTAATTCTAGACCAAATAATAAAGCACTGTCGCACAGGTGACCAATGTCGGTCACTTCCTGACCGATTCCAGTCACTCCTTGACTAATGTTGGTTATTGTATGAATGATGCCGATTACATCTTGATTGATGCCAGTCAATGTCAAAATCAGCAACATGTAAAAGTAAGCTTTCTACGAAGCAATTTAGCTCCATACTAAAAAATTTACTTGTCTCACTTCATGAACTGTTCCCTCATTTTGATTTAGTTATTATTTTCCTTCCATTGGTTGATCATTATATTCTAGTTGTTGAGTTACTATGGGAGAACTATCTCTATACTCTTTTTCAAATGGTTTAGGCTCAAAATTTTCTTTTATTGCTTGAAAATCACTATCCAATGAGATGTGTTGAGATTGTCTAGAACTGGAGAGTTTTGTTAGGTTGTGGAGAATATTTTCATGTGATAAAGTGTTAAAGACTGTACACTAAGAGTACTGTACTTTTTCCACAGTTGTAACACAAGGGTTTGGGGCCAGGTCGGGCCCTAAGCAGGAGTTTGGGGGTGGAAGCCCCTGGTAGCATGGGTTTAGGGGTACAGTCCCCCGAGAAAAAACATTTTCATCTTAAAACGTGCCCGATATACCGAGAAACATGTTTTTCTCATATGGGCGGGATTTTGACCCATAGTTTTATGGGACGGTTTTTGCCCATGGTTTTTAATACCTATAGTTTTGTAAAACTACTTAAGTAGTTGTCTACTTATATGGTTTTATACATATGGTAGATAATGTAACATTGTAGATGTGTTTTGAATTCGGGTATGAATTCTGTAGAGTTTGTTGAGCATAGATTCTAATAGATCTGGGTATTATATTAAGAGAGCGGTGGCTTGTAATAAAATCTAAGCAAGTGATTCTTGGTGGATGTAGCCCCAATTGGGTGAACCACGTTAAATATTATCTCTTTGTGTTGATTTATTTTATTCTGCACTTTTATTTAAGATTTGTAATATTTTCTGCATATTAGTTTCTACTGTTGCGATTCTATGAGGGATTATTCCGCATATTTTATCCCTTATTTCCTAACAATTGGTGTCAGAGCTTGGTTTGGTTTTCTGAAGTGTTGAATCACAAGGAAAGTTTTATCTTGAGTGGGAGCTATGGTATATGATGGAAGAACAAGGATTGATAAATTCAATGGGAAAAATTTCAGTCTTTGGAAGATGCAGATGGAAGATTACCTTTATCAGAATGATCTTTATATTTCGTTGTCTGAGAAGGTGAACAAACCCTCAATCATGATAGATGCGGAATGTGATTTTTCTTGATAGGAAGTCACTTGGGAAAATCAGGTTGTGTCTTGCATCTTTGATATTATTTAATGTTTCAAATGAAAAGACTTCAAAAGAACTAATGGATGCATTAGGGAAGTTGTATGAAAAACCCTCTACCTCTAATAATATATTTTTAATGAAAACGTTGTTTAATATGAATATGTCTAAGAATGGTTCAGTAGTAGATCATTTAAATGATTTTAATACGGTTGTAAATATGATAGCTTTGGTTACAATAGAATTTGATGAAGAAGTTAGGGCTTTATTAGTTATGTGCTTTTTACCTAAGAGTTAGAATAGCCTCGTAATGACGGTAAGTAACTCAGTTCCAGCTAATTCAAAGTTGAAGTTCGAGGATGTTTTAGGGGTGATTCTAAGAGAGGAAATGCAAATAAAAATCTCTGGGAAATATTTAACTTCAGGGAATGATTTGACAGTGGAAACTGGAGGGAGACAGAAGAATAGAGGAAGCCGTGGAAAATCAAAGGATCAAGAAAGGTCAAAATCCAAAAGCAAGATAGTATGCTAACACTGTGGAAAGTCTTGGCATGCAAAGAAGGACCTTTGGGAACTTCGAGACAAGAAGAAACAACAGGAAGAAAAAAAGGAGGCAAATGTGGCAATGGGTAATGTATGTTAGGATACTTTGATTCTTTCTTTGCATAATATTACTGAATCTTGGGTTTTAGATTCAGGGGTTTCTTTCCATGCTACTCCACATAGGAATTATTTTGTTGATTATGTTCAAGGAGATTTTGGGGATGTTTTTCTTGGTGATGATTAGCCTTGCAGCATAGTTGGAAAAGGTTCTATTTAGATTAAGATGCAGAATGGGAATACTTTCCTATTAAATGATGTCTGACATGTGCCTACATTAAGATGAAATTTGATATTGGCAGGGAAGTTGGGAAGTGAGGGTTGTACTGTGATATTTACATCAGACTCTTGGAAGGTTACCAAGGGTGTTCTTATGGTGGTAAGAGGTAAGAAGGTTAGAACCTTGTATTTAACCACTTATAGCACTAATGTTTGTAATATTGTGGATTCAAAAGTAGATACAACATTGTGGCACTATAGGCTTGGTCATATGAGCCATAAGGGAATGGAAATCATAAATAAGGATTTTCCTGGATATACAGAAATAGGTTTGGAGGTCTATGAGGACTGCATATATGGGAAACAAAAGCGGGTAAGTTTTCTCAAGGTTGGACCTATAAAGAAATAGAGTAAGTTAGAGTTGGTGTATTCTGATGTATGGGGTCCGGCTCAGGTATCATCTCTTGGGGTTTTAAGTTATTATGTTACTTTTATTGATGATTCAAAAAGGAAATTTTGGGTTTATTGGATTAGAAACAAATCTGATGTATTTGACAATTTTTTTAAATGGAAAGCCTTGGTAGAGAATGAACCAAGTCTTAAGCTAAACTGTCTCAGGTTAGATAATGGAGGGGAGTATTGCAACAATGAATTTGATTATTATTACTCTAAGAATGGAATCCGTAGGAAAAATATGGTTCCAAGAACTCCATAGAAGAATGGGGTGTTAGAAATGATGAATAGAATAATAATGGAACATGCTAGGAGCATGAGGTTACATGCAGGACTACCTCTTTCTTTTTGGGAAAAAGAAGAGAGCACAACTGTGCACTTGATAAACAGAGGACCTTCAAGTACCTTGGATGGAGGCATACCTGAGGAGGCTTGGTATGGTAAGAAAGTTGATTACTCATTTCTTAAATTTTTTGGATGTGAGGTGTTTGTCCATATAGACAAGGATGATAGGACCAAACTAGAGGCTAAATAAGAAAATTGTACTTTCATTAGTTGTGGTGGTGATGACTTTGGATATAAATGTAGGAGTATTAAGGATAAGAAAATCATTCGATCTAGGGATGTGGTATGTAATGAGAAAGTCATGTATAAGCAGTAGTTACAGTTAAATAAGGAAGAATCTAAGAAATAATATGCAGTGGTAGAGGATCTTTTGGATGGGAAACTGACACATGAATCAGTTCAAGAACCTCCTCAACAGGAACCCCAAACTCCTATATTGAGGAGGTCTTCTAGGGTAAGAAGATAACCTGAACGTTTTTCTCCTTCTCTTTATTATTTATTACTCACTAACAGTGGAGAGCCAAAGATATTTGATGAAGAAATGCAGGTAGATGTCAGGAAGAAGTAGGAGCAAGCCATGGATGAGGAGCATCGAGCTCTCATGAAGAACCAAACATGGGATTTGGTGAAGCTACCCGAAGTAAAAATAGCATTACAAAACAAGTGGGTGTTTAGATTCAAAGAGGAAGAAGGAGGAAAGAAAAGATACAAGGCCTGGTTGGTGGTCAAGGGGTTTGCATAGAAAAAAGGTATAGATTTTGATGAGATTTTTTCTCTTGTAGTAAAAATGACTTCTATTAGAACTGTTCTTTGAATAGTTGTAGCAGAAGACTTGCACTTAGAGAAGCTTGATCTAAAGACTGTATTTCTCCATGGTGATTTGGAGGAGGATCTATATATGCAAGTAACCATAGGGATATGAGTTCAATGGTAAAGAGAAGATGGTGTGCAAACTGAAGAAGAGTTTGTATGGCTTGAAACAAGCTCCACGTCAATGGTATAAGAAATTTGATAGCTTCATAATGGAGCAAGGTTATATTAGATGTCATTCTTACCATTTCATGTATACAAAGAAATTTGAGGATGGAAATTATATTATCCTGTATTTATTTGTGGATGATATGTTGGTTGCAAGTAAAAACATGCAGGAAATAAAAGTACTCAAGAAACACCTAAGTGAATACTTTGCCATGAAGGATTTGGGGACAGCCAAACAAATCCTTAGTATGAGGATATCTCGGGATAGGAAGGAACGGAAGCTAACTTTATCTCAGAAAGAGTACATTAAGAAGGTCTTAGAGAGGTTTAATATGCAGGATGCTAAACCAGTTGGGAATCCTTTGGCAGGCCATTTCAAGTTATCAAAGGAGCAGTGTCCCAAGATAGAGCAGGAGAGAAACCAGATGTCTAAGGTACCTTACTCATCAGCAGTTGGAAGTTTGATGTATGTCATGGTGTGCACTAGGCCTGATATTGCCCATGTAGTGGGAACGGTGATTAGATTTATGAGTGATCCAAGTAGAGATCATTGGCAGGTAGTAAAGTGGATCCTTTGGTATTTGAGAGGGACCATGGGGACAATTTTGTGCTACAGTGGATTAAAAAACACTTTTTGTGGTTATTTAGATTTAGATATAGATGGATATGTAGACAGCAGGAGGAGCACGACAAGTTATGTTTACACTATAGGTGGGACACTAGTGAGTTGGATTTCACAACTACAAAAGTTGGTGGCTTTGTCAACAACAGAGGCTAAGTATGTTGTTGCCACAGAGACAAGAAATGAAATGATTTAGTTACATCAATTGCTTGAGGATTTGGGGCATAAACATGAGGAAGGAAAGTTGCATATTGATAGTCATAGTGATATACACCTAGCTAAGAACTTTTCTTTCCACACTGGGATGCAACATATATAGTTAAGGTACCATTTCATCAAGATAGCTTTGGAGGAAGAAAATTTGAAGCTAGAGAAGATTTATACCAGTGAGAATCCTGCAGACATGATGACTGAGGTGGTCACAAGGGAAAAAATGAAGTTGTTTTCATCTTTTGTTGGTCTTCATGGAAACTAGTGAAGGGTTGAGAAGCTTGCTCAGAGGAAAAGTAGTCTCCAAGTGGGAGATTGTTAGGTTGTGGAGCCTATTTCATCTAGGAAAGTGTTGAAGACTGTACACTAGGAGTACTATAAACTTTCCACAGTTGTCTCACCAGGGTTCGAGGCTGGGCCCAGCCCCAAGCAAGTGTTCGGGGGTAGCAGCCCCCGGTAGCAAGGATTCGGGTGCACAACCCATGAGAAAAAAAATTTGGTCTTAAAACATGACAGATATACCGGGAAACCTATTTTTCTCATATGGGAAGGATTTTGACTCATAGGTTTATGTGACAATTTTGTAAAAATTCTTAAGAAGTTGTCTACTTATATGGTTTTATGCATATGGTAGATAATGTAACATTGCATATGTGTTTTGAATTCGGGTGTGAATTTTGTAAATTTTGTTTAACATAGCTCCAAACATATCTAGGTATTATATTGAGAGAGTGGTGGCTTGTAATAAAATGTGAGCAAGTTATTCTTGGTGGATGTAGCCAAAATTGAGTGAACCACGTTAAATATTGTCTCTTTGTGTTGTGTTATTTTATTCTGCACTTTTATTTAAGATCTGTAATATTTTATGCATATTAGTTTGTACTGTTACGATTATGTGAGGGATTATTCCACAAATTTTATCCCTTATTTCCTAATAGGTTTTGCCCTCTTTTTCCTATGCTTATAAGAGTGCTTAGTTTTTTTTAGAGAATAATGAGTAGAGTTCCTTTTGGTTTTGGAAGTGGAGGTTTTAGGGGAAGAAACTTCCAATAAAGTTTCAGCTATAAATATTCTCTCTGGTGAAATAGGTGCAGGGGTTTCTTCTGTGGAAGTAATAATTTCAGGATTTATTGGTTCTTGAGGTGGAGAAGAGGGTAGTGCAGCTTCTGGCATATGTGAACTAGAAATTTCAGTGATGTTTATTCTTTTTCTCCTCTTTCCCAACAAGGTTTCAATATTTATCACTCTAAAAAAAAATCCCATAATATATGAGGGTGTTCCCTCTACAAAGTATGCTTGACCACTATGGTTATTAGACAATGATGTGACAGGGCTTCCCTACCCTTCTGAACCTCTTAGCTCATTTTTTTAAGCATCTCATGAAATAATTTTGAAACATTCACTTGATTATTGGTTTTCAAATGATTTAACAATTTGAAATGCACTGTATTTAACCTTTAATATCTCCCTTCATAGGTAAAATATTGAATGACAAAATTGGCAGCTTATGCCCATAAAGGTTTGAGAGATGTTCTAGGAGTACCTTGGTGGTATGAAATGAACTCCTCATCATTATCTGTAAATTATCTTCTTGCTATTTATGGTTAGTTATGTCTTGAAATGGCTCTCCCTGAGTTGGTAAACTAGTTACCTCTGCTAAAATCTCCATTGTTCAAGGTATTTACAAACTCTGCCACAACTGCCTCATCAAAGCCTTAAATTGATTAATGTATTATATCCAACCATGATTCTCAAAGTACTGCATAATCTCAGGATGATTTAGAATTTTCAAAGAAGGTTCATATATGATCAGGTCACCTCCCATGGTGGATACACAACTTATCCCAAGTGTAATACGCAACCAGAAATTTTTTCCTTAAAAGTACTTTACAAAAATGAATTGTGTTGATGGCATTTCATTTCATTGAACTTTATTACCAAGGGGAAAAGTAATACATTTAGGGGTTATTAATCATTAAGTGGATGTGACAACGTTGAGTTCATGAAGGAAAGTGAGGTGACACATTGGCTTATGTGGAGGGCTTAAGTGGACACGTCATAAATAAAAAGTGGTGGTCTTTTAATGTGTGACACTATTTATGACTAGGCATAAATCCTAATTAAATACAATTAATCTAATCATGCTTTATTAAAGAAATAAATGCATGCACTTATCTCATTTTGGCTTGTAATGATTGATGTGCATGCTTTATTGAACTAGATTCTTAGTTGCATGCAAGTTCCCTACGATGCTACGGAAATTGGTTTAACTTGTGTTGATTGCTCCTTACTGCAAATAGATTCTTCCTGGAGAGGGACCTCTAATTTTTTGGGGTGTCAATCATCAACTTGTGTATGCTTCATCAATGTCCTTTATGCAACCATTAGTTTTGTCAAACGTTAAAAATAAAGAGGTTCTTATTTCTTGTGGCTGCAAGTTGAACCCTTGGTCATTGCACTCTCTCCTTGTGATGGAGATCATGATCTTCTGCACTCACTTGTCAATAAGACCTACAAAACTAAAACTTATATAAAAAATGAGTTAGCAGAGTGTTGGTGATCATTCAAAAAGGTAGATCTCAACACTTTAATTTAGCCTTGAAGTATTTAACAAGCTAAATGATCCAAGGCTACTGAAATCTCATCACTTCTATGTAATCCTAGAAGGTGAGCCATCAGGCTTAACCTCTTAGGTTAATTCTTAAGTTTCTTTCTCCATTCTTCTATAATCTCCTCTAAACAATTCCATAAATGAGCCTTTATCAACTAGATTTTTATAAAATCTTAACCTGTGGCCATTCACCAGCAACTCGAATCTCATAGGATCAATAGTAGTAAGCTTCACAACTACATTAGGGAATATATTCTCAATTTTATAGGGGCCTAACCACCTTGTTTTGAGCTTCCCTATGTGATCATTGTATTTTGAGTCAAAAAAAAGTTCCCATTCCCCTTCGTAGAACTGTCTTGTTGTAAAATACTAGTCATATCATTTGATTTTTTTTTTCACTACCTCTTTGTTATGAACTTCTTGATTTCTCAATTCATCCAACTCATGGGGTTGTAGAATTCTCTATCTTTTAGCTTCTGATGAGTCTATTCCCGTCTCAACTACAGTTCTTAATGTTTTATGCTCAAATTATATTGGCAAAATAGTAGTCTTTCCATATAATAGTTCAAATGGTGTGAAACTAGTTGTGGTCTTCCATGTTGTATTGAATTCCCATACTACTTCTGGAAGCATGTATTCCTAGTAACCTGCACTTGGACATTAGACTGGGGATGCTATGGTGTAGAATTTTTATGCCTAATTTCATATTCACTGACCAAATTAGCAATCATATCAACAGTAAAATGGGTACCTTGGTATATCAAAATTTCCCTTAGGAATCCATATCTAGTAAAGATGTTATCATACAAGAATTTAGCTACCTTATCACTGGTCTAGTTTGGAAATTCTTTTACCTCTATCCACTTGGTTAGGTAATCTATATAGACCAATATATATTATTTTTGTTAAGATGGAGGGTTTATAGAGCCAAATAAATCTAAGCCCCACTTATCAAAAGGTTACAGAACAAATTGAGGTTGCAATGGAATTTCATCAGACTTAGTGGGATTTCCCGTTCTCTGACATTTTTCACATCTCTTAGTGTATAGTGTTGCATCCTTATGTAAAGTTGGCCAATAGTAGCTAATAGTCAACACCTTCTGTGTTTTTCTCTTTGTAGCAAAATTCCCTCCACAAGTTTCATTGTGGCAGGCTCTGAGGACATCAAATATCTCCTCATCATCTATACACCTTCTCATTACTTGATCTTGACCTGTATAAAGGAGAAATTTAGCTATCTAAGAAAAGTTTAAACTCTTTTAAACTAAATGCATTTTTGTAGAAGATGAAAAATGTGGATGTGTTTTACCTGAGACTAAATAGTTAGCTATGTCTACGTACTAGTGTGTTCTTGTAAAAATAGAAAATAGGTTCTCATCTGGAAATGAATTATAAACTACTTGCTCTTCACTGTTGTTCTCCATTTTTGAGAGGAAATATTCCACCACATTATCTTTGTCAGAATTGTTCACTATGGTGACATCAAATTCTTGCAAGAAAAGCAACCACCTTATGATTTTTTTGCTTAATACTAGTTTGTTTACCAGATACTTGATTGGAACATGATTAGTGTGAATAAACATTAGATATCCTATGATATAATGTTTTAATTTTTTCATGGAATATATTGCTGCGAGGAACTCTTTTTGTGTCACTATATAGTTCATTTATGCATGCTGCAAATTCTTACTGACATAGTATTTTTCATAATTTAGACTACCATCTTTTTGACCTTGGAAAACTCCAATAGCATAATATGATGCATATACTGTGTAGATGTGAAATGGAAGGTTCTAGTCAGGTCCTCTTAACACAAGAGTAGTAGTTAGCATCTCCCTTAAAGTTTGAATAGCACTCTCACAATGCATTCAGTCAATGCAAAATCAACATCCTTTCCTCACAATAGCAATTAACTAGCTCTGTAAACATTATTGCATTTAAGATCTTGTATAAACCTGTTTGGTAACTCATCCAATAATCGCCTAGATAAATACTCTGTATATGAGTTGTTAAAATAACTTTTCTTATGAAGTCTGAGGGTAGTTTATTAGACCCGTAAGTGGATTAAACAGGTTATTTGTTGGATTCTACTTCTTATTCATACTGAGGAAAGGTAGTGCCACAACTACTATATTGCCTATATACCATCATCATATATGTACTTAATCATTGAAATCAATGAGAAGCTTATTATTCTAGATCCTGTGCAATATTTGTTCTCTAAGACCTGGTATCTAGATTTTGCAGTAGCTCATTCCTCATCAAGTACTAAAATGAACCGTGAAGTCATCCATATGGGGACTTTCATTTAGGTCATTTGTCAAAGTAGTAGAAGATACTTAGGATCAATGCCTTCTGGATTTGTGCTAGGTGAATATTTATATAGGCCATATATTGGGAGCAACCTTGAATGCATGGAAAGATTTGGCGCTGACCATTCTACATGTGAAATTGATCATACTTATCCATGGTCCTCTAGTGCAAGATCTTAGATTTGATCTAATAACCATTAGTATCTATTCTCAGCACACATCCCCGAGTATAGAAATCTATCTTAGACCAGCTATGGGTATATAAGAATTCCATATGATCAATTAGAAGATTCACGGAACATGCAAGTTACATGCTGAGTCTATAGTCTTTGTCATGTCTGCATAGCTTTGTTGTGTTCTCTGTTAATCCACATAGACCACTCGTAGATTTCCTAAGCATTATGTGGCTTTGGTAAAATTGGTTCATAGGTTGTTCAAAATACTTGACATTTGCCTAAAGACTTCATGATATGAGAGGAATAGAATGAGGAGTGGATAAAGGCATCTGATTTGACCAATTTAAATAGTAGTTCAAGCCCTCCATAATTATCTCGTACTGATTGGGTTCTTTACCGCCTATGTGATTATGATAAATAGAGAATTTGGAGGTTGTATCATGCATAGATCTATGACTATGAACCATCATTGCAACATTGTAAGCATACTTCTCATAGTCTCCATGCAAATATCCAGTAGTGATCCCATATCGGAAATCCTAGAGAATTTCCAAAAACTCTCAAGTCTAGACATCATCATCAAACCTTGCAGTGAAGTACATTCTAAGGCTAGAAGATACCAAATTAAAATGTGCCTCGTTAACCCTCTGACTATACCCTGCATACAATACTTATGTCGTCAATAGTAACTCTTCACTCACTTCTCATTCACTCATTCAATGGTTCGTCCCTAAAAAAATTTGACTTGTGCTCATTTTACACTCATGTCACTTACCATAACTTGCTCTCAACTCTTCAGTTCATTAGTCGTCTAAGTCTAACCTTAAGTGATTGTATGTTTGGTATATGTTGTCATATTACTAGAGTGCTTGCCCATTAAAATTAAGCTATTTATCCTATGTACTACCAGTTTCACAACATTGTCTTAGTATTTGTCAATGAAGAAATGTTTTTGATTCAATAGGCATTGTGTTACTCCGTAACTGCTCAATTATTTATATGTAGCTATTAACCACCCTCTAGAAGCCCCTTAAGACTGAAGTCATGTTATGCTTAGTTGTAACAACCATGCATCTATTAGTTCCAATTTTCATCTTCGTGTAAAAGGTGTCTAAACAATGACGTTTTAGTTCATCCTTACCAATTTCGTCTAGATCAATCCTAAAATCTCAAAGCTCATTTATCAAAACATACAGACTCAAGTATTGTATCGTCAAAGTCATTAAATTGTAATTTTTCTTCTCAATACCCTCTAATAGGTCAGGGATTAAAAATTCCGATGAACATATCTGTTCTTCAGGAATTAAAAAAAAACTTGACATTTTTGGATGCACCCGTTATGGTGGAATCTGAGGTACCTATCGAGGTTTTTGAGAGTTAACTCCTAGTGATAAAGGGTACTTGCTTTGAGTTAGAAACCTGATCCACCAGAGGATATAGGCTTCGGAGCTTCGAGTTTTGGTCAACAACCTTCCCAGCATGTCAAAAAATGATCAGGCCGCATAGACCCTTCACTCCTGGCAAATTTATTGCAGTCGTGTGTGTCCTTGTATGGTTTTGTTACCAGTGATATCTTGTTGTGTTGTGTACAAATAAAAAAACTTGTTAAGTGCCTTGAATCACTAACCTTAACAATCACACATTAAAACCCTCCTTAAGAGCCCGAGAAGGAAGAACCAGTTATAAATTCTACTATAGTTTGATTTGATGCTTCAAATTTCACACAAAGTCTTGTCTAGAGGTTATGCATGGGTTAGTATTACCAGTGGGAGTCCATGGGAACATGATAACTTCATTTCATGCAATTACTCATTGTCCCAGGTTGTAGAAACACACATTTCACAACTCTCCAAACCGTCTTGCTTAACAAACAACTCACAAAATTTCAATAAATTTTCCTTCTAGGACCCCAATGCATTCTTCACCACAAATCCTAGACCAAAAAGCTACAGTTATCACTTTCATGGGGAAACACAATATCTCTAATCATGTACAGTTACAACTAAATCACGTAAACAGTCTCATTCACAGTTACTGTGACAAAGGGATTCAAACATGCAATCAACCATCATGATATCTATCTATTCAAATCCTGAAAATGACCCTCCATATCTATGAACAATAAGTTAATCACCTAAAGATACACTTGCAAAAGTGACACATTCATGATCATGCAAGTTAGCTTTCTTCATACAATTAGAATAGGGGATTGAAGCTTTCATATCCACTAAGAAATAAATACCAAAAAGGATTCATGAACACTCCCACAGATGATTCACACATCTATTAAGGAGAGAAGTCACCATTCACAATTTCAAACTTAGAAAATGCTCCACAAAACAAAGTTGTATACACACATCAAACTTCACATTCATGTTTCATACAAAATTTATGCTTTTTACTTGCTCCTTCTTCCTCCTAGTACGAGGAATGAGTTTTCAAATTCATTAACTCCCTCTAAAACATGATCTCCTACACTTGCGTGTATGTACTCTCCACATTGTAACTGAATTTCTAGTGACTCTTCAACTTCCCTCAATGAGGCTTATAATTTCCCCTTACACATTATTCCAAGCATCCTAACGATGCAAAAACATACAAAAACTCAACACACAGCCTAAAACTTAATGAGACACTTATTTAACCTTAATAAACTCCTAGCACACTCAAAACACCTTTACAAGTCCATATGCCTCATTACACACATTTGGATTTTCAAATATCCCTTTTGGAGGGAAAACAAAAAAGAGGAACAATTCAAAATCCCCAACTCCACCACTAACTTGAAATGCCTCATATGACCATTTAGAACCCATAAATCTCTCTCATAACTTACATTGATCCCAAGAAGCATGAATTGTACAATTAAAGATCTCTCTATGGATTCTCCTGCATCAAGTTGTCTGATTGATTTACATTATTCTTTGATATAAATTTTGTGAGTACAAACCCTAGGATGAATCCCACACATATCACTATAATCCCAAGAAAATGTTGTCTTATGTTCTTGAATAAGAGCAATCAAAAATTACTCTTGTTGCATATTCATCATCTTTCTTACATTTAGTGGCCTCCCTGGTGTTATTTCTACTTGCTTTGAGAGGTCCAACATTGAAAAAGTGTTGCTATTAATAGAATTTAATATGCATTCACAAGGAAGAAGTTGGTCAAAAATATAATTCTTACCTAGAATACTCATGGTGCTCTATTGTGGTAAGGCTTGCTTTAAGGGACAGTTCAAACACCTCAATCTGTCATCAACTTCTTCATTTATCCCATATTTGTTCTGTAAAATATTAGAGAGAACAACATCTTCCTCATAATCTTGAATACTACAATAATTTTCCAAAATCATAAGTTATTGGATATAGTATTGATCAATTTCAAGTTATTCAACCAAAGCTATTTGATCCTCATCATTCAATGGTTAGGTAGGAGGATAGAGTATAAGTTTCTTGGTACCATTTCCATTTGAGATGATCATGTTGCCACACCTGCACCCTATAAATGCATCAACCATGGCTATCCATGGCTTTCCTAGTATAATAGGGTAACCTCATAGAATTTCCTTTGGTTGTAGGACAATAAAATCAACAGGGTATTCCTAAGAGTCTACTACCACAACAATGTGCTCAAGGACTCCTGTAGGCCTTACTGTTGATCTATTTGCCAGTTGCAATACCATAGTTGTTGGCCTTAGTCCTTCCAACTTCAGGTTATCCATGATTTTCTTGGTCATGACATTGATTTCTCCCCCTAATTCAATGAAAGTGTTTTTATTGTAGTTCCATTGATAATAACATTCACCAAAGGAATTCCTAGATCTATGTACTTGGGTAGTAGAAAGTTTCCGAGCATGATGTCAGCCAATTGTCAAATGAATTGTAAAGTGGATGAATATTTTATTTTATTTTCTTGGCTTCTTTATACATAGATCCTTGATCAACTTGTTGTAAATAGGCACATCTTGATGGCTTGAATGAGTGGATTTTTTGCAGAAATTTCCTTCAACTGATTGACAAAATTAGAACTAGAATTTGATTGAGGTTTTTATCTTTTGCAATATTTATGGAAATGGGGGTCCATTGACTTGCATCTTCCTTTTTCTATAATTATGTTCATGTTGTTGTGGATCAGCTTGTAGTGTCTTCTGTATTTGTTGCAAATAAACTTGCAACAACTGTGGTTCATCTACTATCTCCATGATTATAGGTTTTGTTGGTGGCTGAAGTACTCTTCTTGATTAGAGATGGATATTATTGATATCAACTAAATAATAAGAGTATTGGGTCAATTCAATGTTATAGGCTGGTTGAGAAACTTTATTATAGGGGTTATATGCTGGCTGAGCTGGAAATTGAGTGGTTTTTGGTTGAGAGCTAGATTGGGGGTTTGACATCAAAGCTTGTTGTTGTGGGTAGGGAGGTTGCTGGTAGGTTTTTTGGTAGTTAGGAGGTTGATTTATCCATTTCTTGTCTCCTCTCTAATATTTCTTCCATGAATAAGGGGGGTGCTGCCACTGTGGGGTTAAGAACTGAGGCTGCCACGACTATTGGTATTAGCTAGGATAAGAAGCCCATCGTTGCTGAGTATTAGCCCAAGGTAGGGGTTGGATATTATTATATGAACTACTATCTCAATTTTGAAAAGATGGCATGGGATCTTGTGACATACCTCCTTGTCTTTGTGGTCATGGATTCCTTTGGAAAAAATAGAAAACTTTTCCATCCTCCATTTCTATCATTTTAAACTCTGGTGCAACCTCCTTTCCTTCTATAATGTTGGTCAATCCCGTGCATGTGAAATTGAATTTATTTGTTATATAAGAATGGTAGAAATATGCAAGTTCTACCTATGCATCATATGTAGAGCATCAAGTTGGGTGGCCATTTCCTTAACTATTTCTTTTTTCATGTTCTTAAATATGTTTGAAATTTATGATCTAGATATTTCCCCAATTCCTATGGTAGATTCTCCACCCTTTGATCTAATACTTCTTATTATTTTCATGGTTTCTCTAGAATAGTTCCTGTAGGCTTCAAAAATTTCCTCAAAAGTGGCTTTGGAGGTGTCTCTAGATCGTATTAAATCCAAAGCATCCATATCATCCTCACCGAGCCTTTCTAATAAAAGTAACTTAAGAGACTCGGGAGGTAACCTTGTATGTCTTGTATTTTTAACACAAAATATGAATCTCTCTAGGTAATATTCAAGTGGCTCATCTTCCTTTTGTGCCATCTTAAAGAGTTCATCTCCTCCTCTTCTACTTGATCTGTTGTAGTCTTGGTACTTGGTCATAAACTTGTCTTTCATCCCCTGCTAGGTAGTAACAACGTCTCTTCCCAGGCCCATAAACCATCTCAATGCTTCATCTTATAGTTTATCAGGGAAAACATTAATCTTATGTGCATTAGTTAGGTAGTCATTACTCCTGCATAAGATGTCAAACTCAAATAAGAAATTGTTTGGGTCTTCATTCAAAGATCCATGAAAATTAGGAAGAGATGATGGAGATGTGTTCTTCATTTGAGCAGGTTGATTGTAAGTGGAGATAAGAAACTCAAATTTTATTAGTTACCTTGCCTCATCTTTCATGTTTTGATTCAACTCATTATTCATGTTAGACTATTCAGGAACAACCTCATAAATCTCACTTGGTAGGGAGTGTTCTATGAGAAAACCCTGTACAAAAGAGGATGTTTCTTCTTTAGAATTAGACTTAATTTATGCTATTTGAGGATTGGGTATGAATATACCATATAAATATCTACGATGGTGTATACATCAATTAACTTAAATAGATCAACATTCATTAGTGAGGCGTTTGAAGGTGGAATTTCTAAAACCTACTTTATTATATGAAATTCATAAATGCAAAACCTCACAAACTCCTATAACTTTTGCAATATCCCTGATAATGGCACCAAAAGTGGTGGTGTAAATCAACTTCCAGCAATTTATATGTTGTACATTGAGTTAAATTCATTTAATTATCATACTAGGGAGCATAGAAATGAAATACTACCGGTGCTATATGCAAAGTTATAGTTGATCTAGGAGGTTGGAAAGGAAATACCTATAATATAATAATGTTGAAAGTTAAATAAAATTCAAACTTGAAAATGAAGTATTGCTAAATTTTATTACTAAAAAAAAGTTGCATATCCAGAGATAATATTGTTCGTAAGGAAATATACATGAAATGAAAAAATGGAGGGGATTTATCAAATCTCAAATGGGCCCTGACTTGGGTGTTAATCCCTCCCTAACTCTGTAACTAAAAACTAAATAACAAAAATGAGATTTCTTTATTGATTTGCATATAACATTACATATAGGAACAAAATATCATATTAATATTTTTTCTCTAATTCCAAATTTGAATCACTAACTTCTTACTACTTTATAACCAGCCTATTACAAGGCACCAACCCTTTCCTTTATATCCTATCATTTATACTGCGTGAGAAGAAGAAGAATGAAACAAGGAGTCTTTAACATAACAAGTGAGATATTCATCACATGTTTGAAACACACACTAAGTGTTCAATGAACAATCATTTTGTGTTCAAGTAATAATCAATTCTTCACTAGTTCTTAATCATGACCAAATCAAAGATTGATTTATTTCTTAGTTTTCCACATTTCTGTTGTAATTACTCCTCCCATGGCATGTAAGGACTTAAGTTCCATCACTTCATGTTTGAAAAGATCTTCATAAATGTATTATAACTTGTTGTGGATGATTTCCTTATCCTTTGGATAGGTTCTTTTGTTGCATATGACAAATTTATTACAACCAAGAGTGAAATCAACACATATAATCATCCAAACAATTTATTGGAATAATAAGAATAAATGCACACATAATATCACAAAGTAAATACAATAAGATATAACTATATTAATTAATAATTATGTCAAAATTTCATGGTTTTAATACTAATGTTCAGTAATGTACTTACAAAAAACATAGACATGGATACAATGGTCTTATAAAAATACAAAATATGCAGTGTTATGAAAGTGATTAATACAACTCATATCGTGACACTCCAGATTGCAATGAAATATTGTTCCCTTTTTGAGAAAATGATGAAATGGATGGCACTTATCAGCGAGCTACGTTATAAACCTTTTGATGGCATGTATTTTACCCTATAGGCTTCAGAGTTGCTTTAGATTTATAAGCGGAGGCATTTCAACCACATCTTTAAATTTATCTAGATAGATTTTTGTTCGGCAATGTGAGACAATAAAACCAAGTAGCTTGTCAAATGTAACACTGAAAACACATTTCTTAGGATTGAGCTTAACTTTGTATTTTTAGAGTCATTCAAAGATGCACCATGTGATGTTCTTCTCTGGTCCTGGATTTTCCCATAGTATCATCGACATAGTCCTTAACAATGTTGTGCATCATGTCATGAAAGATGATGGTCATGACACATTGCTATGTAGATTTGAAATTTTTGAGACCAAAGGGCATGAGCTGATAGCAGATAGTGCCCCAAGATGTATTAAAAGTAGTTTTGTGTTAGTCTTCTTCAAAAAAAATTATTTGATTATATCTAGAGAATCTGTCCATGAGGGATAACATTTTGTGCCCTACTATAGAATCCACAATCATGTCAATATTAGATAAGGGAAAATCATCTTTAGGGAAATATTTATTAATGTCACAGAAATCTATAAAAATACGGATACCCCCAGTATTTTTTTCTACTAGGATGATGTTGGAGATACAATCATAATAGTAAATAGGCAGGATGAAACTAACATGAAATAACTTTTGAAGTTCTTCTTTGAAAAGCAGGGCTACCTTTGGATGTATCTTACACAATTTCTACTTGAATGGCTTCACATCTTTATGGAATATGAGATTATGAACCACTAGAGATGGATCAAGACCATACATATCCACATAGGATCATGCAAATACATCCAAGAATTATTTTAGGAGGTCTATAAAGGTGGTTTTTTCTTCTACTAATACAGATGCCCATAATTTGAGGATCTTGGGGTCCTCTTCAGTGTCGATGTTAATGTCAATAGTTTCCTCTATTACTGATGTTGATCCGTCTTGTAACATTTATTGAACCGGAAGAAGTTGATCCCTGTTGAAAGGAAAAATATGGCCTATATATTGAGTACATAAATGTAGGGCGCTGGAAGAGTGCCTAGTGTTATGATAGGGTTGAAGCGCCCATGATCAAGACTTAGCCATTTTGTGGATAAGTTTTATTTTCAAGTTAGCGTGTTGAGCACACAAAGACATGAAGACTTGCAATCCACACAATGGTATTTTTGACATAAGCGACAACTAAGCGCCATACATTGTTTAGGCTAATAATAGGATTTCTACTCAAAGTTAACTATAGGAAGTCTATTACTAGAGAACTTACATGTTGTGCATCCAATTATAAAGGTGCATGGCTATTATTAATATGTGACCTATTTTGAGAAGTGCATGGGAAGTGAAAGGAAACTCCCCACCACCATATATATGTATTGATTTTCACGATTTTGGTGTGTGTGCATGTGTCAAATTATAGAGTTATGATGGTGGTTTTGTCACACACATGACTCCTGTAGATACTTATGTAATGTAAGAAGATTTTTTGCTTTACAATATTTAATACAATGATTCATATTGGCTGGATAATGGTGTTGAACATGACTGAATCTAGTTCTTGTATGGTAAATCTTGTTATAGTCATTGTTTAGTTCATATTATATATATTCTAAGAACTAGATCTGGTTTATGCATTGTGTGTTGTATACTATTGGTAATGAATCTAGATACCTATATGCACCATCATGCTAACATTTTATACAAGCAACTCTAAAGAGGGACCTAATTTATTTGCATGCTTTGGGTGAGTGATCAACTCATGTTGAGTGATGCGCCAATAGGCTTGGGTTATTCATAGTAAATTCTAGGCTACATCATTGGTTCCATTTTCCAGACCTCATTTTTAGTTGTTTTTCGATGTTGCATGATGAAGACGTATCGATTGACCTTGGAAAGTGTTGAGGAGTTGATTATAGATCTCAAAGAAGAGTACACTCAGAGATTCAACACTAGATCTAAGTTTGACACATGTGTGTGGGTGGAGCATAATCTATATGACTGCTTATATGAGAGATTATTTTCTATCTTCCCAATAGAGCTATACGAGTGGTTGGTTTCTTAGGCATCTAAAAGGAATTTGAGGTTTTGTAGACTTGTCTAGATGAAAGAATAATTTTAGGCCCTCTATGATGTTGATCATATTTGGACGCCCACTGTGGACACTTGGTTCCTTTGTGTTTTAAATAGATATATTTTAGAGTACTCAATTTCCACTTATTATTTCCCAGAGGTAGCTGAGTTTTAGTTTTTTATGTTATCCCAGGGGGACATATCTGCAAGGAATTCCACTGGCAATCAAGATCTTGATGGTACCCTTGAATTTGGAAGAGAAGCTGATGGATAGCTAAACCCCACCACACGCGGGGGAAGGAGAAGGTGTGGTAAAGGATGGTGGACCTAGCGACAGAGAGGAAAAGAGAAGAGAGGTGTCTTAAGTTCAATGAGGCATGCAAGAGGAATTTAGAGATGTAGCGTGATATTGTAGAATGGATGAAATTGAGGAGAGAGATGGCTCGTGAATGATTTAGAGCTCACACAGAGGACGTGAAGCCAGAGCATCTAGAACTCCCCCATTTTAGCAAGAATGATAGTGAACCCTTGTCATCGTCTTATGAGAGCATGCCAACAGAGACAACTTGGGCCATGGGTGCTCATTTTAATCTACCTGACAACCTATCCCTTGCACTTAGTTTTCAAGTTTCTAGTATAACCAGCAGTCAACAAGCTAATTTAGGTAGTAGAGTAGTAAGAGGTAGAGTTGACATATTAGAAAGTTCAAGAGTGAATCAAATATCAAGTACATTAATGTCTGGGAAAACATATTCCATGTTATTTGGAGGACTGGTTGGATGAACCTTTTTAGGCATGTCATCACCACAGAACATAGGCATGCAGAACATTGGGCTCATATTGGGGAGTAGCACAACTTCGCAGACTGTAGGAGTTCAGTTTAGCACCTCTGTTGGGACATAGGGAAGTGTTTCCTATGGTTTAATTCCTAATATAGGTGGAGGATTAGGAGGAACATGTGGCTCAAGATCTGACATAACTAGTGGATATAGGGGCGAACTTAACACAAGAGGTTCTGGATCTGGTGAGCATGGTCCTCAGCAACCCCACAATGTTTACATCGAGATGCCACTTCATCTCCTAGAGTATAGGGGAATAGAATATGTTGTTGAGCATGTGCATATGTGTGAGATATTTTGGTGTGTGAAAGGACTTATGGCTTCTGAGCATAGGGAAAGTTAGTTTATGACTACGTTGTAGGGACACGCGCACAATTGGTACATAAAATTTTACCCTGTTAAGACTTGTGTGGATTATACAGTGTTATGGGTGCTTTCCTTAAGGAATTTTATATAACTGAGTTTGAGCATAAAAGTATAAGTGCGCTCAAGGATATCAAGCAGGGCACTACTGAGAGCATCTGGGAATATGATGCTCATTTCAAAACACTCTTGTCTAAAGTATCATATGATTTCCATTCCATTCAGCATGCATAGTGGTTCATTAGAGGCCTGATTACACTTTTTAGGAGGGTTTGTTAGTAGATCCAGCAAAGAATGCAGTCATTTTAGGATTAGAGGAACCCACTAGTCATAGTGAGGTGCATGGATTATTGGGCCACACAGGGTATTAGAGAATTTTTTTTAAAGGATATGATAATATTTTTGTGCCCTTAGAGGAGTTATTAACAGGTAAAACAAAGTTCTATTGGGGATAACTGCAGTAGCGCACATTCAAAACGTTGAAGGAAAGGCTTACTACGTCACCTATTTTACGTTTTCCTTCATGGAATCTACCCTTTCACGTACATGTGGACACCTCTAGCATGGCCATTGTCATAGTTCTAGCTCATCCTGGAGAAGGTATTGTAGATCATCCTATCTGTTTTACTAGTAGAAAGTTATGTCATGTAGAACAAAATTATACAACTACGGAGCACAAATATTTTTCAATGATCTATGTGTTGTATAAGTTCATATAGTACTTGTTAGAAACACCTTTTATGTTCTATAGAGATCACATGGAATTGAAATACTTGGTAAATAATCCCATTTTAAATGGGTGCATATGTCAATGGGTTCTATTATTCCAAGAGTTTGGCTTTACAGTTGTGGTAAAGCTAGGTAAAAGTAATATTGGCCCAGACCACTTATCAATGATTCAATCAGGAGAGGACATGCAAAGTATTAAAGACACAATTCTAGATGCACAGTTATACAGGTTGAACCATGTACCCTCAGAGTTAGAGGATATTGCTTTCTTTTTATGCACAGGTATAACGTCCGAAGGAATGAAGGCCTTGGAAAAGAAACAACTTACAATTTGCGATGCACCTTTCATGTTGATCAGTGGTGACCTATACAAACTAGGCCAAGATGACATATTATGTCAGTGTGTACTAGAGCATGAGTGTATGGTAATCATGGAGGAGGCTCATGGAAATATTGTAGGTGGACACTATGCAGGTGACACCACCACGTGCAAGATTCTACTAGCTGCTTTATGGTGGGAAACCTTGTACGATGATTGCAAGGAGTATTGTAAGGTGTGTGATCATTGTCAGCACCTTAGAAAACCTAGGCAGAGAGATTAAATTCCTTTAAGGCCTATTATTAGTGCAGATCCTTTTGAAAAATGAGCAATAGAATTTGTGGGACCTATTTCCCTAGCCACACGTAAATCTGGATCACACTACATCATCACTTGTATGGATTATCTTACAAGCTAGGCAGAAGTGGAACCTATGAAGGATTATATAGCAGCTACAGCAGCAAGGTTCTTGTGGGAACATATTCTTACCAGGTATGGATGTCCTTTAAGTTTGACAAGTGATAGTGGCACTCATTCCCTAAATACGACAATCAGGTTATTATTAGATGAATTTATGGTCATGCACCATAAGAAAACACCCTATCACCCTAAATCAAATGGGATTGGTGAAGCCTTCAACAAGATATTAACCTAGACCTTAAAAAACATTTGTGATGTTGGAAGGAAATATTGGGATGATAAAGTTTTTTTTGTACTTTGGGCATATAGAACAACCTACAAAATGTTGAATAAGGCCACACCCTTTCAGTTGGTTTTTGGCATAGAAGCGGTTCTTCCCATGGAATTCATGTTACCTTCTTTACGTATTTCATGCATGGGAGGTCTAGCTAATGAAAAATCATTTGAAGAAATAATTGACAAGTTGATGCATCTGGATGAGAGGTGCATCATAGCATGTTGGAGTCAGAAGCCAGAAAAATCTAGGTAGAAAGCATGGCATGATAGGAACATCAAGAAAAAGAAGCTTGAGGTTGAGTAGATGGTACTTCTTTATGATTCAAATTTTCTGTGCAACCCAGGGAAGATTAAGGTGCATTAGTTAGGACCATATGTTATCACTCACGTACTTCAATTAGGAGCTTTCTAGTTAGAGGTGCTTGATGGAACACAGTTACCCAGTTACTTTAATGGGAGTAAGTTGAATCCCTAATATAAATTAGCCTTCTTGGTGTTTTTAATAAGGCATTATCTCCACTTAGATTAGATTTACCGTACCGTATTTCCTTTAATATTTTTCCTACCTCATCGTTATGCTTTGTCAATTTAGTTCAGTGTTATGTATAATAAGCGAGTTTACACGCCCGAAGCTAATTAAAATCTCAAGTTTTTTATGCGTAGAGGACTGTATATACCCTTAATGTGGGGTAGATAAAGAAGGTTAGTATGATATAGAAAATAAATAAACTCAAGAGTGTCCATAAAGGGAATAGGTTTCGAAAAGTGATGAAAACTTCAACAGGATTTCACAAAGTTAAAGACCACATGTAAGGCGGTGAGTGCTCACTATAACTCAAGGAGGCTATAATATTTAAGACTACATATGTTTGGGTCACGTTGGACAAATAATTTGGTGTAAGGAAGCACATGTAGAGGAGATCTATGGCAGATAAGTAGTGGCACTCCAGAAAATTATGACAGAGGCACCAAAGTTCGAGGCGCGAGAGATTCGGGCATAGGAAAAAGAGGCGTGAAATGCACTAAAAGGGAATTAATTCCATGTATGGTTATAGCTGGAGAAATTAATGAAGGGAATTTTTTAAACTTGGTTTAAATTCGGTATTTTCAACGTCATTTTTTACCTTACAAATTTTAAGAAAAATTGAGAAGTGTGAAGAAGAGCTATAAATGAGGAGCACTCTACAGAGTGAGTAAACATGTTGTGTTTAAAGAATGATATTGAGAATCCATACATGGAAGCAAGATTCAGGTAGTGGTAAATGTGCGTGATGGGAGGGTAACTTTGGTTTTTTTTTCACGATAGCGAGGGTTTTCATTTTGTACTCGCAGAATCGAAAGGAGTAATGACAACACGGAGGGAACCCACAATAGAAAAGGAGGTTGATGACCCAAAAAAGGAGTGGCTGGTCGAGATGTTATATCTAGAAGAATTAATTAAGGGGCAGCCTTAGACAAAAAATATTACACAGTGTAGGGTTTCATAGATCAACCACCATACTTAGAAATTCCTGAAGGACGTCGTAGCAAAATTTTACAAGAAAACAAATCGGCGGTTAGTGGATGACACTATGGTTTGGATACCTTCGTGAAGAAATTACTTGAAAGCATGGGGGTCATGCAAATTATACAGTTTCCCTATTTTCAGAATCCCGAGCAGTTGTATCAGTGGCTCATGGCGCGCGTCCATGAAGAGTTTTTTAACTTCATAGGAAATAGAATGAGGATCACCACCAAGTTGATTAGGAAGGTGACAGGGCTGCGCGAATCAAGCTTAGAGATCACTGGAGATCTATCAGAGGATGAGGGAATTTATGCCACAACTTCCCTACATCATTATAATAAGGGGGGTCAAGCCTTAAAAGTAACCAACATTGCAGACATGGCCACTAGGGTTGTAGCACGCTTGATAGAAAGCAAGTTGGGTGCCACTGAATGATGGATTGAGGTGAATATGCACTAGTTACATATAGCACACAAAATGGTCAATAATACATACTACAACATTATCAGGTACATCAAAGAAATCTTGGTGAATTAGGTGCGTCTCCAAGCAAATAAAGGTGAGAAGATCACCTGGGAAGAAATTCTATTATTGATTGTATATAGTGAAATTGGAGTACTCGATGGACCTAGGGAGAACATCTTAGAGTTTCCATTGGAAAATAAATCCCCAGCAAAGAAATGTTCCAAATAAACTCTACATGGACCTATTTGTAACGTGCATAAAAAGTGCCTAGGAAGGTGGTTTAGGAGACTGCACAGGGAATTTGAAGGAGATTGGCGTATTCTATGGGAGCTTCCCAAAGTACTAAATGGAGAAGTTGAGTTTACAGTCTACCAACACTTTAGCTTAGGGCACTTCCATATGTAGTCCAGCGGTAAGACCACATTGTGTAAATTTCCCTTTTCTTTTACTGCTAGATATTTCAAGGAGTCAGTGAAAAGGTTCCACGAAACACGCAAGATTTAGTTTGATGTAGAAAATGTAGACGTAACTATGCAAATTTTGTGCAAGACTTATGTATGGCTAACGAAAGAGGCCTATGTTAAAACCATGGAATCAGGAAATGTGGACATCACACTGGATATTTTCGTCATAGGGGAGATTGAACAAGCGTGTGTGTGTGTGTGTGTGTAAGGCCAAGGTTTATGGATGGAAAAGTGGTGAAGGGCACAAATATGGCATATATGCCCCCTGCTCAAGAGGATCCAGTGCCTACAAAACTAGAAAATGTCATAGATCATAAAGAAATAGAATATAAAGTTGGACTTGTGCATACAAGCAGAGTTCTATGTAGAAGGTGCAAGTCAAGAGACACTGGTAGAGGGACTTCACAACCAGTAAGGAGATCACCACATGTGTCTCCTAGGAAGTACAAGGAGGAAGAAAGGAGAAAGTGTGGGAAATATGTTCCTGTTAAATATAGTGATGAGGATTCCCTATAGTCAAGTGCATAGAAAGAGGGGGAAACTCCAAGTATGGGTGGGCATAGAGCAGAGGCCCCCCCACTATGGAAATGTAGGAAGATGAATATATTGGTGATCACATAGTGTCTAAGACTATAGAACCAAGTGTAAGTATTCATGAATAATGCTCTGTTGTAGGAGAGAACAGAGCTGATGGAGACAAACAATTCATAGTATGCCCCATGCAGAAGGAAGGAGAGGATGAAGGAGAAGTGAATCAAGATATCGAAGGCACAATAAAGTAGGATGCAGGTGTGGAAATGTAGCAAGATGAGGGTGTGTCTACTCATGATGATGGTTACAAGCATGCAGGTGGGAATGATGAGTAATAGGTAGCAGGTACTTAGGATTTAGGTTATATGGATGAATCTTCAATAATTATTCGTGCCCGCTTCTATATTACTTTACCCAAAAAATAGTTATATGGCTAGGATTGGATGGACCCGAAAATGGCCAACATGCACACTCAAAAATAGCTATCCTAGAGTATGTAGACTCACATGGATGAGCCTGATTTTGATGTTTGCAAGGAGGTGTGTAGTTTGAAGAAGATGAGGAAGGTGCCTTACACACACCATGTGACTACTAAGATAACACATTTTCAAGACAAACAAGTGGGTAATGCATTGGTCAAAGTGTCAATAGAAGTAGCATGCCAAAATATTGATAAGGCAGGAAACATATGGGTGCTATTAGATGATAAGAAGGAAAAAGACAAAAATATCAAGCACCTCACTTACGAGTGAGATAATGTAGTAGCTAAGGTCCATAATGTTAAAAATATGGCAAAACAAACCGTAGATGAGATTTTGTAGAAGAGGCGCAATTTTTCACAAGAAGGTGCCTCGGGACTTTAAGTTTAAATTACAATATCTTCTCATGACAGTCCGTATACTTCTAGAGGAAGGACCAACACACGTCCCTAAGAAAATGGATGTTGTGGAAGAAGCATCAAGGTTGAAGGCTTCAATTGAAAGAAAGATATCCATCTACAAGGTATTTTTACAAGCCTTAAAAAATGAAATGAAGAAGGCAGATATAATATTTTTCATGTGTACAGCTCCTAATAACTTAATACAGACAAGGCAAAAGGAAGAGGATAATGAAGTTCTATAAGAAGCAAAGGATGAAACACTCAGGTACGCAGAATGAGTTACCTTGTTAGAAACAAAGCGTGACGCGCTGGATGCTGCGAGGAAACAACATATGGATAGGATCAAGAGCATCAGGAAGCTCATTTCTGAGAAGGTGGATGGCATGGAAGGGATGGTCTTAGGTATGGCCAACATCCTTAGAATTTTGAATAGTGAGGGTGGAAACATGAATATACATGAGTTAGATGGTGTCATTTTGGACATCCCTAATAAGACCAATGTAATGCTTAAGGACTGGTATGAGTTTGAGGGAGAAATACAAAGTGAATATCTAGAATTCATTCTGGAGGGAAGATGAAAAGGGTACATAATTAAATGACTTGCCATATTCTTTATTCCTTATTCTTTCATTCATTTCTCCTTTATTCTTTGGGGCAATAAGGTGATTACCCATTACCATGGGCAATGTACTCTAGTGTGGGATAATGTTGAAAGGAAAAAAATGTCCTAAGTATTGGGTGCACGAATATAGGGTGCTAAAAGAGCGAGTGACACTATGATAGGCTTGAAGCACCCAGAATCAAGACTGAGCCATTTTGTGGATAAGGGCTATTTTTGGATTTAGCATGTTGAGAACAAAAATACATGAAGACTTACAGTCCACACAATGGCATTTTGGGAACAAGTGACAACAGAGCTCCATGCATAATTTAGGCTAATAATAGGATATCTACTCATAGTTAACTATAGGAAGTCTATTGTTAGAGCACTTACATGTTGTGCATCTAATTATAAAGGCACGTGGCTATTATTAGCATGTGACCTATTTTGAGAAGTGCATGCATGGTCAAGGGAAAGTACCCACCCCCATATATATGTAGATATTTGCATAGTTTTTGTGTGTGTGTGTGTGTGTTTGTGTGTGTCGAATTATAGAGTTATGTTGTTGGTTTTGTCGCATGCATGATGCATGGAGATACTTATGTAATGTAAGAAGCTTATTTATTATAGTATTTAATAAAATGGTTCATATTGGATGGATAATGGTGTTGAACATGACTGAATATTTTTCTTGCATGGTAAATCTTGTTATTGTCATTGTTTAGTTCATCTTATATATATTCTAAGAACTAGATCGGGATTATGCACTGTGTGTTGTTTACTATTGGTGATGAATTTGGATACCTATATGCACCATCATGCTAACATTCTATACAAGCAACTCTAAAGAGGGACCTGGAGACTTTGCACACTTTTGGTGAGTGCTCAGCTAAGGCTAAGTGATTTTCCAGCATGCCTGGGTTATTCACAATAAATTCTAGGCTACATCAATCCCTAACTAGATTGTGTTTGGGATTTGAGGGATTTTTGAAGAATTATGCAAGGGGGTTCTCCTCATTTAGAGAGAAATAGGATTTAGGATGAGGGATATTGGATTTGGATTGAATGGGGAGGGTAGACTCCTGTTCATCAAAGTAGGTGTCAACATTTAGACATATTTGGAAACATTTGTTATAGTCGTCTGCTTGTACATTACCCTGAGTTCCCATGAACTTAAGAATTACCTCATCATTTTGAAATGTATCAAGAGAGATATGTTCATATTGATGGTCTCAATAGATGAGTTGGAGGTAGGTGAGGGTGACATTAATGGTGAGGACAATACTATCATGGAAGATATTGGTGGTAATGATCTCTTTGCATTAGCTACAGATGGAACTTGTTTTGATGGTGTATATGGCCTCCTCAACCATTAAGGTGGTGTCATTGAGCTCATCACTCTCACTCTCACTAAGTGGATGGTACCCTAGTCCACAAATATCAGGATTGGGGATGATAGTAGGAATTTTAGGGATGCCTTGTGCATAGAGACCTAGTCCTCGACCAAAGTGTCCCATGTGAGTCATCATCCATTTAGTGATTAGATATTCATTGTTCAAGAAACATGATGGTATAGAGTCATCGATGATCCATGTGGTTTTGGGTGGCTCAAGGTACTCATTGGAAAGATACCTAAAATAGATAGAGAAGAAGAGGCCACTGAATATTTTTTTTGTTGGCTTGACACATGATGGGCCTACCATATTATTTAGGTGATAGTGGTAACTTCTCGATACTAAAAGTTTGATATTTACTACACCTTATAGATTTGAGCTTGAGAGGTAGAGTGGGTAGGATGCAAGTGGATATAGACGGAGCGGGTAAGAGAGGATCGGATGATGATGAGGTGTTATGTGAGGTAGATAGAAGACTATTAGGTTAACCATATGAAGCAGAGAGTGTTGTGGATGATAAAGATGGATATTTTAAAGATATGGTTCCCTATAAACTTGTGCTTCAAGTGCTTAGAAATACTGGAATGGTTGAGGGTCACCATTAATGGTGACATCCATGTCAACATGATCTAATTTAATACTTTGATGTAATGTAGACCGGATGACATGCATTTCGTGAATCCAAGGGCAACCAAACAACAAGTTATATGGGAACTGAATGTGCAATACCTGTACCAGGGTGGATAGCATGACAGAACCTACATTAATAGGAAGATACAAATTTCCTACAAACTTTATTTTACTAAGATTTAATATGCCACATATCTAATTCTTCATACCATAGCCATCCAATGAGAGATAGGGTAAAAAGGTTGACCACGGACCCATTTTCCACTAGTAATTGTTTGATGTGAGCATTTTCAATGTGAACCTATATGTAGAGAGGCAGGTTGTGAGCTAGACCGTGTAGTGGAAATTCCTTCTGGGTGAAAGTGAGTGGAAATGTCAGATGGGGGTAAAGATGAGAAAAAATATCTTGGAATTTCATAAGATTGATGTTGGTTGGGGAACGTGTTTCTTGAAGGGCACAATAAAGGATGTCTTTGTACATAGTGGATGTTTTAAGAAGATCCATAATGGATATTTATGTAGACACCAAAATTTGGTAACCCTACCCTTGTTTTCCCATGTTTGCATGTTTGACCATGGTCCTAACTGTATCCCCTTTATTTTATTCATACCCCTTCATTAAATTTAAATTCCCGTTACCTTTAAACCTCATTAATTAACATTGATTAGTTAATATTAATTAATTAATTATTATCCACTAGCCCTAATCAACTTTCCTTTTAGGATGATTTTGTCCTAAATCTACATACCTATGATTTTTATAGATTTTCACTTACATATCTTTATCCTCTAACTACCCATGACACATCCCTAAACAACATCTTCCCACCTACAAGCTTTAAAGAACTTTTCCCATTCTTAAAAACCCAAAAACCCAATTAAAACACAAAATCAACCCCTTTGGGGAAAGTTTCCTTGTAGTCAATGGTGACCAAGCCTAGTCGTTGTCAACCATATAAGATTAATTTCTTCCATTTCCAAAAATGACACACATAACACATAGGCACAACAAACACTTAGCTTTCTTGCATTCTATGAATCCATCTCCGAATCAGAGCATCTCAGCAGCTATGCAAACCTTCTTACAGTCCTTAGAAGCTTGTTTTCATCACTCGAGTGACTTCGAGAGGTTTGCATTACTTTTTAGTAATATCTTACGTTATTGCTAACTTGTTAGATGTAATTTCTTACACATTTAACAACACTCAAAGCTCCATTATCAGCCTTCTCTTCCAGTTTCTTTACTTGCAGGTCATCCATTCCACCCATTTTTCTTCAACCTTGTACTACTCTTCTCTAGTCACCATCACACCACCCTGGTCACTATCAACTTGGGTCTTAATTATCAATTAATCCCTCCTTACCTATATTTTCTGCCATCATCTGGTTTCTTTTGCCTTATATTCCTTTCTGCAAGTCATTTCCAGCATATACAGGCTTGTGCTACATCCAGTTCACACTTAGATCTCTATGGGTCCACATATTTATGTTGTTATCAAAATCCACTCACTCTGGTCGCCGTCATCCTGCCTTTGTGTAGTCTGGTTTGCCGTCAACCCATCTAGGTATAATTTAATTGAAATTGTAATCAATTAAATTAGTTCTTAGATCAATCTTTATCACTTTCAGATTTTGTATTTCTTTAACTTCTACATGCTATCATATTAACTATCCTTTAATTTTCTTTATTTAATCAAACGAGGGTTGACATCCATGAAAGGAAGGTAAAACTTCTTGGATCCGGATTTTTTGGTCATCCCCCACATATATTATCTAATCCATCCCCTTTTTAGTCATTCATTTGTAGGATCATCTAGCTTACAGCGAGATCATTCTCTTTCCGCATGTCTTCTTGCATCCATCACACATTTGAGGTACCTTAAACCATCCATGTTCTAAGTTATTTAGTTTTCTTTAGTACTAATATCATTAAATTGAAAAGGAACAAAACATTAAATAAACATATTGGCATGCCTAGTGGGAGCACCCTTTTGGTGCTTCCATGTATTTCTTCTTTTTTTTTTTGTGTTTCTTTTTTCTTCTACTAACACTGCAAGGAAAATATTAATCTTTTTCTTCTTCGTGTTAAACATGATTGCTTGGATATATCTTCGGTTGCCTCTTCTTGAAGATCAGATAAAAAGTAAAATTTTTCTACATGTATTCTCCTTTTTGTCTTATTTTCTCTTTTTGCGTCGCATTTTCCCTTTATTATCTATGTTCTCATCAAAAATTCGCATTTGGATTTGATTTAAAAAGAACCCCTTGCATACTTTCTTGAAAACATAGCTTAAGTAAGGGTTAATCGGTTACATCTTAAATTCTATCAAACACAAACAAAATTCACACATCAATCTACACATCTAAAAATATTTTTTATTAGGTGGATTGATTGGGATTTCATCATCCAACAAGAAGCCACTGCGGTGTTCTGGCTGCATTAGAAATCCTTAACATACTCAAGCCTCACATACCTTCAGGTATATCGAGGAATATCCATTCATAACTACGTAAAACCAACCCTATATTTCCTTTTCCTAAGTACCTCATTATCCATCCCGTTTTTATTTTTCTCATTTTCTTAACAGATCAAGATAATGAATTTTTTTTTCTAGACTTCTTTGTTCACACATTTCATAAACATATATTTACTAATTTTGTTCCTATCACCACCTCTTCCAGAGACATAAAAATGCAACAATATAATGATACTACTTCATCCAATAATCTTGAGATTCCACATTGGATCTGTCAACCTTGTGAAGACCATGTCATCCAAATAGATCCTCCTTTCTAAACTGGCTCTCCTCTTTCTATTCATTCTATTTCCTCTTGATCAGTCACATCTCCACCTCAGGCTCCTTTAGAGACCTCTGGGCCTCCTTCTAGCCCCATCTATGACTTCATATTCAGTATATCTAACATCTCTCAATTGTATCCCTCAGTAGGTCCTATTTCACCCCCATAACCTTATACCATCCCTACTTCATCTAACATCACCATGCCTATGAAACTTATTGACATTCACATTCCTCATGTATCAAATATTCCCATCCAATCCCAATCACCGTATCATCATACATCCCCAAACTAATACAATCTTGACCACTTCACAACTTCAAACAACCATTTCCTAATCCACCACCAATAAATCTATTTTCACAAACCACACCATAAAAATTTAACCCATTTTCAATCAACACCATACATAAAACACATCCCCCCATATCTATTTCACCCACCTCATCATCTACTCCCATCCTATTTATTATACTGATGGCTCCTTCAAAGGTTATCCCCACATCAACCATATCCATAATTACCCTACCTACCTCCTTGACCTCTACTACTTCTCTTATATCGATATCTATTCCTACCCTCACTACATCCAAATTAGCTTTAACTGTATCCACTTCTTCATCCCCACCTATCCCATCTATCCCATTATGCATATCTACCCCAAACTCTCCCATCAGTACATTTTCCACTATACCTATCACATCAATAAACCCACCCATTTCTACCTAAACATCTCTACCACCTATTTCATTGCTCATGACCACCTCACCTATCTCACCCCACTCTTCCACACCTAATTCCCCAACATCTACTATCGCATTAGTCACACCTTCTCAATCCACCAACATATCCACAATGCCTCTTGAAACACCTAAGAAAAACACAAAGGGAATTCATACCTCTTCCACAAAGCCCCTCATTTCTACACCAACCCATCCACAACATGCACCATCTCCCTCTCACATATACCTCATAAATCACATTATCCAAACACCTCTTTCTCTTTCCATATCCACATTCACACCTATCATCGATTCCACACCGACATTTGCCTCATCGAATCCATTAGATTCGACCATCTTACCTACATCTATTCCACCTTTTCCCATTATACTATTCTTAGAATCAATACTGGTTCCTCTTTCCATGATTTTACCCACACCCACCACATTGACCATTATGACCACATATCCATCATCTCCCCCTTTTACATCACATTCAACATTTGAAGAATATTGGAAAGCACTTTAATGTACAACAACTTCAAATGATCCTCCCATCTCATCTACACAATCCAACACTTCCACATCAAACCAATCTTCACCCGCTTTAGACCTCATCATGCAACAATTACTCCCTCCACCTGTATTAACAACACCACAAATTTTAGACCCACAAGTCGATATTGTTGTCATTTCTCCCAAGGGCACTTGTTCATAAAAAAAACCTAAAACCCTTGATACCTTTCCTCAAAGTTATCTCTAACAACCTCCAAAGAAAATAAACATCCCCCCTTTTAAAACCGAACAACCCAACACCAAATCATACATCTTTAGAACACATCCATCAATCCTAGGACCATCCGCTTCCTTTAGAACATCACAATCAATCAATCAATCGGCTCAAACTGAAACCATCCAACTCTTCTTCTTCTAGAGCACCAATCATCACTAAACTAATATCCAAGACATCAAGGCCCTGAAGCCCTCTAACTCCATCTTCAACATCAAAATCATCTCAAGCATCCACTTCTTCCAAAACCAAAACATATCACAAGGTATTTCTTAATACCTTGGTTGAATAATATGCATAGGTCCTTCAACACTTACTTCAAACTTATGCCATCACCCTTCCAACTATTAAGTCCTTTAACCCTAATAGTAAAAAGTCATCGTGGTTTGACTCTAATCATGTTTGTTCCTATCACTATATCCCGGGTCATTACACCGAACATCGCAAGGCCCTTCAAACCATCATTCACAATATTATTGTGAGAGACGACCTTCTCGAAGATTATCTTTCTCCATCTACATCCCAATCCATGGGAGTCACTAGGTCTTCTCCTTCATCCACATCCCCCATTCTCACCACTCCTCCATATACCATTCCTCCTGGAGAGGTACCTAACTTATTCATCGATATTTTTTTCCTTGCTACACCAACCTTATGATCTCCTACCATCTATCCCATATAATATCTCCACTAGTTCCTCTATATATTTCACTGATGGCGCATTCTCCTCTTTCTATTGGTCTTCTCACATCCTTTTCTTCACATCTTATCCACATCATTTCATCCCCTTATCCATCAAATAACTCCTTTACACTAGGGGACTTCTATCTAGAGTGGGTCTACTCACAGATCAATTCCTTTCCATTATTATCATTATTTGATCTTATCCATCTCAGCTAATGTTGTCTAGTTAGCTCTATCTGCCATCTTCTTATACTAAGTCCACCCTTGTGGCCATATCTATTCTCCCCTTGGGGGCACCATGGCTTTATATACAAGACCACCATTGTGGCCACTTTTTTTCTCTCTAATGAGTACCATATTCTCATCCTAAGTCCACTTTTGTGGCCATTATTCTCGTCTCCTAAGATGCATATTTCTTGCTTCCTCATTTCCAAGGTGTCGCACATATTTTATGATTTTTATCCAACTCATATCATCTCATCTTATTTGAATTTATCTTGTCCAAATCTTCGTATCTATTGCCTCATTTGAAGTCCACCTTTATGGCCACATTTTTCCCTCCATTGGGGGACCATTTCATCTTATCCTAAATCTACCATTGTGGTCATATTTGTTCCTTTATATGGGGACCTTTTTTTCTCATCTAAAATCTACTTTTGTGGACATACTCGTCCCTCTCTTGGGGGACCATTTTACTCTCATCCTAAGTCCAATTTTGTGGCCTTATTTTTCCCTTCTTAGGGTGCTATATTTTCATCCTAAGCCCAAATTTGTGGCCATCTCTTTGTCTCGTTAAGGACGCATGTTTTCCTTCCTTCATTAAAGGATATCTCATAGTTTTTACCTTTGCTCATTTATCTCATCGCATCCCATCCTTTGCAAACTATCATCTGAACATGACTTTAATGTCGGTGACCTTTTTCTTAAAGAAATTAGAACATTACTACTCAAGAAAGGATCCAACGTGGAAATTTTTCCCTCAACTAGATTTGACCTTACATTATAAAACATAAGTATGGGTTGGGAGACTATCATTTGGCCTCTCTTGATGGTAAAGCAGAAGTGGAATTTACTTAACGCATTACACTTGTGACCATTCTATTATTAGCAAATATACCAGTGAGAACTTAGTTCATATCCTATAGATTCATTCCTCCATCATTAGCCCCCTTCCATCTATCATTGTAATGATCTATGATTTATGTGGTCTACCATTCCTTTCCTCAACATGAACTTAAATATGGGTATCACGGCTGTGCTCATAACATTTCCCTTATAGAATAGGTTCTCCCTCCTTTGTGAGAACTCCATGACCATTACATCAATCACCCTCTTGTTTACCTATTAGAACCACTGCTAAGGTTCTAAAGGTGTCACTTGTACATTCATTACCCCCTTCTAGGTGGTCTACCTCATTATTCCCATCTCTTCTCCCATGTAAAAGTGAAAATTCATGGATGCTTTTATGAAAGGTCAAAAGCTATCAAAAATAGACTACTCCCTTGAAGGGGAGTTGTTCATGTCACAAAAAAGAAGAGAAGAAAAGTAAAATCAAATCAAGTCAAATAAATAGATTTATCCTTCATAAGGAAGACTATTATATATCTCATTGTTACCATCTATATCGCATATTTGTATAAAGTAGACCATACCCTCGAAGGATGGCTACTCTTTTTTTTCATGGCATTGCATGCTTCCCACATTAATCAACCTTCCATTTTGTTAGCATCCTAAGAAATATTCCTGCATTGATAAAATTTCTTCTAGCAAACTTCTCGTATTGATCATTTTTCTCTTTATGCTACCCAAACCTAGGGCATAGATTTATAGTAACACCACTTATGGAGAACCCTCTTTCCAGCATATAATTTACATCTTAAACCCCTTTGTCATGTAGATCGACATTAGGTTTATGATTTCATTTCATCCATGCTCTCTTTATGATCTTTGGAATGAACTAACTATTGTTGGCTATTTGCTAATGTTTTTGTTTATCGCATGTGCCTTGCGTTACTTAGATCCCCCTCTTGTTTACCTCCAATGTGATTGGAGGCATCTTTTTCTTACGTGCACCCCTCACTATGAACGTAGCATCGTTTATACCCATGGGTTTCCACTGATAAGTTTCATTTTATCCTATACGTTGTTTTCACATCTATCTCTTATCTCATCCTTTAATACAGGAACATGTCTACTTCTTACCTCTCAGTTATTACAAAAACATCCTCCTTTATCTATACTGCTTATCCCAACCACATCTTTCACATCTACTTACCATTCTTACCTATTGTATTTTTAATTATCATTCATCACATCTATTTTCAAATTAACTTTGTTATTATACATCACACACTATGCATGCATATAAATCCATCATCATGAATACAAAACATATCAACATAATCATTTATATCCAATATTATCATCTATCATACATGACAAATTAACCATCTAATCATTTACATACATTTCTTTCATCATCATCTGTCATGTATAAATCTAGAACAAATAAACATTTCATTACATCATCATCATGTCACATCATCATCATATTTAAACTAAACATCATCAAATATAAAACTACATATATAAAACCATCATCATCATATCATGAATTCAGCTCATCACATCATATAATAAGCATAATCAAGTACAACGACAAATCCAAAATCATATATATATATATATATATGTCAAAATGGGTATCTCAAATACATCATAGTCGGCCTCTAAGGTCCCTCTCTCAAAGCAGAGATATATCATCAAAATCAGGTAAAATGTACATCTAATATCCTCAAGCATTGCCTCTCCTTGAAGGATAGGCATAGCAATTCCTAATCCCTGTGCATCATCCACCACCCTCATGGCCTTCCTCCTCTCATCAAGGTTGTGTCACACTCATTGTGCTTTTAGATGGCCCTAGCTCCACCTGTTGCTATCTTCTGCAAATGTCTCTTAGTATCGTAAGTGTCTTCTGTACATCTTCTCAAACAAGATCCCCTCTTAATACCTAGCCTCCATAGCTAAGGCACTGTATCTATCCATCGAAAATCATTCCAAGAGGTTCCTCTTGTCCTGATCCCGGTGATGCCACTTGTGTACCACTAGCTGACTCTACTGTAAGAATCAGTAGCTAGATCTCCAAAACAAGCCATGTAGGGTACTCTCGCTATCTGATGGGTACCAGTCTCTCTCCTATGTGACCACGTTCTCTCTACTACAAGAGATGTATCCTTCTGCTCTACCCACATCTACTCCAACTCAGAACGTGAATCGTGTCATCCTTGAAGGATTCTCCTACATCCCCATCTCAGCCATCCTTCTAGAGCTACCTCTACCTCAATCTCCATATCCTCTCCCTCCTCATCTCCTCTATCCACATCCACCTCGAGTTTCCCAAGCTATGGTCATCCAATCAGAAAATCTGAATCCCACACCCATATATTCATCCTCATCCCAAGGAAATATTTCCTCCTATATAGGTTCCATCATAACTGAATTCAACATCTCTTTGTCAATCTTCTCTCTTCTGTATGAGATTAAGATCCCTTGGCACATTCTGTATAACTCCAAACTGTAGATCGCACCCTATCAAACTACATGGACCTCGATATCATCTTCGGTCATCTACTCCTACACCCATATCATCTACCTCATCCCAAACAACTCTTCATCCAGTACTAGGCCATGCAAGGAACTCTCGATATGGCCTACCATTTGATATGATCTACATCTATCTCTGTGCCATCCATATCCACATACCAATCCACAACTCTCTCACTCTCTATCTCTAAAGGCTTGGTCATCCCTCTATCTCAAAAATCCCATTGCGAGCTCTATGTGGTATCCAGTACACTCCATGGTATCCCTGGTGGCTGGACCACTACAATGTGCTCATAGGCCCATACACTATAACAAGAAGCCTACATCCAATCCTGAAATCCTCTTCATTACCATGTATATTTATATCTCAGTGGTACACACATAAGCTAACAAGGAAGTCACTAAAAGAAAATATTGTTTGGTGCTCACCAATGTCTACGACCACTCTAGCCAGTGCCCATGGAAACTGAGCTCCTCTTGAGTTTGAAAAAGCATAACATGATACTACCATCATAACAACACAACTCAAGTGGCTTTGTGGTACACCTACCTCATACCTCAACTCATATGAAAATGCCCTAGAAGAGAATCATATATGGGGTGCATCAGCTCCAAATAACTGTGTCATCACAGCCAGCCTATTGTCACCTATAATGGGGACTATCTGATCCTCCTGGATAGGTAATTGAAGGATGTGATACATGTCCTTCAGGGTGATAGTAATCTCCCTTATCTTAAACTATAAAGTACCTATCTTCATATCCCATCTCTCTACCAATGTAATCATCAAGACCAAATGCCTTGGGAGCCTCTGATAATGCCTCAATCTACCTAATCCCACTGCTACCAAATTATCCCACTCGGCATCTATCATATCTCCTCTAATATAATCATATAGAGATGGAACTCAGTCTCTCAAATATAGGGTCTCTCTATCCTATAATCATATAAACACATGCATATATCATATCCCCAATCCAAAATTGATTTAAAATTCATTAACATATGTCTAAAATCCACCTTAATCCTAAATAAGCCAATCTAACTCTAGTCGACACTGATTCAGGTCGGGTCAACATGTTGAGGGGTTAAATGATGTGCCTGAAGGGCCAATAGACATCAACCCCTCTAGGTCACCACAAACCACCCCTAACATCATCATTTTTTTCTAAAAAATGTAAAAACAAAATAATAAAACATAAAATAAATTAAAACACAAGTGTGGGTTTTGTTACTCAAGACTCCTGTGGCCTCCATCTCTTAATCTCTTTTTTATTTCTCTGATTCAATCATTAATCACATGTGTGAAAATGAGCATCTTCATCCAAACCTTGGGATTATATAGCCGCCAACACCTAGTTTCCATCGAACCCTTTGGGTCACCATTGACTCACCTTGGTAGCCCTTTTTGTCTTTCCCTCCTCCTTTTTTGTGTCCTTTTCTAGGGAATCATTCAATTTATCCCTTTCTACTCTCAAAGACCACCTTTTTGGCCATATTTACTCCCCCTTGGGGCATATTTCTTCAAAATTCTATCCAAATTGTTCACAAAGTCCACCTTGTGGCCATACCTATTCCCCCTTGGGGCATATTACTTCACCACCCATTTTCCAACTTTCCCTTTTGGCCTTTTTCATGTCGTGTGTTAGGGCACCATTTTATTTATCCTCATCCTTTGCTAACACATTACTTTTCACTCAATTCCTCATGTATGAAGGATTTCACATAATTTTGGCATTTAGTTATGCATACAATATGCTTGTCTATGACCTGTTGGTCATCTTGACTTGCATCCATGTGAGAGGTTTCCCATTAGATTCCCTCCATTTCGCAGTGGTTTTCACCCACTCACTGGCCCATAGAGAATTGTTATTATCTCCATTGAGACCTCCCTGTGTCCCCTACCCACATGATATTAGAGTCACCACCATATTTTTTCTTGTTATTACGATCCTTTTTGCTTCAGGCATCTTTCCTTTCCTTATCATTTTACCAACATTTCTTCACCCACCCGCCCTTTATCATTTACCCGTTTCAAAAATTTCATCAATTTGTCTTTGTGTTATTAATCCCTCATTTGAGGGGGTTCTCATCATTAACCTTTCATCAATCCTCATCTTACTCTTTGTCTCTCATCATTTTTGTCTCATGGCTTGCTGATGCAAACCACTTGACAAAAAGGGGAAAATTTAGACACCACAATTTGGTATCCCTACCCTTTTTTTCCTGCGTACGCATGTTTCACCATGGTCCTAACTAGAAACCCTTTATTTAATTTACCCCCCTATATTTAATTGAAATTCCCATCTATTATCACATCACCTTTAATTCTCATTAATTAACATTGATTAATTAATTTTCATTAATTAATTAATTAATATGTACTAGCCCTAATCAACTTTCTGTTTAGGATGATTTTATCCTAAATCTACATCTCATTTCTTTTTCTATCTTTTATCCTACCTATATTTATCCCCTAACTATCCATAACACATCTCTAAACAACCTCTTCTCACCTATAAGCTTTAAAGTGCTTTTCCCATTCTTAAAAACCCAAAATCCTGATTAAAACACAAAAGCAACCCCTTTGGGGAAAGTTTCCCCATAGTCGGTGGTGACCCAACCTAGACGTCATCGACCCTATAAGAATGAGTTCTTTTCTTTCCAAAATCAGCACACATAACATAGAGGCACGAAAAACACTTAGCTTTCTTGCATTCTGTGAATCCATCTTCAAACCAGAGCATCTCAGCAATTATGTAAACCTTCTTACAAGCCTTGGAAGATTTTTTTCATCACTCGCATGACTTAAAGTGGTGTACATTTATTTTTAGTACTATCTTATGTTATTTCTATCTCCTTATATCTAACTGCTTGTAGGTTCAACAACACACACAACTCCATTATCATCCTTCTCTTCTAGTTTCTTTGCTTACAGGTCATCCCTTCCACCTATTTATCTTCGGCCTTGTTCTACTTTGTTCCAGTTGCCATCACCCCACCATGGTTTCCATCAACCTAGGTCCTTATTGTAAATTAATCCATCATTACCTCTATTTTCGGCCATACTTTGGTTTCTTTTTCCTCATCTTCCCTTCTGCAAGTCACTTCCAACATCTACAGGATTCTGCAGCATCCAGTTCACATTTAGATCTCTATGAGTCCGCATATTTACATTACTATCAAAATCCACTCACTCAAGTTTCTGTCGACCTGCCTCTATGGAATCTGGGTCACCATCGACCCAACCAGGTATAATTTAATTTGCATTTTAATAAATTAAATCAGTGCTTAGATCAAAATTTATCACTTTCTGTACTATTCCCATTTTAAAAATTTAGAAACAAGGATTTTTTTACACAATTTTCTCTATTCTAAATCATAATTTAGAACACACTATTCAAATTCCAAACTATCCCATAACAGAAAACCATATACAAATGTAATGACTCAGTGAAACACCGATCTCTTATTTCATGACTCAGCGCAAACCAATCTCTCATGTTATTCAGTAATTTGTATATGAAGTATACTTAGTTTCTTTACCGTGTTAGGGGTACTCAAGTGTTATGTTTATGAGCATATCTGAATATTTGTTACTAATATTCATCTAAAATCCCACTTTTTAAACTAGGTGACATAGGATAATGCAACTAGCTTCTTGCGATACTTTGGAAAAATATTTACACATGTTTACATTCCGAGACGACATACTCGTCAAACAGAATAAGTACTTCACTACACTTGATCACTTATCTAGATTGGTCTTTACTGGTCTCAATCTGTCCACGTGATTCAAAGTATAACCCTAGACAAGGGTAACAACATACCCTAGTGTGGAGGACTACTCACGGTGACTAAGGGTACATAGACATACTCAATCCACTTACGTAGATTGGGTGTGTCTAGTTATTCTAAGTCAACAAGAGTTGACCCCAACACTAGATAATGTCCTTATCCCTGCATACGATAGAAATTTTATCTAACCAAGAACTTATGTTAATCTAGTATAAAAAACTCTGAAGGGTATTGAGACATGTCAACTGCAACGTAGTAACCTTGTAATGACTCTTGTAGTTACGAAAGTACTTCATTGCAGTTAGTGTGTCTCAACATCCAACTGAGTTTCCTCATCTGGATGAACATAACTTATAGTGAATTTGATGTTATATTAAATTCTTCATTATAATTTAATTTCAGCATCCTTAATGATTCAAACAAGTTCCTTAACCTATAAGGCTAAAAGTTATAATTGCATCTGAGGTAGGTAAGCAGATAAAATATGCTTCCTAACCTATTTTTTTTCATGCTTAGTTTAGCATTTAACTGATACCACTTGCAATAGAAAGGGACATTAAGTCACTTTTGGATATAAAGGTGATTGAGTTAATTAATTTCTAGTTTAAGATTAAGGAAATCGACACAAGGAAGCACATTTGCACTTGTTCACCTTTTTGTTTGTTGACATTTAAGCAAGGTCATACTTTAAATCTTAATGTATACCCTTAAGGGAATTTCCCCTTTCTCATATTTCATGGGGTAATGCCCATTAAGGAAAACATAATTCATATGTTCCTAATATAGTCAAATTACATATGTAGAATTATAAACAAGGTTAAAACACATACATCCATGTAATTTAATTACAACCCCTTTTGTAATGTTAGATTATCTTTATAAGTTGCGTCTCTTCTAGAGAAGCTTATTCCACCAACAACTCAAACTTTCTACCCCAACCATTACATAATATTTAAATATGTGAGCTAGCTTCCTTAATTAGAGTAATACTTATCATTTCAGCCCAATTCATGCCAAGAAAGGCTTACTACAATTATTAACAAAATTCATGCATCTTTTATTCATCGGGAAGGAGTTATACATTTACTAAGTCTAAACATTGCAGATATCACAAATTGTCAAAATAGCATCATAAATATAACAAAATATCAAAATAGCATCAGCTAATCATTTCCCATTAAAACTTTCTTTTTCATCAAGTACATCTTAGCAATGAATCTTTTTTTAATAAAGATTTAATTTCATAAATAAAACAATATATAACTTATAATAAGTTTTTCTCATTTCATCTTTTATATAGTCCATCTACAAATGTGCTAGGACAGGTCAATTCATTGAATTGGGCATGATAAGAACTAAATCATTAAAACAATGTGCTTTTAGCTAACTATTTCATAGAAAGAACCCAACTGTTATGAAACAATCCTGAAAGCAAAATCAGAAAGACTCGAACAAATGGAGTACAATCCCAAATAAAAGAGAGAGAAAGAGATATAATTGAAATCAAAAGTAAGGTTAGGTCATTAAATCTAACAACTTTATCGTTCCATCCTATTTTCCCTTTATCAAAAAAATATTTTAAACAGTAAGTTAAGAGGACTAAACATTTCATCTTATCGTCACTATTACTTTCATATATTATTTTTTAAGTTTCCTCACTCAGTTAAGCATGTTTAACAAAAGAAGGTAACTACCGAAAACTATCTTTTAGGAATAACTCAACAATAGAACATTTATAAAAATTACTTTCCATCCAAATATTTCATTAACCCAAATTCATCCTAAATTTTGAGATGCCCTCAATCATAAATAAGATCATAAGGATAATCCAAATAATCATAATATTTAATGTCTTCCTAATTGCAGTATCCTAATACTCAAGCTCATAATTAGGAACCAATTCAAGTTAAAATTCAAAAACAAGATAAATTAGACCTCATCAAAAAATTAAGATTACTTTTTACAAGAAAACGAGGTAACATTCAAATCCCAAAAAAGATACACCATTTCTAACATTACTTAAGAGAGCATAATGGTTAAGTTTAAATTTTAGAAAAGACTCAATATTCCTTCCAAGTATTTTAAAACTTCTGTTATTTTCAAACTTCTACTCTAATTCCCTAAGAACTTTTCTGCTTTTAGTCTTATGAAATGGTCAAGAAGTGACATAAACGTAACAGACCAAAGAAGGGACATCAACTTTTTCCAAGTTTAATATGTTGTAAGAAAATTAAAGGGAGAGAAAGTGGAAGGTTGCAGTCTTCATAGATATTTTTAAGAATAAGAGTGAAGATTAAGTAACCAAGAAAACAACATTGAGAAAGGTCATATCACTTACAAACCAAACCAAAATCCAATCATAGATTTACCCAGAGTTCAAATTTCATGAACACCAAAAGTACAGGAGGCAGGAAAAGGAACAAAGAGAAAAATATATCCATTACCTATTATCATTCAATGGAGATGGGTTTGGTAGAATCAATTCCCAATAGGATAAAAAGGAAATCCATTTCCCAAAAGACTCAGAAAAGAAAGGAAAAGTAAAAATGTAGGATTAGTTTGAAATAGACTTCAAATAAACTCAAACCCTTAAAGGAATAGAAGTATGCATTTTGACATGTCCCAAACATGAGCAAGCATTACATAATCACAAAAATCATTTCCCTCTGTCCTAAAAGAACTAGTACCTAGTTCATTGGCCTAAGGGATTGAAGATACATGCCAAGACAATAATATCATAACAAGGTCAAAAAAAATTGTTATGAAGTCTAGTGTATCAAAAATAAATGAGCAATAGTTAAACGATATATAAGGGAGTTTCCTTACTTAGTACAAAGTGCAAAATTCATTGATTACGTAAATACCCTAAAGAATGGAAAAAAATAACATTTTTGCATACATTGCTAAAAAATTAGACTTTCATACGACAATTATTCATTTCAAGAGGTTAACACAAGATTCCCTTTACAGTTGTTTAATTAACAACAAAAAAAACTCATGTATGTCCAAATAGACATACAATCATTTACCATGCAATACCCACAATAAATTTATCCTTCTGTAATAAGAAAAGTGGTTAAAATTTCTAAAACAGGAATAAATACACGTAATCACCAAAACCACACAATCACAAACATCAATAAGATTTTAGATAAGCTCGTCAATTTGGAGTTTTCTATCAGTAATTAAAAGAAAACATTTAAGAAAGAGTCACTAAATCTATCTTCCCAAATGAGTCATGCAAGATCCTAGAAACAGTCAAGATATTCCAAACAATTTCCCTAACTGAATTTTTTCGACGGTGAAGAAACAAGATCGTTTAGAACTAGATTCCCCATATTTAAGCAAACCAAGTTACCAACAAGGTTCAAACACTTTTAACTATGATACCCTACAGATTTTGGCTTTTCTTTCAAGCATAAGAAGGAAGATTAAAGGTAAAGCTAGCTACCCAAGTATGAAAATTGAAAACCCAAAACACACTTCCCACAGTCCAAACCAAATCCATAATGCATTCTAATAAAAACAACACAATAACCGGAAGTAAAAGAATCTCATCATAAGAACAAAACCAGATTATTCCTTAAGAACATAGTTGTTTTTATAAGCATTTAAGTAAAAGCATAAAACTTAATGGATATGGCCTATTATACCTAATAGCACTTTGCCTTCTCTATTTCATAGAAAATATCCAAGCAGAGCTTCAATTATTCCTTTGAAATGCCAACAACACTCAAAAATTCCTCTTTCTCTTCCTTATAGCTTCTCAGTGCCAATTTCTTCCATCAATGCCATGCAAGGTAGGAAATTTCATACACAGATAACTTGCATGCAAGAATCAAATTTGAGGTTCGAAGAACAAAAACAACCACATGCATATCTCAAGCTCCAAAATCCAACTGAACAACAAAAGCAAACCCCTCTATCTTCTTCTTAGGATGTTTTGCCAAATTTGAAAATATTAAATGTGAAGTAGGACTGTCAGTCCTCCCAATATTCTCACCACTGCCACCTTTAATTCTAGTGAAGACTAAGTTCGCAATAACATGCATCCAAAACTTTGGCATAGATGCCAACTCATTAATCTAAGTTTCCCTATGTCATTTCCAAATTTGGCAGTTAAAAGAGTTAAGGACTCATTAACTCACCATAAATTCCTAGAATTCATTGCCTCTCACTTACCCACTCCCCATATCATTCCATAGGCCCCTTTAGGTTAGCTACTCACTTAAGGTTAAGTTCAACATTAATTTAGGAACCAACATAGGTCCATAGGTATAATTATTTATTCTTAGGTCCATTAATCACCAAAATAAAAATGAACTTAGTAACTTAGGTTAGGTTACTCTTTTTAGGATAAGGTTCCTAATTTAAGGAACATGGTGTAAATAGGTCCCAAGTTCCCTACTAAAAATTACATAATACCTTAATAGAAAAAAGGAACTAGATTGTTATCCTAATTCCAATACGAAGCAGACATCCAAGGAGAGGATCGTTCATGGCCTTCACACATTCAAGGTCCATAAGCCTTCCATCTATCCGAAATGGACACCATGACAACAAGATTTGAAATTTTAGAAGCATAACTTGGATCAATGAATTTGATCCAAGGTGATGTTGTTTTGAATCTCATGAATTATGAAAACTGAAACTCAATTTCTCAATCCCAAGCAGTGAATTATTTTGCACAAAAATAGATGGGTTGCTCCATTATAAAATTAAGCAAAAACATGCCAGTAATGTACCTATTTCCACAGATAACATATTACCTACTGCAAACATGATGTCATAATTCATAAGAGTACATCATCTTAAGACAAAATCACCTGTCAATGTTTGAAACTTAATTAAAAAAAAGTCATCATAGATACCAGTTATGCTAGAGGCATTACACTTTCAGATTCAATATTTATTCAACTTATACATGCTATCAGATTATCTATCCTTGTATTTTTTTAATCAAATAGGGGTTGACATCTGTGAAAGGAAGGTAACACTTCTTGGAGCCATCTTTTTCAGCTAGCCCATGCATATATTATCTAGTGCATCCCCTTTTTGTAATTAGTTTACAGGATCATCTAGCTTCCAGTAAGATCATTCACTTTATGCTTGTCTTATTACATCCATCACACATTTGAGGTACCTTAAAACATCCATGTTCTGAGTTATTTACTTTTCTTTAGTACTAACATCATTAAATTGAAAAGGAATGAAAAATTAGTTCAAAAATTTGTGCGCAGGGGTATTATCAAGTTATTTGATGATGTTTTATTGATCTTGTGGTGGTGGATTTGAGGAAGAAATAACATCTCCTTAAACCACTACACAAATTTTGTGAGTAGTAACCGCACATTGAGGGGTTTGGAAAGGTCCTTTGACTTTAATAGTGGCTACTTGATTAGGTTGATGGTGAACATGGACAATAAGGGACTCATACTAGAATGGGATGTGTCGGTAGTTTATATGATTGTAATGGTGGGTGGATGACCTAGGTTTTTAACATACTTCTGTTAACCCTAATTTTAAGCATGGGTATAACCATGGTTGAGAAGAAGAGTTTGGTAAATTCCTAGCTTCTGATTTATAGAGGAAGAGGATGCATTATCTTCGATTTCAATTTCACCCCAATCAATCAGGTCCTGAATGTAATGTTTTCAGCTTCATACACCTGTTAGTGGCATGACCCTTGATTTTGTAGAATTTACAATATTCATTTTCCATAAACCAAGAGGGATTTAGCTTGGACTCATCAATCAGTTGAGTTTTGAGGAAAATGACCATACTAGTAGCAACTAATTATTCAAGGATTTCTTCAATTGATTCACCAATGGGATGTATGTCCTTCTGTTTGAATCTTGGGTAGATCGGGATTGGCCCTTAGGGACGGATATGGTAGTAGCTTTTTGGATGTGTTAAACATTATTATTCTCTTTCACTCCATCATTGATAACATTATTATTTTTACAAATATTTAGACTTCTCTAATGTAGAGGGCTAGTTGGACTAATTGTAGTTGCGGGAATACAATTTAACGAGTCCTTTGGAAATGAAATATTTTTCAATTTGCATTACCTTTTCTATGATGCCATAGAAGGTATTGGCATAATGGACTTATAGGTGGAAAGCTAGTTCTTGATGAAGGTCGGCAATAAAAATGGTGACTAATTGCTTTTCTAGGATGGGCCATGGAACAGGACTAGCAAAGGCTCGTCATCGTTGTAGGAAGGATGAAAATATTTCTCCATTACATTTTTTAGTATTACATAGGTTGATCATCATGACATCATGCTCTACATTATATGAGAATTTCTTGAAAAAAAATTTAGACAGGTCGGGGAAGGTAGTGACAGAGCCTTTGGGTAATCGAAGGAACCATTCACGGGTATGACCGCCTAGGCTTCATGAAAAGAGTCTTAGAAAATATGAGTCGTAGTAGGCCACTTCTTGACATAGCATATAGAACTCCTTAACATGTTCACAAGGGTAACCATTTCCTTTAAATTTTTCAAACTTGTGTGGTTTGAAATATGGAGGGAAAGGGATACATAGGATATCATGGTCAAATGAATAAGGGAAAATTTCCTCAAACTTATAATGTCATCCCTATTTGCTGAGTTGAAAACCTTGGATATTCCTTCATAGAATTTATTTCCTACTCCAAGGTAGGTTCTTGAGGGGAGGTGGATTGTAAGTGGAAAATGGGACATTGTGTATGTTCAGAGCCATGATCATTTGGTCATTATGGATCGAGTTGGGAGGCCAATTGGGCAATCTGGTTACTCATTTTTTTGTAATTTAGATAATACAGCCACCTTAGATATATGAGGGTTATGAGTGTTCTCTCTAATATCCCGTCCTTACATAGTGTCACGATTACTATGATTTTGGTTAGTTAGATTGAGATGTGGTGGTGATGGGGGTCGTTTTCTAATTCATTCATCTCCATTGGGGAGGAGACTATGAATCTGGTCATGTGTATAATTAGAAGGAAGTTTCGTTCCCATATGATAAAATTAAAGTAGGAGGGTGTTTTTTCTTTGTCAACAAAATGATTACGCATTTCATGTCACCTTCCTTTTGTGAAGTAGGTGCCTAAATCATCATCACTACTAGTATTGACCATAGATTCTTCGTCTTCTCCTCGGATACGGTTTTCTTCTGCATTGGCATCGAAAAAGTTGTGATTGAATATGTCATTTACGTTTTATGTGTTTTGTTGGCGGTTTATTTTATCTGCATTTCCACATTGAGATTGGGTAGGTCTTATCCTAGGTTCCATTAGATCCTAGTGTATGGATGCAATGAAGGTTTTTTAAATAATTGAATTATGTGTAGATGAAGATAAGAGAAAAATTCTTATCGATCGATGTATAATCTTAGCAATCAAACATTATTTTAGGACAAGAGGATTGAAGAAGTATTTTCCTCAATGCAAGGTATTAGGATGTGCCTCGGTGTGAGGGATTACGAGAATTGAGTAGGAGATAAATATTTGGTGTCTGTATCAAGGTTTTTATTAGTAAGATTTAATTAATCATGTTGATAAGGAATCTTGGATGAGATATTTGGGTGGGAAACTGTACGTGTAGGATTATATGAATATGTCATGTTTTGGAAAAGGGTATATGATGTGATATTTTCTAGGGTTCTCTTACACCTAGGTGAGTATGGGATATCAATAGGAAACATTAGACTACTAGTCATAAATTTTTGTGACGATTAGACAAATAGATGCTTAGGTTGGTGAGAATTTGTGGGATGAGTTATGTCAATAGAGTGGGGATGTGTAAGTGAATTTTTAAATTTTTTCATGATACAAGGGGATGTTTATAAATTTTCTTGTGTGGTTATAAAATATATAGATTAGGTTACGAGGTTTATTTATTTATTTTTATCTATGTCAACAAGGAAGTATGAGTGACGTCAAGTGGATAATGGATGTCAAAAATATGTTCAGAGGTGTATGGTGAATGATGTATGGTAAAAATATGTGGGTGTGGTAAAATTGAGGTCAAAATGACATGGTCAAAAGAGACAAATGATGGGTGAATAGGGTTATAAGAGGTACTAGTGTGATGTTTGTATACTTTTTTCAACAAAATACTCAAACAATTACAATCAAGCAAGAACAATCTAACTAATAAAGTGTGCAATCAAGCTATATCTCGATTTTAATACCACACATCAAAATTGGTGCCAAAAAATGGCTCTCCACCTATGTTCCAATGTGGGGTTAGCTAGTGAGTGAGCTTAGGGAGTGCGGCCTCCTTGCACTATAGCTTAATATGCAGCCAAAAGGTTATCTATGATAGGATATACAAGCTCACTAAGGGAGTCCTTGATATACCTTGCATTCATGGGGCCCAAGTCTATGTTGCAAGGATATTGGCTGAGGCTTGGGTATTGGGACATGGAATCCCCTCACTTCACACCGCTCTTAAAACAAACAAGTGCTTAGCCAATAACTATAGTTGTCCAAGAATATATATATATACCACATTAGAACACATGGTGGAAACAATTTAGGAGGACGGGTCCACGGGCCCAAAATTCACTTTTTGCCAAAAACCCATCTTTGGGTCCACCGGTTCATATTTTCCATTTGGGTAAAAAATCACTCCATGGCCCACCGTCCCGCACTCAATATAGGCCTGACACGTGGTTCCTTGGGCATTGGCAGAGGCATGAATCATTTTTATACTTTGTCTTTTAGAAATGGAGCCAAAAAGTTAAAATTACTCCCAGAGACCCACCTCCCCACTTTGAATTGAAATATAGCCACGTGCAGGGCTGGCGCTCGCTTGGGGACCACTTTTGAATTTTGCTTTAGAAGTTGCGTCAGGCTGACACGTGGCTTCTTTTGCAGATTTGCTTTGTTCCTTCGTGTTTTTGACTAAGTCATTTTGCTTGGCGGGGCCGTATATCTAAACTAGGACACGTGGAGGCTTGGAGCTTGTTTAAGGACCCTCTTTTAGATTTATCTTTGAAGATGTGTCGGGATGACATGTGGAGGCTTTGCGCTCCTCTGAGTCTCTACTTTGGGCCACACCTTTGAATGTGCACCATTAAGACACGTGGTGCCTTCCGCCTGCACTTCATACTTAACCAATTTGGGCCCGCTTTCCATTTGACCTCTGTTGACCCCTGGCCATGTGGAGAGTTGGCGCAAGTTTTGATTTTCCACCTTGGCATCCCATCTTGGAATTACGCCAAGCTGACACGTGGTGGCCCTGCGCTTGTTTGGAATTTTTAACAGTCGGATCTATCTTTTTCAGGCTTGAGAAACGTGGAAGCTCTGCACTTTTCTGGGAATCACCTTTTGCTTTGACCCTTGAAGGTGCATCGTTTGAACATGTGGAGGCTTCCGTTGGTCCTCGAAACTTAATCGTTTGGGGCCCAAAATTCACCTTTTTGACTCTAGGACACGTGGAATCCTGGGGCTTGTTCGAGTCTACTTTTGAGTTTAATCTTTGGAGATGTGCCAATGAGGCACGTGGAGGATTCCACTAATTCTTCCATACTTAGCCATTTTTGAGCTTGTTCTAAATCATTCGCAGAGCCCGAAGACTTTGAGATTTCTCCATTTCTTCTCCTTACTGCCTCTGGTTTTCTTTGACACTGTTTGCCTCTTTCCTCGACCCTGCTTCTCCATTATAGAGACCGTATGCAACCTATTTGTTGGATTTGAAGCGTGGATTCATGCGAAGGAGATATCCCTTGGATATCTTCCTGCACGGGGCCATGTTTGATTAATTTTACGGAGGGTGAAATTGAGATTAAAATTTGGTGACTCATGGGGATGTCTGCATGCTAGATGAAGAGATTTTTTACCTTGTTGTATCCATTGGGCATGGAGTCATGGTTGGTGGCCTGGTTTTGGTCCTGTTCTTCTTGAAATGAACAATTGAGACCTGATTTTAGTTGATATGTATTTGTTCTATATAGAAAACGAGCAACTGTCACAGAAACTAAGGCTCTCCCTATAGACAATGTTGAAGGGTCTGGCATATTCACTTGGATGCACGTTGAACTATATAACAACACAAACCTGGAGCAACAAAATTATGTGCCACAACACTTAGGGAAACAAAACCTACGCTACAACAAAACAATGTGCATACGCACTTAGGGGAAAATAAAAAACTTGATGCTAACATTTACAAGGGTGGAACCTTCCTTTCTAGTAGCAATGTTTGAGATGGATCCCATTTACTAGGATGTACAATTCTTCACAACCTGAATGGGAGGTTTGGAAACTCCAAAAATTCGCATATAGATAAGGACAGAAGGGAGAATGCAAAATGGAAATGTTCAACCTTTTACAATGAGCCCAACCCCTTCTTTTATAGATGCAACACAGAGAGAAGAAGGAGAGAGAGGTAGGAAAACTTGATTTGAAACTCAGCTACCAGTCGTTAATGCTTCTGAAAATCCACCCACAATATTTTAAATCTGCCACTCCATGTCTTCTCGGCGCTTTGAAGAAAGAAGAACGGCAGATCAAATATAATTTGATCTAGTTGTTGGAGCAATCAGATTGCATATTAATGGTGTAGAGACATTTTCCCATTTTCACCCACCTAACCATTCCAAAATTAAAGTTCGTACTTGGTCATGTGGACTAGACCAGAAAATTGGAGAGATGTTGTTATCATACTTAGTCACCTCGTACTTGCCTTATTTCTTCCCTTTGTTCACATATTACACTCATTGTTTCTACTTTTCCCATTATGTTCACTTGTTTCCTCTTATTGCACACAATTATCCCTGCTTTCGATCACTCTAGACCTTCGTCACTTACCCCCATTCACATTCTGACCTTTTTTCCTCATGTTTTTATCCTATACTCAAAGAGTTTCCCCCAATGCCAATGATATCACCTTTGCTAGTTTTCTTGTTATTTTCACCAATAAATCATTTGACAACTACTTGCTTATAAACAAATTACACATTATTTTCTCTTGTTCACACTATTTCACACTTCTTAACTAGATTTGGAGTCTAGGAGCTTGCCTCTTTTTCATTTGGGTCACCATAGTGAGTTAGGACTGAAGGTCTTCTTATTGATATTTCCCCTTCTCCACCCATAGCGATTCTCTCTTGGTGTTTTTGTCTCTGGGGAGGATTATGCATCAATGATCACACACACGCTATAAGTAAGTATTTATAACTCTATTTAGTATTTCATTTTGTATGTATGTACTTTTTGTTATTAGTCATTCATTGTTATATATTAGAGTTGATGTAGGTTTATTTTGTTCTATTGCTTTGTATTTTTTTATTGGGCCCCTTGTCTTTATCCACCCCTTGGTTGATTCCTTTTCTACTTCAGAATCATAGTATGATACCTATTTTATCTTAGTGGTAGGCCTTGGAAACCTATATCTATCCTAGGGCTAGGGATATTATCCTCTAGATTTATGACTTTAGCACTCTTTGAGCACATTTGTGTCTACATGGTGTGGTCGGTCTTATATCGAATCCCTACATTTGATAACCTAACTGGAAAAATATCTGTTACCTATCATATAATCACCAGTCCTATCCCACTATGTTGACCCAAATGCACAATAGGTAATCTCCAAAACTACAAGTCCAACAAGTATGTGTGAAATAGTGTGAAAATATGTGACTTATTAATGCCTTTATATATGACAAAAGTGATTGTTTGGTGGTGGTTTCTACAAAAAGAAGACAAAGTATATATAACTGAAACCATCATCCGCAGGTGATGATGTTAAATATGGAAAACTCAAAACTGACACCATCACCCATCGGAAATTACATCGATCTCGGGGGAAAACCCAAAGGTCATAGGGTGAAACACATGTGAGATGAAGGATAGAAAGTAAATAGGCATAAATGATGAATGTCTAGGGTGACTTGGGATAATAACACATAATAAACATGAACAAGTAGATATAACGAGATAAGTGAATATAATGGGTATAATGTGTGAGCAAAGGGAAGAAACAATGAATGAGTAGGGTAAGTTTAACATAATAGTGGCATATCTCAAAATTTGTGGTCTAGCCCGTGCATCCAAGTCTAGTGACACCCCAATCCCAACAAGCCCCTTAAGCCACCCACTCAGGAGTAAGATACATCAATAACCATTGCACAAAAGAAATGGTTTTAAATCATATAAAATGAGGTGTATACATATCTGCCAACATGGTATTCAGAAAAAGATCTATATAACATGTAAAATCAAAACTAATTGTTGAAAGTAAATTCGTAATGAAAGTGTTATAAAAAAGTAATGACCTCCACTAAATGAAATAAAACTAGCTTATACTTACTTAACAATGTCACTCAGCTTGTCTATGGAGGTTGCAAACGTTGTTTGGAAACCTTAGTAAGCAAGACTGAAAATAAACACTAGAAGATAATTAGTAAAATAATACATAAATCAACTAACAAGGACGTTGTAAGAGGGATGTAGTTAAATATTGAGATGACGAAAAATAGTGATTTTCAGCTAAATTTGGTAGAGGTATGTGCAATATGTCAAAATGAGTATCTCGATGCCACGAGCATTGCATAATTTAAAGAATATTGTTAGGATTTTTCATTTCAAACATATGAAGGTTTCAAGATTGGGAGGAAGTCACTTAAATACTAGTTATGATAATTGTTATAAATAGTAAATGGAGGAATTCATTTTTCACTTTATTAATTTGAGATTAAGAGAAATTGGACTCTAAGATTACCTAAATCGATTAATTTTAGTAATAATGATGATAGTATGAGACGATGTACGAGGTGGTCAAGATAGGGCACGTGACAGTGTGAATCACACAGTAGGTGTTTTTTTAAATTGGGAAAAGGTAGCTAGTAGAAAAGTGGAAAAATATTTGTCGGGATAAATTTAGCTAGTGAAATTTTCCCCAAGGATAATCAAAATTACATTGGGTTGAATTCTAAGTGGGTTTGGAATAATTTTGAATTTTTGCTTGATTAGGTTAGGTTTTTTTAATATTTTATTTGAAATTATTCGACACCTAAGACAGATGGGATTGACCATGTTAGGATGACTGAGCACAACATGGTCAATGGAATTTAGGTTTAGGGATATTTGTTAGGTTTTGGAGGCATTATATAGATGGCGCAAGGGTCCCATAGATCTAGTTTTAATATATATGTTATTAGGCCATTGGGAATTTAGGTCCAACACTTTCAGGTAGAGGGTCAGACGACAAACTATAGAGGTTTCAATGACATTACAAGTTGTACATGTTTTTATGTGGCTTCCCATTCAGGGTGTGTGGATGTTTTGTGACATGCCGATGAGCATTGTAAAGAGGAGGGCCTTAGAATGGTGGTCCACATGCACTAAGGAGTATCATCCAAGTTCACGGATGGTATGAGTTAGAGTTGTATTTATCGTAGAGATTCCAAATATCCATAAGGCAATCATTGGTATGATTGTGGCACATATATTATGCCACAAGGCAAATAGATTAGTACCACTATTTGTATTGGTAGCATACAGAAAGGCATTACAAGTTGGCACACAATTTAGTTAGGGGACAACCACATGGGTACAACCGGTGCATGACTGATACAAGATTTGTGTGAGGCAACATAGGGCAGTGGGGCCCATCATATTGTTGAAAACTTGAATTTATGAGAATTTCTTGATGTAAAGGCTAGTAGAGAAACCACTATATATAGTAGGGGATGCCTCGAGGATTAAAAAATGGGAGAGAGGCCTAACAGTTAGGTTAGTGGTGGGATATATGAGGTTGATACAGGTGACGCACGAACAGGTAGCATGGGATCCCTATAGAGGGACGATGGATCACTGGCCCAACTAGATGACTACAATGGCCACCGAGGGGATATTAGAAATTACAAGTCATTATGTGTGGTCTATGGAGACACACACATTAGATATATATTTCCGTTACAGTTTTAGCATCTAACTCATGTGGCAGCCCTACCTCTTCCAAAGTATTGGTTGCACCGTTCTAGAGAGGGGAGGGAGAGTGAGACAAATTCTATTAGTGCCACTGTATGCACCCAAATTTGTAGGTGCTACATTGTCAAAAACGGTTCAAAAGTTCCCAATGATGATTCATGTCTTTTCCAAAGGTGTTTGAGCCCCTTTACCTCTTTGAAGTTCATATTTATAGCTTAGATTACCTTACTTAGTCATTTCCTACTTTTATGTAGCTTTCCGCATTCTTTTTCCTTTAGTTTTCACCTTAGTTACAAAACCAGCATCATGCCTGGGTGGCGGTTGCACAACCGCTGCCCTATTTGGGTGGAAGTTACGCAACTATCACCCTATCTAGGTGGTGGTTGTGCAACCACTTCCTTGCTTAGGTGGTAGTTGTGTAACCACTGCCCTACTTGGGTGGCGGTTGTGCAACCATTTCCCTGTGCAAAACAGTAATTTCGTGTGAATTGTCTGAAACTTTCCAAGCATGAATTAGACACATGTTAGCCCACTCCAGTTTACTTTTAGCACACATTTTTATGTCGATTGAGCTGATTTTAAGCTTGAATGATTTGTATCAACCTCCTCTTCCAATTCTAATTGTTGATTAAGAGTTAAACTCCCTCTTCCTGTTGTGACGTGGCACCCCATTGTTGCCAAATGGTTTAGACCATTTCCCAGCTTGTGTTCTATAAAATAATCACTTCTTCTGAAGCTAATGGTCGGATATTATTTATGTAGCTTGCTTATTTGAGCTGTCACAATCTTGCTAGAAATTACACAGCCAAGCTCTATTCTCTTGTGTTTTTTTTCTTCTACCTACATTGCAACCAGACTGTCATCAAGATGTCATTGCACTAACATTTTCTTCTTGTTGCTTCCTTTGCATTCCCAATTCCCTGGACTCAAGTGGATACAAAATATTGGTAAAGAAAACTGAGGGGACAAAGTGATACCACAATTGGCATTGCCTCTGCACTGTAATTCTAGGTTGGGTGTTGTTATTGAGTTTCTTCATTTATTTCTGAACGTATGCACACTTATCAACTAAAGTAGAAGAAATCATTTTATTTGTTGCAAAGAGTTAGATCAGTTTCTTCTGCAAAGTTTTCTTAGGATAGAGAGCTCCCTTGCCTATCTCTGTACATTTGCAAGGGAAATGATTCTGGAAGAATCTTTTGCATAGTTTTAAGCATTCAAAATTCAATTCAAATTAGTCTCTTTTAAATCCCTCCTAAATTACACTAGGGAAGTTTCAAGGGAAGAAAAGCTACTGAGAAGCTTCTAATTATTCCCATGACTCTTAGGTGTGTTTGAGAATTTAATCCACAATTATTAATTGGAAAAATCTTCATTTAGATTAGAATAGATTTAGTATACTGTTGCACAAATAAACAGCTACATCCGGCTATTTATTTGTATAGGATTTGTTAATTAGGATTAGAATCAATTCACTTCTTCATTTCTTCTGTACGAACTGTTATTCCATAAAATAGAAATAAATTTCTTTTAATTAGATTAATTTCTTTGTATTTCTTTATTTCTCTTATATCAAAAATACAAAAACCATAGTGTAGCTTTTATTTACTTAGATTAGCTTGTTATTTATTTTTGTAGATTAAATGCATACATGAACATTCCTGGACCACAATAAGAACAAACACATGGTAGTGATCCACGGTTCCCCTAACCAAACGAGCCCAAACTTCTCACAGACATAGATATTGAACTTCACATGCTTGTCCTTAGAACACCATCATGGTACTCTCATCGCATTGCACAACTAAACATTTTAAACATCGAGGTTGACAAGGCTTACGAATATTGGACTGCCCCCAAAAATAGAGTTTAGATCAAACACATATGACCATAGAAGGACCACGACCAAAGAGAGTTTACGGTTGTGATCCAACACTCCCCCAACTGAACGGGATAGAAGAAAAATTAGACCTTGACATTGGATTACGCACACTAGTCTTTAGGACATCCTGTTAGCATATGGATTTGCACGCATGCAAATGACATGCAACAGTGTGGGAACGAAGTCCCTCCTTAATGAAGGTGAGGCTGCCTTTATTGAAAACCAAAACTATATTTATATTTGTACATTCAAAATTATATGTGGGGGGTGTTTTGGAACATCAATGGAAAGGAAAAAGGAATGAGGGAGATGGAATGAAATGAAGGAAAAGAGTGGAATGGAATGAGTTGAAAGAACATGCAAGAGTTAGGTAAAAATAGAGCCCAATATTGCATGAAGAAGAAAGATGAATAACTAACACAAATAAAATGGAGTTTGAGTTAGTTAAACAAGAATATGTAAAAGGGAACACACATGAGCAAGTAAATAACAGAACTTGATCACTGTGAACAAGAACAACAGGTTAATAATGTTGACAATAAGATCAAAGACAATATTTGCATGCAAGATTCAAACACTAACATCTAATGAACATAAGAACATAAAATGCTATAAGGGACAATGAATGGGACATAAATTTCATATTTCATTAACTCCAAAATGTCTTCTCAAAAGAATGCAAAGTTTCTTTCTTTGAAGTAAAGCTTGCACACAAAATTATTCTCTTCTCCTCTCTCAAAGTGCCCCTTACAAATGAGCCCCTCCCTTCCTTTTATAACCCAAAATTTGGTTACAAAGTAGTTAGGGTTTTACATGATCATTAAATAAGGCACTTAAGTGACCTTTGACTTTTTCTAACCAACTTTATTAAAAACAACCAAAAATAGAAATCACTTAAGTTATCCACAGTTTCCCGAAAGCAAATAACAACATCCTTTTCTTTAAAATCCACTTTTTAAAATATACAATAATAACCAGTGCTTTATCCATTAAAATGGGGTCCGCCTATCTCAAACGTATGAGAAATGGACCCTCCCACTTCATTGGATACCAAGAAAACTATCTCCCTGAACCACCGGTGAAATTAGGATCTGTCGCTTTTGCCAGTTGAAAGGATCTAAACCTTCCCAAAGTTTCAAACATATTTTCTTCTTCTGGAGGTTCATTTGGTCAAAGAATAGCCTCACAAAATATCTGCAATTCAAGAATCCTACTTGCATATCATTTAAATTAATAATCTTTGATTGAGTGTTCTCAAATAAGTTCTTTAATTTGATGCACCACTCCATTGAAACTAATGAGAAATTATTGGCGGGAGTGTACATGTCCTTAAACAATTGTGAAAATTTCTCTTCCACCTATTCTGATGAACACCTTTGATTATGCTTATTTATGAGGTTGCAAGGGATCTCAGCTATGAATTCTTGAATCAAGGTGAGTGAAGTGAAGGTTTCATTGCATATGCTCTCATAATGGATCATAGAATCCTTGAGAAGCGTCTTCCTTGATTTGAGATGCAGACACCAAAGAAAACACGTCCCTCAATGTTCAAATTTGAGAGTTCCTTCAATGGCTAAAACTGAGGATTTCATACTCATCATCTCCTACAGATTGGGAAATATATCATCCAAATTTGATATATTAGAAACAAAAGTTTCCTTGAAAGAAAGAATTGGATCAAGATACGCACTGACATCTTCATGGAGCTTAATCGTTGTTTTGATCGTTCCTTGGCCTAAAACGAGAATCTCTGAAAGCCAAGTTTTAGTGACATGGCCCAATGTGTTTATTTCTTTTGACAAATTGAGAGTCTCTTCATCAGGGTCAGCCATTGCATCAGGTACTGGGAAATTGGATGATATCGGATTTATCAGATTTTGAGCATTCCACCAATTGATTCTTTTCAGCCTTGAGCTGAGAGTTCTGAGACTTATATTTCTCAAGTCTCTTTAGCACGATATCAATTGAATCTCGAGCCATCACCATGTCACTTTCTAATGTGGACCTCCCAAGTCCAAGTCTAGAAACTTCATAATCAGTGGGTATCATGGCATCATGCTCCTTATCAACGTGTGGGATGGAAAGATCTACAAATCTGTTTCCCTCATTATCCACCATTATTTGAGAAAGCACCTTAGGCTTCTTCGGAATGATGTCATTCAAAGTTTGAAAAGGGTATCAAAATCAATGTCTATTGCCTTGACAACCCTCTTCCTTTTCTTAACTTCGGAATCAACCCAGGAAGAAGTATCATTCACTAATTTCACATACAAAATCCTAGAGCTTGAAGCAATATTCTCATTGTTCTCAACATCATGAGATCCTGTAAGAATCCTATCCATGACCTCGATTTGAGGAGAAATAACCTCAATATCCACCTCCTGACCATTTGAGAGATTTTGGGAAATTTCTTCATTAACTGCATGCTCCGAAGTGTTTGATATTTGGACTACCTGCACCAGAGTGGACGCTTGTACAAAGCATGGTTGAGGATCGTTTGTCACAAGCTTCTGAGCATTATTAACAATGTGGGTAGAAGAATCTCTACTTAAAGTAGAAAATCCTGATACACGCTCTCTTCCTTCACCAGGGCTAGGGTCTTTAGATTTTTATCCTCCTAGCACATTACTTGGTGAAGTGGATTTTGGCAACCACTCCTTTCTTACTTGTTGTGTATGATTGGATGGTACGAAGGTTGATCGAGAAGGAGCTTTGGTTGAATGAAGACCTCCTTGAGTTGGCAAATTTTGTGACCCTGAAGTATGATCTTGAATTGATTGTAACTTGGCAAGTTCTCTGTCATACCAAGATATGCTTCTTTCAAGAATCGGTTGATTCTTGCTATCTAGAGAAAATTCATCTCTTTTACTCCAGTCAATCTGAGGAAATGGGGTAAAAGCAACTACATCATATGAGGGATCAATAAAATCTTCATCATCATTTATGAATGAATCGAGAGGATTCTTGATGTGAAAGGCCTTGATCTGAGCAAGTGTTAGGCAAGAAAACTCTCATCTTCTTACTTCATGTTTGTCTGAACAGGCAGCCCAGAAACCTTCGATGGTAGGGTTATGTTGATACTTTACTCCAAGAATCTTCTGCATATATCCATTGATATCAAACTGGGCTCTCTTCACATATGGATGAATTGTGATGAGGGTGAAATCTTTTTCCATGAGTTGTGCACTGAAAAGATTTGGACATTGGTATTCCCCGATTTGGATTGGGAAATGAATTCTTGAACTGTGATTGTCACTAAGAAGTAAATGAACTTGAAATAGTTGTCGCACAAGCTCCATTAATGCCCATTTGTCACTGACATACTTAGGAAGCTTCCTTGGAGTACTAGCAAAGCCACTCACGCGAATGTAGGAAAATGATGAAAATTGAATAAAACAGGTTCCCCACTAGGAAATGACACTCATGGCTTCTTTAGAAAATCTTTCCTCTGTATTTCGATTCAAGTTTTGAATCACGCATAAGGTGAATGCATCATTGACTCTTCTTAAATGGTGAGAGTTTGTTCACTAGATTTTCTGCATAGCACAAAACCTAGGCAGTCATGAGATAAATCTCCCTCATTTAATCGGCGAGGCTCCCGTGTCAGATTTGTCAATAAAAATGTGTTATTATCTATCAAGGGTTTTACTTTAACCACTTAGTTCATGAACCATAACTAAGAAGTTTTGCAGCAAGTAAGCAGTTGTTCAAGAAAGGAAGTATTTTATAGAAGAAGGAAGTAAAGGAAATACAGAGAAGAAATGGGGAATATGTGCATCCCAATTAGTAGATAGCAGAGCTAATTGCATGCACATAGAAGAGACTTAATAGATATGAACACACATAATTATAAAACAAAGGCAGCTCTAGATCCAAATCTAAAATAACACAAAGTTTATTAAGAGATCTAAGATTAAAAGCAAGAAACACAGCACACCGTGACACAAAGTTCTCCGAAAACCTGCTCCTTTGTATTCCTTTGCTCCAAGTTTCTCTCAGGGGTCCAGCACAAAGTCTGGAACACAAGATTGCTTCTTACAAATTCTGATCGATTAACCCTAAGGTTCTTCCTCTACTTATAGAATGTAGAGGGTCAATTACAAGTTGGAAGCTTTTAGTTTAAATGGCACATGTGGAAGTCGAAAAGAAACAACTGGCAATCTTCCACCTGGAATTCCTCTTTGCTTGACATGTATGATTTGTAACTGAAAATAGAACCTTCTATTTTGCACGTGCCACTTATCTCCAAGTAGTTGACTTCTTTAATTAATGGTTTTTAATCCAATCACTTAAGTTGTATAATTTAATTGATTGCTCAATTACTTTATCGGAGGAAAGAAGAAAGAAGAGGAAAGCTAACTTTGTCGGAGGAAAGAAGAAGGAAGAGGAAAGCTGACTTTGTCCTTTTTCATGTCTGCATGCAGCTGATTTAAACTGGATCTGGAAACAAGCTAGAATTGCAAGCAGTTCGAATTGGAAGCAAGTTGGAAGTTTACCTTCGCATTGTCTTCTCTTTTATCCTTGAAGCTTTTGTAGTTCTTCTGTTGTACATGCATCAATGCAATGTTTTTCGTAGATAACTCATCATCCTTATTTTTAATTGCATATGAGCAATCAAAAATTCTAGAAAGCACTCTGGATGAATGAAAATTCAATGAAGGCTTCAACTGGAAGATGGGAGCATTTACACAAGATCTTGGAAGGAATTTTCCACGCACTGACTTCTTCATGGGCTGCATTCGAAACAAGAGGATGAAGCCTTTGTGCCGGAAGCTTTTGCAACTATGAGATCTGGATCTGGATCTGTATATGGATTTGCATCCACATCTACATCTGCATCTGGATATGGATCTGTACCTACATAACAAACTCTGGCAACTGGGTTATGGATGGAAAAGTTGCAGCTCGAATAATTCCACTGCTTTTAATTTGCACACATGAGTGAAATTTTTCCTGCACACATGAGTGAAGTCTTTCCTGCTCTAGATCTGTCTATCAATTTAGCAAGAGGTTTCAAGCCTAGATCTGTGTCTCCAATATCTACAAATTTAGAAGTGATGCATGACTCAGTTGTGCTTTCTTTTTCATCTTTCTTCACCATAGCTTTGTCTATCTTTGTCTGAATAATTCTTTTTCTTCTTATTTAACTGGAATTCTTCAAAACTGGTGTAGATCTGGACAATTCTTCAGATTCGGAGGATATATGCAATGTATTGGACATTGATAAAAGCTCATTTTGCTTTGTAAAGCACCTGTAATGAATTCCTGCAATTTATTCAGACAAAAATGGCCACCAGAGCATGAATAGTGAATTTTAATTGTAAAAATCTACACTTTTCAAGCCTGCTGCCCCAAAAATTGGTGTTTAATTTACACATAAAGAGAGCATGAATCCTTTCAACAACACCTAAGCACCTATAACACCTATGCAAACAATTATGCAGACAAAGATCAACCTCCTTCAAAGCATGCGCCAAATCTGGAAGCTTTTAGCCTTGTTTCCACATTGCCTGAGCAAAACCCTTCTTCAAATGCCTTGTTTCCACCTTGCTTGAGCAAAATCCTTCTTCAAATGGGGCGCACTTTTCCTCTTGGCTGCAATTCTTTACCTGTGAATTAAATAATTCACCTATATGGCTGCTCATGCTTATATAACCCTCACAATTCTATAATTAATAATTGCCCTAACAATTAAAAGTAATTAATTAATTAAAAATCATGCTCTTCTCTTTAAAAATAGCATGTTTAAGGACAACCATCCAATAAATTAAATTAATCCAATTTAATCCTTCACACTTCACTGCACTTAAGCTTCACAGTGTGCTTTGACCATAGCCACTGAAAATAGGAATTAATATAATCATTTAATACTTTAAAAAGTATTAATTCCTTCTCAAAAGGGGCTGCATTAAATAAATTAAATTTATTTAATTTTGGAATTCTATTTTTAAATTCCTTTTGTCCACTTTCCTTTGTTGACTTTTCCACAAGCTTGGGTGCCAAAATTGGGTGAATAAATATTAACAAATATTTATTTAATGCATAATTATTCACCCAAGGTGGGTCGCACTTTTTTTTGCATAATAGAATTCTATTTTTAAGAATTTTTCACAATGGGATTCTTTACCCTGCAAGGCAGCCCCGGAAATCCCATGATCCACTTAAGTGATTTGACCTTGACAATGGGATTATTTACCCTGCAAGGCAGGCAATAAAATCTCATGATTTCACTTAAGTCACTTTTCTTTTATTTCACCATGGGAATTTTTACCCTGCAAGGCAGGCAATAAATTCCCGCCTGCCTGCTACCTCTAATTTTCCCACTGCAGCTTAAGTGAATTTTATATCATGGGAAAAAGTACCCTGCAAGGCAGGCAATAAAATCCCACCTGCCTGCTGCTTCTATTTTTCACACTGCAGCTTAAATCCTTTGTTTTCCAAAAATGCGCCCAACCCCGCAGGGGCTTTTCTGTGCACGACTTCACTTTTTCCCAGTGATCCAGACCTCCGATGGTGAATTTTTCCGAGCATAATGTGTGTATATGTCCTTCAGCTGCTTCAGGCCAAAAATCGGGCTTACCCGGCAAAGGAATTGTTCTAGAGAAATTTCACAGAAAACGAAACGAGACAACACAAAAACACAAAAAATTGTCAAAAGTCACAAATAAAGCCCAAAACTTATTCCAAGTTAAAACCCTTCTGGTACATAAGAGTAATGACATATTCGATCATAACAGCGTTAAAACGGAGCGCAAATAGCCTCATACGGGGCTCAAAATAATTAAATACAAATTTCCCGCAGACAAATCCCGACGACAGAATATAACAATTTTGGGCATCTGGGTATTTGGCGAAAAAGGCTAATATGGCTCTTTGGGAATATCTTGACGCAATACAAGAACTTTCAGGCAATAAAAACACAAAACGACCCATTATTTTAAAAGTACAAAAAAAATTCGGATAGGGTAGTCATAGATTTCAGGATGAAATCTAGGTGACACCAGAGTTATTTTTAAAACTTAGTTACGGATAGTAATGGAAGACACTATTTGATGGCCCCATGACTCTTCTTGTTTTGAGTCCAGAAAATAGCTTTCTTCTTGCTACTGCATAAGTCACATACGATGTCATATAGAAGCATCCAGTCATCTTAACTTCTATCAATTGTTTGTGAAGGGTATTACGAATGATGGTGGCCCAATCCAAAAACTCTTTCTTGGCAAGGATGATATAGATAAACTGATACATCCATGGGTGGAAAATCCTAGCAGAGGGTAAACCAAAAACTCGACTTAGGAGAGTAATCATGTCCCTGATTTCTTCCACAAACTCAATGCAGTATAGTTGTTTGGGAAGCCGGTCAATTCGAGGCCTCTTGGTCACTAACCATTTGTTATTAACCATCTTGCTCCATCTCAGGGGTTCTTCATCTCAAAATTCTTGTGCTGACTGACGAGTGATATCTGCATTCTCAGGAAAGTCAAGTATGCCGAGAAATTCCTCAATGTGATCTGGTGTATTTAAGAGGAAAGGCTCGCGATTATCTTTAAAAATTCCTCATCTCTCTCATGATCATAATGCTCTGCACAAGTGATAACCAATTATGGACATTGCACTGAAACAGGAAATGCTACTGCTTGAGGTAGATCACTATGGTAAATTCTATCCAAGAATATGGTTTTGCCTTCATTTTTTCACTCATTCACAGAATTATTGCACATTGATGTGACCCAGATTTGTATCAGTGATATTGTCATATGCTGACTTAATGGAACTGGGAGGGACAATTCCTTGGAATTCATACTTAAGTGTGGACTTTATTCGATTTCTCCATTGGCTCCCTTGATCTTCCTACAGATTTGTTAGATTTCTCGGCCATTATGAATTTCACAGAAGAATGACTTCGGCCCGCAAAACAATGCAAGTAGGGTTGGGTCTCAGTCTCTAAAACTCCCGTCAATGCAAGAAAAATATGGCTCGCTTTAATATTATTATTATTATTATTATTTAAATAATAATAATAATTGATCCCGAATTATAAATTTGTAAAATGTGAATACAAACAAAAATATCAAGACTAAGCTCGAATTTTGATTATGGCGACAACGATGATATATATATATATATATATATTTTTTTAAATAATTGAAATCTCCCGATTTTTATTTAATTTGACATAGCAAATTCTCCTTGGTATGCGTGAAAATCACCAGATTTTAATGACCACGCAATTTGAGATTTACTTCTTTGATGCGATCTTCTGATCGATGCGTGACTATACTTGTTGAATCTTCTTATAAATGCATTGATACACCTGGATAATGTGTGGTGGATATGTCTTTTTATTTTTTTGGACTGTATGAATTTTCCCAATGCGTGAAAACAAAATTTCAACTTTACTTCTAATTTTTACCTTGCTTTCTTCCCTTGCATAGGCGTTAAAAATTGGCCTGATTTGGTGAATGCGTGGGCATGCTCTAAGACAACTATTTCTAGAGAATTTGATGAATGAATTGGAATCTTTTTATCCTTCCTTACTGCATTCAAACTTTTATTTTACTATTGCATGTGTGAATGGAAATTATTTTCTTTTTCTTTTCCTCTCACACGTGGCCAGCCTGTTTTGGACTGATATGAAGTTATTTTTCTCTTAAACTACCCGTCGGTGCGCGGCAATGTGCTACTTTTTCTTTGCCCTGCTTGTGAGCTTTTCTCCTGACTGGTGTGTTTATGCAAATGTGTGGGAGTTGTTTTCTTTCCTCCACATGTGGCCTTCCTCCTCCTTGCTTGCTCTGCATGGAAACTTGTTTATTTTTGGATTTTTCCTCCTTTGCTAAGGCGTGGAAATTATTCTTTTCTATGGCTGCGTGGAAAAATTCATCAACATGGGCTTTGGTTTTCACCTTGCTACCCCCTTGACTATGCATGGAAAGTTGTTCTTGTTGTCTCCTCGGTTGTTTTGGATTGTCCTCCTTCCGTGTGGCTTTTACTTTTGGTCTACTATTTCTCCTTCAAAAAAGGCATTGAAACTTCTTCAAAAACTTCTGCATGCATTGGATTTCTATGACTGTCCTCCTTTTCAAATGCATGGAAAAATGATTTTTCTGTCCTCCTTTGCCAATGCGTTGAACTTTCTTTTCCTTTGGCTGTGTTGGATTTGGTGAATACTCTTTTCATGCTCCTTTGTTGTACAGAGATTTACTTTGATTGTTCTCTTTTTTGCATAAATATTTCTATGACTGTCCTCTCCTCTCTTAAGTGGTGTCTTGGGATTTGTTTTATCCTTTGTAATGGCCTTTACTTGGACTGTCCTCTTGCACGTATTTCTCCTTGACAATGGCGTTCACAGACTAGTATTATTTGATGGATGTGATAAAACTATTATTATGTTTCTTCGAAGAAATAAGAAGAAATTTAGAAAGCTTCACACGACTCTTTCCAACGAGTTCAATGGAGGAATTTATGAGGGTTAACCCAACTTCCCCTCTTCCCGGGTAGTGGAATTAATTATCATGGGGAAATGGGAAAAGCAACGACCAATTACCAATGGAAATGACAAGGCGGGCTGGCAATCCCTTTTTTATTTCCCCATGTAGGAAATTGGGAGATTTTTTTCCCGTTTGCCAATTCATTAATTTGGCAATCGTGAGAAGAAATCCCATAAGTGAGGATTTAAAACAATTTTGCCAGGAAAGGGGAAATCCAGGCCCAGGAAGCCAATTTGGCATCCCCGACAATGGGAAGCGGAAGCTTATTTTTCCCTGGCAAAAAATTGTCAAATGAATTGTAATTAATATTTATTTAATTAAATACTCCAAAGTTATTAAAAGTTAATTTTACTAAACAAAGAGTAATTAATTAAATAAATATTAATTAATTAATATTTAACACGATTTGAGATCTAGCGGGAGGAATTCTCGCCCGAAATGGATACGAAGATTGTAACACCCCACATTTACACCCACAAAAACAATAGTAAAAATAACTAGATAAAATTTTTTTGACTTACATTGCTCACTACACAACACCGCAAGGGCACCTAATACAGAAACTCTGCAATGCATACGACAATTACATAAGTCATCGACTCACATAGACACATGAAAACAACATAGGCATTTTGATGTCACACTTTTCCCAATGAATAAATACTAGCAATGACCCCACCACACAAAAAAAAGACTCAAGCATTGGCAAACCCACAACACATCATTTCTTTTATTGCATCCTAGTTACGATTAACATTCTAAGAACATTATTGTGTAAGGATAACTTTCTCCTCTTTCCATCTACAGAAACTTAAGTTCATTCCACATTTAATTTACAGTTCGACCATTTTAAGTTAGCTTTTTTTATACTTCACAGAAATTCCCATAACTCACATGCTTACTTGGCATAATTCAAATCACATATAAAGTACTTAAGTATCTTGTTCTTATGTTAAGAATATGCTTCCCAAACATTTATTCAATGTCTACATTTTACCCTTGCAACTCAAGATAATCTAACTTGATGTCCAGAAGGCAATATTAGTTGATTAAGGAGGGGGGGTTTAGATTCAAGATCCATTTTCCCCTTAAACATTCTTCGATCACGGTATCTTTATTTCCTGATTCAACATTCTCACAACAAGAAATTGTATTTAGAATATATATATATATATCTTTTTTTTTTCTCCAGGTTTGATCTCGCCAAGGGAGAACTCACATTCTTTGTAACACATGAAGATATTTAATTGAGTGATAAGGACTCCAAGAGTGGCATTATCCCTGATCTCAAAACTCATTTTTTACTCTTCTATGCTTTACTTTTACATCACATTATGGTCTCGTTATTACCATCATTTTATAACAAAAGAGTTACAAAAGTACTTATCTGACATCTTGAGGAAGTACATGGTTAGAAGCATTATAAACTACACATGAACCACAAGTGACTTATGTTCAAGTAAGATCCCATGTTTCTACATTTCACGATTCTGCATATGAAATATTCTTTATTCCTTAATGCCATAAAATGACATAACAAGGGATTACGGGACAAGATTTCAGTTTCTAAGGTTCTCTAAAATCAACATCTTTCAAATCAATTTCGTTTGCAAGGAGTTAATTATAATTTTATACCCACAAGCTAACCTCCTAATCAACTAAGGTTTAGTTTAATTCCAATTTTCACTCAGGTCTTTATGCCCTATTATAGATTAGATTAAGGTTCAAAACATATTCACCCTATAGACCCTCCCAAAAAAGGTCAAGGCACTATATTGTCACTAGTCAAAGATAAGACATTTAGCTGAGAGGATCTAAAGAGTTCATTAACAAAATTTTAAGTAATAATACAATTATTTCACTAGCTCCATGATGTCATATGGGTCCCACAAGCAATTCATTTGATGGAGAAATTTAATCCTAAATCTATCTGCGGAAAACAAGGTCGTCCACTAGGATACGAAGGAAGAGTTAGCTCTATTTACTCCAGATACAGTTTGACTGTGATGCTCCTATCTGTCATGTTGATGACGATGTCACTAAACATACCGACTAAGACGATAAACCCATTCTTGGGATCTTATTTTCCTAAACTAGGATCTTCCATCGAGTGTAAAGGTTTGTTTAAAGGTCACAGCTTTCTACATTAAGGGATTAACATAGGCAGGTTAGTATGCACAAATTTTGAACTAGGGTTGACTATTGTGGTTAGGTTCCTTTATTACATTTTCAAGGTAAGAAACACAACACCAATTATTAAACCAATAATTACACAATGAAAGTTCACTACAAGGTATTAATTTCAATTCCCTTTGACATTTATATTCCACTTTTACCATAACAATTTTGGGATCAAAATGACATCCATGAAGGAAATACCAATTTCTCAAGCACTTATTAATCTAGCGACTTTTACATACTATCAATTTCAACTATAAGTCTTTCAATCTATTACCAAAAATAAACAATGAATTACTCAACGCCTTTTCGCCGTCTTTCTTGTGTCCTACAAAACCATGTGAGCATGAAATCAGCGCTAAATCACTGGCATGACATCCACCCTAATCTAACATAATTAACATTTTTCAGTTTCCCATTCACATATAATAATAATTAAAATTTGTAGTCGAAAGAAAAGGTTTAGAAACATGTATTCATTACGTTTCATTTCACTTCATTTCGTAACCCAGAAGAGAGAAAGAGAAGGGAAGAGAGAGAAAACACCATTTTGTCAAAAGTTCTATTTCACACAACAAGTTACACTATAGATTTTTTTTTTACAGTTATTTACATGTGTCAAAAGTTTCCGTGGTAGTTTGGCAACCCGATGAGGGTCCCACAACTTTCTATTTATACATTTTCTTACTAGCTACAAAAATGTTCAAATCGAACTCGGAGGCTAAGAAACCGCTTCTAAATGTTGTCTTCCGATGAGAACACACACTATGATTAAATTTCTACGTGTCCACTTATATACCAAGAGTTCATAGCAACTAACGGAATTTGGAACTAGCGAACGGTTTACGTTTGGCGGCTAGTTTTATGGGGCCACTGGTCGTAGTTGTCCCAGTGCAAATGAACAAAAGTTAACTCAAGGGCTCAGAAAAACCACGTCCAAAATTGACGTTTGATGGATGAACGCGCAACGAGAAACTTCCTACAAATTTCCCTATATAAGGATAATTCAACAAAGTCAACGAAACTCAAAACTAGAAAACAGTCTTCAAATGGCGACAAGTTTTCTGAAGCCACCGGTCCTAATTGGTCCAGTTTGACCTTGTTAAATTGAGACCAGAGGCCTACAAAATGCCATTGTAAAACTATCCAGAAAAGTGTTTTTCCCTAAACTGAAGGTTCCATGCAATTGTCTAGTAAAAACACAAGAGGTTTGCGAAGATGGATAATAATTTCTCTATCCAGGTTTCAAATGGCGGTTCAAAACGAAAGCCAACTTCCTAGATTTAACAGCTTTCTACTGCTATAAAGTAGTGTAACAGGGCTCCTATAAGAGCATCAAAAAGATCACATATGTTCATTCGGGGTCAATCCAAAGGTTAAGGTGACTCCTCACATAAAAAGGTACACGAATGAAGCTTAACATCTCATTTTCAGAGTTACGAAGGGTACTTAATGAGTCTCCAAAAAATACAAAAATTAACTATTTAAACAGGGAGATGGTCAACATTATTACTGGGAAGTCAATTTCGTATTGTCGATAAAATAATATTGTAGTGATCTAGTTGGGTAGGATTTTTTCTAAATCACCTTAGAATGAGGTTTGAAGTTCATGGTTTAATACAAAAGAGTTATTTTGATTTTTTTTAATTACAATACGACAATTTATTGTTTTGCAACAAGTTAAAATAAAACAATTAAAAGTATTAAAATCCTAATATTTTAAAAATTATATTAAGTTGCAAACGAAAAAATTAAGTACGAGAGTTATGAAAGATAAGGGGAGGTGAACCATGCCTGGAGAGATGAAGTCGGTCAACCCCGTAGGATTTGGTTCAGCATCTCGCTTGGGCATTATGTCAAACAGTTCACAAGTGTTGATCTGACCTCCATAACAATATACAAATATTCCCAATCACTTGAAATTTTCCAATAGAATATGTTTCCCATTTAGTTTTGATGGTTTTCTAGGGCCTACTCAAGGCTCCATACTGAATACGAGCTAGGAGAATGTTGGAAGAGGTTTACGGAGCTTGGAAACACATTTATTTCAATAAAATGAATCTTTCAGACTGGTTGTTCTCCTTAAATATAGATGTTTGACAGAAGACATAAGTTGCAGCATTTCGATGATCCACTTCAAAAGAAGAGTTGAAATTTATTGCAGCCCCATAATATTATGCGCTCTACAGGGGTACCAACCAAACACGTCTGCACAGCCACCATAGGTTTAATTAGTGAGTTGAAGATAAAGTTTAGAGCCCCCTCAAGACAGCCAACACTGTAAGGGAATGACAACCAAGTAGGCATAAAATTCAGTTCTAGGTGGAATGTTATTACCAACACTCATGCCATTGGACTATATACAACCCTTTCCCACTAAACCTATGATCTTGTATTAAAAAAAAAACAAAAATGAAGCTTACATGGTCAGGTGTTTTCCATTAGACCACCTCTCTCATACGTGTTTCCCCCAATAAAATACTTGGCTTATGTGAGTTTCCCATTATGCATACCTAACTACCAGGGACTTGCAACTAGGCATCTGAAAAATCCCCATTTTGGCACAGGATATGAGGAAGTTGGAAAAGGGTAGGAGGCTCTACACCTGCGCATGTATTTTTTTGAAAGTTTGTGAGCTTTTTCAACAAAACCAGTTCATGTATATCCAACAGCCGTTGGAGGACAAAGGCCACGTTTCTTTTCAAGTATTCAGATAAGCAGTTCACATGCCAAGCATGAGCTTCCACATTTTGCATGCCTGTCTACCCAAGCACTTCCAACTGTAGCATCCGATAAAAACTCAAATTGGTGCACAAGGTGGGAGTAAACTGATTAGGTTGGAGCTCTGCGTGTTCAAAATGCAAGACTATCTGACTGTCTGATGAGGAAAACCCATGTCTTCCATACACAGCCGTGCCAACTGCAAGAAAATCTAAACAAAAAACCAAACTAATCCTCTTTCTAAAAGTTGCGACTATCCATACTACTGCTAAAATTACAAAGTTGAATTGGGTTTCTACGTGGGAAAAAGTGCTTGTGGAGGTAAAAATAAAGTGCTTGTATTGATAGGGATGTGATGGGCCTGAAAAGCTGCATGCTTCGCTGACAACTCCTTCTATACACCATCTCCCTTCCACTTGCCGACCAATTCTACACAGTTCCACCTAACATCAGTTTAATTTATCTTTTTTTTTTAATTCTTTTATTTTGGATTTTACTTTAAGCGGTGCACTACAAAGACCAGAATGATCACAAAAATGAGACGGTCATGATGAGAGTGATAAACCACGCAAAGTAATACTTTTGAGAAAATTTAAAATTTCCATTTTTATTTTTTATTTTTTTATTAATTTTGCAAAGTCAAAATTGGCTGATAACACATCCCCACTTCCGCCAGACATTATCAGACAAATGAACATTCTAAATGAACAAGCTCATCAAACCCCCACATTTTGGACTGAACCAGCTAGCCGCCCATAGAGCCAATGAAATCATGCCTCTCTCATTTATTCCATGACCTTGTCTGGACATCATTACAAGGCACTCGTTGGTTTTCTACACATCCCATGACCATTAGAAGAGATTTCCACAAAGCTTGACATTGATTGAAGTCTTCGTGTGGCTATTATTTCTGACCCATCCATTAGACCCATTCAAGTTACAAGGGCCTTTCTTTCCCTTGACGAGCAGATCCCGATATTACGTGTCGAGAAAATTGTTTTG